>JAGQEM010000025.1:0-132838 GCA_019202945.1 Corynespora olivacea
GCACATTTTCTCCTACCATGGTATCTCTCTGCCTCGTAATGATGATGATGATGATGATGATGACGATGATGATGATGATGATGATGACCTCGAGATAAGATGTGAAAAAAACGCCTTTTTACCATGCAAGCTGCCTTCTATCGTGGGCTGTGAGTGGGACCCCCCCCCCCTCGGATTGCGCAGTTTGATGCTGCATAAGGTGGAGAGTCGAAAGGTTGGCTAGGACGAATACAACGGTAGGGTATTTTTGAAGGAAAAACGATGCCATCGTATCGCTCACTTTTCCTGGCTGGAAAGCAGCGTGTAGACCGGCGTACCCAGCTTGTCCCTCCCCTTGAGGAAATCGAGTTCAAGCATGAATATGTACTCGAGCAAGGTGCCGCCGAGCTTCTTGATGAGCGAGCCTGCCGCCGCCGCCGAGCCGCCTGTGCAGGTACATTGTCAGCTCTCATCCGGTGACCCTCGTGCCTGTGTGTGATGCATTCACTCACCTGTTGCAATGATGTCGTCCACCACGATCACCTTTTGCCCTGGCTTGATCGCATCGTGCTGCATCTCGAACCAGTCGGTGCCATACTCCTTCTGGTAGCCCTCCTTCACACACTCGCCCGGCAGCTTCCCCAGTTTCCTGACGGGCACAAACGCGGCGCCCAACCGTAACGCCAAACTGGGTCCGAACAGAAAGCCCCTCGCCTCCAGTCCGACGACGACGTCGACCCCTCCTGGCCCAAATGTATCAACAACGTGTAGCTCGAGTGCGCGGATGAGATCGGAATGCAGAGTGGGATTCGCGAAGATGGGAAGAATGTCCTCGAAGAGGATCCCCGGGGTCGGGAAATCGGGGAATTGGCGGAGAGAGGAGGACAGGTTTAGCGTAAGACGGGAGAGTTCGGCGGCGGGGGTGGGACGGGAGGTGGTGAGGTTTCCTTGGGAGGGGCCATTTGCTGCCTTGGCCGTCGAGGTGGTGGTGGTGGTGGTGGTGGTGAGGGTAGGGTCTGGGGAGGCTGGCGGAGGGTGCGAGGCGGTGGAGTCCTGGTGCGGGGGGGCCGTCGACGTGTGAGTGCCGGTGGCGGGGGGAGCGGACATGATGAAGAGAGAGGGAAAAAGAAGGGAGGGCGGAGGGCTGACGGTGGTGACTGACGGGGCGGGCTGGCTGGCTGGCTGGCGGGCGGGCAGGCTGGCAGGCTGGGACGCAGGGCTTGACCGCAACGTTAGATGCAGCGCACGTCTCTCTTTCCCTTCTCCTCTGAAAAAAAAGATGTGTGGTAAACAGTCCGCCGGGCTGGGTTCGCTGTAAAGTACCGTGGCTAAAGGGTATTAGGCGCCGGCCTAGCCAGTAGCGGAGCCGACGAAATGCTGCCGTGTGGCAGTGTGTGCCTTCTGGCTGCTCTCTCCTCTGCCATGTCGTCGTACCAGCACCCCTTGTACCCGCTGCGCGCGTCATCTACCCTGCTTTGCCCTCTTGCATCGCGCCCATCTCTTTGGCTCTGACCGCGACGAGCAACAGTCCAAGTTGCAGATGGGTAGCAAGACGCGCTGGAATTGTGGACCCTCACGACTCCTACCCGGCGCCGCCGTCGATAGGCAAACCTGCTCCTCACCCACATCCACACACACCCTACCTACTACATAGTATGTAATCCTCTGCAAGTCTAGCCCTCCTATCTTACAGCCGAGACCGCCGGGATGATCGCGGCCGATAAGCCACAAACAGCGCGTCTGCCTATCCCATCCATGCGTCCCGCCACGACCGCCTGTGGACAAATCGCGATACTGTCACCATGGGTACGTACTCCACCGTTCACACAACCGCCATGTATTCCCCGTGTGGATATCGCAGTCCCAACAAAACCTCCCCCAGACACGAGAGCCTGTCATTTGTCGCATGTGTGATTGATATCAGATTACGTCAAAAACCTTGTTGCAATATGCGTGCGTGGGATGTTCCACCTTGGATGCCGGCAAACCTCACTCACCCTCTTCCGACTCAATGATACAATCATCAAGCGGCGCTGATGTACTATGTATGTATGGTGATGACTCCACATCCCACTCCGACGCCCATCTGCCACCTTCGATTCGATGCAGCGCTCGAGGCTAGAGCGGGAGAGCTGCACTTTGCATGCTTCGCGTCAATGGCATTGGCACCGTGATAGGCACATCCGAGACCGCCGACTCAACCAGACTTCCCATCCCTCTCCACAAATAGCACGCCACCCTGCAGCCTGCAAGCCACCGGCGCACATCGATGCAGCATTCTGGACGCCTACTGATGCGCGGGCGTGGGCCTGCCCACTGGAGTCCCGGATGGAAATGGCCTGCGTGCTTCTAGCGCTGATGCCAGTATAGTCCGGCCGGTACGTACATGCCACCTGTACCTTGTCGCGTCCCTGTTAGTCGCCAGAGGCAAGCGGTGAGTATCGTAGGCAATCGATCGATTATTGACCATGGTGTATGGATAGGCTCGATATGGAAAACCCGAAGCTATCTAGAATGGGCCATGCTGCAAGACAAAGCGTCAACCGCTACCGCATAGCTTGCCCAGACGGGCGCCGCCGATGCAGCCGTGTACTACATATGACGGTAGCACGGTCCGCTACCGATGACAGATGGTTGTTTGTTGAAGAATAATAGGCACCATCCGATCTGTGCTTCAACTGCTTTGACACCACGGTACCACGTTGGACAGCGTGACTGTGTAGTGCCACCTCCGCATTTTTCGTCAACCGTTGAGCCAACCATCCCCTCCATCCCCAGAATCCACATCCACATGAAGCAAGGGGGGGGGGGGGCGTCCATTGTGCAATGATAGCGCTGGCGGCAATCTCTCATAGGTAACGCAGCACCCGCGATGCTGAGCCCGAATGGCGACCTCACCTCCAAGCGTCCATGTTCCTCACCGTGCAATCCTCTTCTGTCGTCCGTTTCACGAGCGTCCCCACCCTGTACACCTGTTCTCCATGTTCCTGCAGAATCTCCGTCACATTCCGTACGTTCTGGTCACCGACAACAAGGACCATACCCAGGCCGGTGTTGAAGGTTCGGCAAAACTCCGAATCTTCCATACGACCAGCCTCTTTAAGCCACTTGAAGACGGCGGGAACTGGCCATGTTGTTGCGTCGAGCTCCGCAGCAAGGGTCTTGGGCAGCATGCGAGGGATGTTTTCAGAGAGGCCGCCTCCGGTGATGTGGGCCATGCCCTTGACGAGGCCCCTACGGGATGCAGCCAGCAAAGGCTTGACGTAGATGCGTGTCGGCGTGAGGAGGTTCTCGCCAACTGTCTTGCTCTGGTCCCATGGCGCTGCGTCGTGGAACGAAAGACCTTTCTTCTCGACGATCTTGCGGACCAGGGAGAAGCCGTTGGAGTGAACGCCACTGGATGCGAGCCCGAGGAGGGTGTCACCTTCTGCCATCCCATCCTTGTCGGGTAAGATGGTGGCGCCTCTCTTGATAGCACCTATGGCGCAACCTCCCGCATCGTACTCGCCGTCCTTGTAGATGCCCGGCATTTCCGCCGTCTCGCCGCCAACAAGAGCGGCGCCTGACTGCCGACACCCATTCGCTACCCCCTCGACGAATTTGGCGGCGTTTGGCACGCTGAGCTTGCTGCAGGCGTAGTAATCGAGGAACATGAGAGGCTCGGCGCCTTGGACGACGAGATCGTTCACGTTCATGGCGACGAGGTCTATTCCCACCGTGTCGTGCTTGTTCATCTCGAATGCGATCTTCACCTTTGTGCCTATGCCGTCGATCGCCCCTACCAGTATCGGCGACTCTGCGTACCCCGCGGCATGTAGATCAAGCAGCCCTCCAAAGCCGCCGATTTCGCCGTCGGCACCAGGCCGTCTGGTGCCAGCGGTGTATGCCTTGATAACCTTTACCAGGTCGTTGCCAGCATCGATGCTGACGCCCGACGAAGCGTATGTCAGAGACTCCTCCAGCCGCACTGCCGGCTTTTCCGCGCGCGAGACGGTCGTGCCCTCGTCGGCCAGTTCCAGAAGCTTCCAATCGCATGTGATGCCCTCCTTGTTGAACTCGGCTAGCAGGTGTTCAGCTATCGAATCGAAGTTGCTCGTCGCCAGCGCGAGGATGGTAGGCCCGGCACCGGAGAGGCAGATTCCGAGCAGACCGGGATGCGACTGGGGGGTGACGGACTGCAGGATTTCCGTCAGACCGGGTATCAGAGCACGACGGTATGGCTGGTGGATCTTGTCCTGCATGGCCGTGTAGATCATGCTCGGGTCTGGCGGCGACTGACCCAGGGCCGTGGTCAGCACGGCCAGACGCTGCATGTTGAAGACGATGTCCTTGCGCGTGTAGCTCTCGGGCAGCACCTCTCTTGCCTTTGCCGTCGACACCTCGAACTGGGGTATGATGCATATGCATTTGATTTCGGACGACCAGCCGTACTTTGTGTAGTGGCCTATATTCAGAGGCGGCTGTGGGGGTTGCAGGCCAGTGTCGACGCCGCCCGCTGGCTCGGGCAGCACCTCGCTGAGCGGAATCTCGAGCCGCTCGGTATCCTCGGGCGACAGCTCGTTCAGGTAGGTGCCCACGAAGCCTCCGTACAGCGCAGCGGCAACATTGTCCGGATGGCGCTCCTCCATGAGGCAGTAGTCCAGCATACGCGCCTTGGACAGCCGCAGGTTGCCGACCTCGTTCGCCAGATTCACGCCCGCAACGATGGCGGCCGCCGATGAGCCCAGGCCGCGGCCGAGGGGGATGGGGTTGGTCACGTGCACGTGGGTTTCGGCGGGGAAAGCGCGGATGCCATGGCAGCGGAGGACGTAGACGGCGGTGCGCGTGACGAGATTGTCTTCGGCGGCGAGGGGCACGGATTCGGCGTTGACGCCCTGGTAGGTTATGCGACAGTTGAGCGAGTGGGCGGAGGAGGCCTGGCTGGTGACGGTGAGCCGCACCTCGAGGTAGAGATTGAGGGCGAGGCCGATGACATCGAAGCCGGGACCGATGTTGGCCGACGAACAGGGCACTCTGATGAGGGTGGTCGCCATTGCGCAGCTTTCTCTTGACAACTACCGGGTGGAAGGTTTGACGATGACAATGGAAAGAAAATTCATCCCACGATTATTTCTGTGGTGGGGATACGCTATCTACGCCGACCTGCCGATATCGCGGGGTGGTGCACCGCCACCGCACCGCCACCGCACGCCACCGCACGCCACCGCACGCCACAGCCAGCCCGCCACAGCCCGCCACAGCCCGCCCCGCCCCGTCCCGTCCTCGTCCCGCCGTCCCACGTCGTCTCATGTGGTCTGCTGTCACCTGCCATCCGCTTCTCCCAACTCTGCTTTCTCCCAGCCTCGTTGTCGACGTTGAGCCCCAGAGCTGCGGCACATGCAAAGAAAGCTTCGGTTGTCGCCATGTCTCTGGCGGGAGCGTCGTCCGTCTTGCTCTCGTCGTCATCAGCTCACTGATGATGATGATGATGATGATGACGACGAGAGCAAGCGCTGGCAGCAGTATACATGGCAGTAGCGAGACACGGCAGGAATTGCACACGGCTGCAGCGTCCAACATGTGCATCTCCAGGCCTCTTCCCGAGCCTGAGCTCAACAGCGTCGTTGTCCCGTAGGTAATCATACTCACACACCCGCGCGGCTGCCTGGACATGCTGCACCGCTGCCCAAAGGCCTCTCTTCATCATGTCTCGCTCCGCCCTGCACCGCCACGCTCGTCCCTCTCTCGCTTTCCACATTGGACGTGGCTCGCTGCGGTGGAACGGTGCAACAGGTACTCGCCAGTACCAGCACGGCTCACACGCACACGTGCAGCCACCTCAACCGCCCCATTTCATGCACCCTCATCGCTAGGCAGCCCCTTCTCCTGCACTTCTATTCGCTCGCAGCTCCAGGCAACGACGCACGTGCAACGTCGGTGAAGGTACTTAACAGCGTTTGGTTTGCGACGTGTGGCCTGCTGGAGTGCGTCTCGGCTCCCTACACGTCTGCCGACCGCCACGGCTTCCGTTAAATACGCGTTGTCCCGTTCGACCTCGCCATGCCACCCGGCCAAGCTATCGAGGAATACCAGCAGCAGCTCGCAAAGTTGGAGCACCAGAACCTACGCCGGATACGCATGAAACACCTGGGACAACTCTCGCCGCCAATTGACAGCTTCCCGGGATCGGCCATGTACCGTTCCCGCCGACTCTCGGAGTCGTCATCATCCACCGCGGACGCCGAAGAGATGGAGGTCGAAGAGGTGACCAATGGCATCAACGCCACGGGCCTTGTGAATGGCTCCAAGAATGGCCCCGTCGAAAACGGCGTGGGGCCTGTTGAGGATCCCTCGGATGAGCAGTACCAACCCGGCATGAAGACCGGTCTCAAGAACCTCTACTCCGGCAAGGAGGATCGGAAGGGTCGATACCAGTGGCAAGAGGAGTTGCCCAAGGATCTGGGCGGTCCCGCGGAGAATAAAAAGACGGCCAAGTGGGCATTGTTGGTCCGCAACGTCAAGGTCTACAACGACCCCACCAAAGTGCTGGCGATACACTCGATTGTGGTGCAGAGTCCGCTGCTCAAGAGGCTTCTCGCGACTGTCCTCAAGAACTACCCAGGCATCACCGTCGACCTGAATCGTCTCGAGTTTTCCGGAAAGTTTGAACCTCTCATCCACCGATGGGCCGAGTTGCAGGCCGCCATTGCCAAGCTGGGGAATGCGACCGAGGAAGAGAGGACCACCAAGGAGCATGCCGAGCTCTTGCAAAAGATCCTGGTGGACGAGTTCAAGACGCTCATCGACACCTCTCAGGATATGCGGAACAAGCGTGTGATGACCTACGACAACCTCTGGACGCTCTTTCAGCCAGGATCGACCGTTTTCGCTCGACAGGATGGCCAGGAAACGGCCATGACGCTTATCGACACCAAGTATGGACAGGACGCAAAAGCCAACCCGTGCTTTTGGGTCCGCTGCAAATACGTTGATTGGGACGGCACCAAGTTCGGGACGCAGAGGATGTACGACCGACCCCGTCACGTGATGCAAACCCCCTTGCTAATCTGATCCTGAAGGAACCTGTGCATCTACCCGTACTCCGGAACCCGACATATTCCTCAACTTCGAGCGTTTCCTATCGAGTATCACCCTGACGCAGCCGCCCTGCGGACCCGCCTTATCGAACGCGGTGCCAAGGCTGAAGTTCTGGCGGGAGCCAACTATCGCGCCTATCACGGCATCGGCTGGCGATACGGTAATTTCGGCACCAAAGACAAGTACAATGTAAAAGGCCGAGTAAGTGTTTTGAGCTTTCCTACGTCATTCTTCTGTCTTTTATGTGGTTGACTTGGCAAGCTGACAGCTCTCAGATCGTCATCGACACTTATGGATGGAACCGTTTCAATCCAACCTATGCCGTTTTTGTGACGCCTTTTGCCCACAAAGAGATTCAACAAGCTCAAGATGAAGGCGAAGATGGATCGACAGACGAGGAGATGGACGAAGATGATGGCGATGTGGACGATAGCGGCATGCCTGAAGATGGCCATTTCGCCGATGAGGAGGACGCGTCTCGACGACCGCCATTGTCAACCGAGCAGAAGCTTGTGTGTACGCCTCTCCTACGCGGTTACTCCTTGAAGACGAAGGACTGGCTGAACTTCTTCGTCAACTCCGTCAAGGAGATCGAATGGCAAAACAATGCGTTTGATCGATTGGTCCTACCGAAGAACCAGAAGGAGCTCATCCTTGGCTTTACCGAATCGCAGAGGAAGTACCGCGACACCTTTGATGATGTCATTGAGGGCAAGGGCCGCGGTATGATTATTCTGCTGTGTGGCCCGCCTGGTGTTGGCAAAACATTGACCGCGGAATCGGTGGCTGAGGAGATGAAGGTACCTCTGTTCATGATGAGCGCTGGGGATCTGGGCTTGGACCCCAGTAAGGTCGAGGCCAAGCTCCAGGACATCCTCGAGATGTGTACGCGATGGCACAGCGTGTTGTTGCTCGACGAGGCCGATGTTTTCCTCGAGCAGCGATCGCTTCATGAGTTGGAACGAAACAAGTTGGTGTCGATCTTCTTACGTGTTTTGGAATACTTCGAAGGTACGCATTCGTGCCAACCCCTTTGCCAGCAATGCTTGGTATTGTTAGATCATGCTAACGACCGCTGATAGGTACCATGTTTCTTACCACCAACCGCGTCAACACCTTTGACCCAGCCTTCCAATCCCGCATACACATCTCGCTGGACTACCAAGAGCTATCCGTCAAATCGCGACGAACGGTCTGGAAGAACTTCCTCGATACCTCGTCACAGGGCCACACGGTCACCAAAAGCCAGCTCGACGAGCTCGCGCGCATGAACGTGAATGGCCGACAAATCAAGAATATCCTCAAGATTGCGCGGCTACTAGCTACACGAAAAGAGTCTGAACTGAGCCACGATCACATTGTGACAACGTTGGAGGTCACGCAGCATTTGCACAATGAGACCCAGTTCTCCGAACGCACAAAGGGGAGCCTGTACGGCTGATTCGGCGCGTGGACATGCGTGACAGCTGGAGAGAATTGGATGGTGTGTAAAGGTCTTTGGAGGTACTTTCCATGAGCACATGGAGTCGCAATTCGACTTCGACCAAAGTGAGTGGCGTTTCTACCCACCCTTAGCTGAACACACATCTCACGAGGACAGGCGATGGAAGGTGTGACTACGACTACGATTTTCTTTGGCTCGGTAATTCTCAAATTCAAGGTCTCGGTACATAGAACAATGGATACCCAATGGTCTGGGGTTACCCGGTTCCATTGGTTACAACTCATCACATGACCATATCGGCAACACGATCCCCGCACACAATTGGCAGGCCGCGATGCACTTGCGACTGTGACGAGTATCACAGATCTTCTCATTTTCTTCGATGCAGCCATCACTTCGGGAT
The DNA here is from genome assembly GCA_019202945.1 of Corynespora olivacea. NCBI lineage: Eukaryota > Fungi > Ascomycota > Dothideomycetes > Pleosporales > Corynesporascaceae > Corynespora > Corynespora olivacea. The sequence continues at coordinate 8,904 of JAGQEM010000025.1, forward strand.
ACGATGATGCTCCGCGTCGGTTTCGTGTTCCCGGTGAGGTTGCAATCTATGTGTTCCAAGGTTGTAACCCTTGCTTTGTTGGCTTCTGGTACTTCGTGACCAACGTCATATCCATGTGCCAACGCAATATATTTAACGAGGGCTAGTACCACGATTCCCGTACAGCTTTGATTGTTGTTTTCACTTGCCTACTTGTTCAAAGGGGAAGTCCAAGAAGTTTCGGGAGTAATGCAGCTGTTCAAACCACCCGCTACAACAATGTTTCCAAGGATTGGGATAGTGTGGCATGTTTTGGCGGTGGTGGATGTGGTAATGGGTAGTGTAGCGGTACCGAATTCGATGGTCGATGGAACCCTTCGGCGAGATAAGGTTGAGAATCAGGCGGTACGTTCCCCTCATCTGCTTCTTGTAGCTATCTTGTTTTGTAGCTCTACATTTCAAAGCGCGAGTTTAAAAAAAATTTGCTAATGCAGACAGATCACGCCCTGTTCTTCCGATTCCCCAATCTCGACTTCATCCACTCTCCAAGCACCAAACACAGCACAACCCCTTTACATGGAATTCGCCGTTTTCCCCAGACACGCTTACTATCTTGCTACGGACAATAACGCATCTGTATTGATCTCTACACTCGTGTCAACTAATCCGATCTCCGATCATCTTTTCAAAAACGAAACCTTTGACCCTGATTCGCCTACGCCAGGAACAAAGATTCCGTTCACGAGGATGAAAGTCAGACTCGCGGATGCGAGAACAGGGGGTGAAGTCGTGGGCTGGAACTGGGTTCATGTGAATAAGAAGGGACAAGAGTTGGTGTTTGAGCTGAGTAGAGTGAGTTGGGTGGACACGGAAATTGAGAACGGAGAGGGAAAGAGTGGGATATTAAGTGTGGTGGGAGTAAGTCCCGATGCAATACAGTCGTTCTATACAACGGTGTCACTCACACTGTATCCCGATCCCAACCAACGAACTGACGACACAACGACAACGGCACGGATATCAGAGCGAGGAGGAAAGACCATGACCAAACCAATGATCAATAGACAAATCCAACACAGATCTCAGCAGACGCAAGCACGCATCGACCATCTCTACAACGGGATACAAGTCCGCTCTGCGCTCACCGGCCATCGATGGCGCAACTTCCTCCCCATCGGCTGGATAGTCGATTGGGACTGGCTCATTTCGATCCTCGTCGAGACCCAAGCCGGCCAGACCCTCAACACACTATTCCACACAAGAGGGTACAATGCCATACAGCCCCTTCTCCCCTCGCCGTTCCTAACCTCCCACCTCAACCATCTCGAAAAACTGCTCATCCTGACCGACTCTCTCCCCCTCTACGTCATCCTCGATCTTCACCCCATCTATCAGAACATCACGCTTACCACCACGCTGGTCGAGACATTGAAGCACCATCCCAGTCTTCTGAGCTATGTCGCATCGTGGGAAACGGACCTCGATGACGTGAAGCAACCCTGGAACGATACTTCTGCCGCGATGAAGCAGGTCAAGAGACTCGATCCGTTCAGGCCTGTCGCTGCCGTTACGCTTGCGTGTATGGATCCTGCGCTCGTGCAGCATGTTCGGGATGCGGATATCGTGGTTGAGAGAAAATGGCCGTTGTCCACGACCGCGGAAGCGAATCGTACCGAGGGGATCAAAAACCCATACATTTCCATCCCCACGCAGATCCACGACCTCTACGGACAACAAACGCTCGTCTTCCCGCCCCAGCCGGTCAGGCCCGTGTGGAGTGCTCCGCAGACTTTGTTCATCGCACCTGCAGCTCGCCATGCAGGTGCACGAGTACGGTCAATGGAGATGACGGGGGCGCAAGTCGTTCTCATGGACCTTCTCAGGTTGAATCATGGGAGCATGGGACTGGTGCATCACATCTACCCAGCGAACCCCGAGGTGGACGAGGCGTTGAGTCGACTCGCATCCAACCTCACACAGCCTCACGTCACCTCTCTCCTCCTGGGTCGTCCGCGCGAACGGTTGTCCGTTTACGTTGATGTTGTTGGGAGCGGGGGGAACGATGAAGGGCTGGCGGGGTTGGTGTCGGCGGCTGCGTGGGTGGGTATGGGGGATGTGATGGTTATTATCGTTTACCAAGGTGATGGGGATCTTGTTGGGAGCAGGCAGAGTCCCGGTGTAAACGTCGAGTTGCCGGTGGATGTGGAGGGAGTTGAAGTCTTGTATGGGTTCCATGGGTGGCGGCCAGCTGGACGTGGGAATGTTTTGAGTGTGGGGGGGTTGGGGGTGGGTGCTGTCAGTGTTTTGAGGGGCAAGATGATTTCCGGGGGTGTGTGATTCCACTGGGACTGTTGTCGGGCTGTCGACAAGAAGGGGCGACGCAGTCACCAAAAAGAATAGCGCAGCCATCATGACGGAAGCCTCAGAGTAATGAATGGAATCTGCACCACCAACCGATATGACATGCTAGATCCTACTCCATGCAGCCTACCGTACCACAAGATCCGGAAACCACGCCTGTGTGATTGCATGGTCGCATACCAGAGCCACCAAGCAACAGCCTCTGTTCCCACCATTGCTTAGCGGCCTACTCAGCAGCGCGGCCTCGCTCTTTCAGCTGTTCGAATCGAACTCCATAGCATACTGATGCTCATGTTTCCTCACCACCATCTCCCTCACCCATCCGCGAATCTTCATCCTCGTCGTTGGATCCGCCTGAAAGAGGATACGCTCCTGCCTGTTCAACTCCATCTCATCCGTCATACCGAAGATATGGTTCTCTACTATCTGCACATATTCCCTCCAGTCTGAACCCATGGCCTTGGCAGTGCCAACAAGCTCGCGTGGAACTTCGTAGCCAAGCATGAAAATAGAGTCAGACGTTGTAAGCGGCATCATCTCCTTCTGGGATTCGACCTCGGGAGTATGGCGCCGGGTCTTCCTAGGACGTTCGTCCAGCCTTGTGGCGTCCGTAAAGGCAGGCGAGGGTCTTGCCGCGTTCCGCTGGGGTGGTATGTACTCGTCGTCTTCTTGGTCGTCGTCTTCATCGCATTTGTTACGTCGTTTACGCTCGTTCACACTCTTGTCGCGCTTCACATTGGGCTCGACGTGCGCGGTCTCGACACTAGGGAGAGGACTGTCTCGCCCGGGAGTGATGTCGCGGAGTGATCCAAACGATAGCTTCAGATTCCAACCGGTGTTTTTGCGCCATGAAGCATGGTTGTCATGTGCAGCATACGCAGTGTTCTCGGGAACGTACTGCTGTGGGGGATCGCTGTTCTGGGGTACAGTGAGTGTAGACGCTGCAGGCTTTCGCGGCGTGTAGCCGAATTTGTTCTTAGGGAGTGGGCCATCGGATGGGTTGTTGAAGATGGGTATGGGGTTGTAGGTGCTGGTGTCTCCGGCTTTCTTCGTCTGCTTCCCTTTCGCTGGGACTGACTTTCTAATCATTGTCAACACAGCTTACAACGTGGTTTGTTTGGTTGGATGCGGGGTATTCTAGGAAAACGTACGACTGCCGTGGCTGCGCTTTCTCGAGCCGCCGGTTAAGCTGTTGCTTCTTAGGCTTCTTCGCCAGCTCCTCTGGCGTCGCATTGCCACGTGCCGGCGCCTTCCTCGGGGACCTTGTGTCACCGCCGCCACGCAGTCCATTCCATTCTACCCGTGGAGTCACAGGTGGTGGGGAAACGCGCTTTTGACCGGTAGACGCATCGATATGGAACAGAGTTGCGCGGTGTCCCGGGCTAGCCAAAGCGGAACCGCCATAGCTGGCCCGATATCCAGAGGATGGCGTGTTGGGTCGCTGCAGTAGCGAGGAGTTCGGGATATGTCGAGCTTGTGGACGTGTGCCCAACGATTGAAGCAACGCAAGAGCTTGCTCCGGGCTCATATTGATATTGTTCGGATCATGAGGCGGGCGCTGAGCGCTCGTCGAGCGTGGAGCCATCATGGTTACGGGTGCTTGGGAGGGGAATGGTGAGGCTCCGACGGCGTGGAAGGTGTGTGGTGGCAAGATGTAGGGATTCAAGCCTGCTCGCGGCCGCGGCGGAACGGTTTTGGCGCCTGGTCGGCGAGAAGGCGTGGACGGTGTAGTCATGTTATTGTGAGATGCTGCGAGTGACGATGTTTTGTTAGAGAGTCCCGAAAGCTTTTGTGGACGGGGGGCTAGCGAAGGATAGGTGAGAGAGAGATATCGCTCAAAGCGGTTGCTGCGCCTTCCCCATTGCTCGCTCTGCTGTATTGATTGACTGTATTATAACGACCGTAGATCGGGCTTGGCGGCTCCTCCTCCCCTCCTTTACGTGAGTCTCGATTGTCGTGGTAAGAGAAGAAGGCGCCTTGTTTTGTGGAAGAAGGAGCGTTGCCGCGAGGGCTACCAACGCGTGCAAGAGCTGGTTGGATCTCGGAGTTTCTGTGGCCCAGGCCTTTTCGTTGCTTCATATGCTGCGGTGGATGCCTCCTTTTGTACCGTGTGCGTGCATGGAATTCGCTGCGACTGGATCGTCGAGCACGTGATGCTGGTCCCATGTACCCCTCTACATTGCTGGACCATTATCGCTGTGTCCGTCGTATCGTTTTGTCGAATAGAAAGGTTACTTCGTCACAAGCATCCGTTGAAGTTTGGCTTGGTCTATCTGTACGTTTAGCAAGCGGGGATACCAATCAGCTACTCGGTGCATGCTCGACGAAAGAGCTGCGCGTATTGCTGACGGAGAGGAATGTAGAGGATCATGTGGTTGGCTCCTGGACGGGAGAAAGTGTAGTGTAGCAGCAAGATGTATTCAGCTAGCACCGAGTAACGGCCATGATACAAGACACACACGCGCGCACCCACAGGCGTAATCCAACCCCTCTTCTGGTCATTTCCCCCGCTGTCGCCATTCTTGGCCATCCGCCACTCCAGCTCTTGCGGCGGTCGAGGCCATCGGCGGCGGCGCTGGAGCGGCTATTATGGCATTAGGTGAAGGCGTCTTTGTCGGGGCAGGAGCCATCGGCGGTGGCAGTGGTAGCGCTGGCACCGCCCTTGCCACGTTTGTGGGATGCAAGAGGAACAGCCATCAACACGGCAAGAGCGGCTACACATGGGATTGCGGCATGACTCTTCACTGCCTGGGTCCAAGTCTTGATGGTCGGGAGAAGATGGAGAAACTCGTGAAAGCTCGTCATCACGACTCGTGGCATCGAAACGGCAGGTGCGAGACCTATCCCGCCCTGTCCAGCTCCTCACCATCCCGCCTCAGGCGGCACCGATCTCGCTCTTCGGAGACCGTTTCTAGTACGACTTCCTCGGCACCGCCGCCACAGCTCAGACTCGATATTCAACAGCTCCTTCACCAGGGTCAGCCTCTGCTCCCCAACGAACTCGTCCAGCTTCTCTCTTGCCGTGATATACGCGCCTGCAGTCTCCTTCTCCACCATCTCCACCAGCTCCGTTGTATGTTCCTCGAGCTCCTGCAGCTTCACGTCGCATAAGCGATGCATCTCCGTGAGACCGTCCTCCTTAAGGACGGCAAACTCGAGCCTGTGGTCGTCGAGCTGCTCTTGGAGTTCGACGTCGGCAGTATCGCGAAGGTCGTGAGCATGTTCGAGCGTGTCGATGGTGACTTGCTTGGCGAGCTCGTCGGCGTGTGTGCTCAGGTGGTTGAGGATGAGTCTGTGGAATGGGTACATGGGGTTGGGAGAGGGTGGAGTAGCCTTCGAAGGCGAAGGCGGTGTCGTAGGAACAGCGAGTATACGGGTCAGCATGTCCGGCAGGACGGCTTGCAATGCGTCGGGAAGCAGCTTCGCAACGGCGTTTTCAACCGCATCTTGAATATCGAAAAGGCCGGTGACCGGTGAAGATAGGGGAAGGCGCGGGCTCGGCGTCGTTGCCGTTGTAGTCGCCTTTTCCGTGGGCGATCCCGGGTCGATTTTGATAGCGGGGTCGAGGAGTATGCGTTTTGGAGTTGGAGCCTGGGGCGAGCTTGTCCATGCTACCAGACGTCAACGTCGTACGGAGACGGCCATGAGGATACTTACACCGTCGCGATCGTTTCAAGGACGCATCCTCGTACGTAGGAAGGACCTCGGGTGGTGCAGATTCACTGGGGCTGAAGATTGTCCAGTCTGCCTCTCTGGACTGGCTCGGGCCACGAGGAAACCCGTTCAGTGACTCGGACTTGTCGATCAGGGTTGAGAATGGCGCGGACTTGCTTGGATGTAACCAGGCACGATCGAACACAATAGAAAGCTTTGTTGCTTTGGCCAGGTCCGCAAGTTGCTGGAAACGAGAATTTGAGCCGTTCTTAGGGGCTATGTTCCCAGACGAGTGAGGACAGAGGACGGTGCAAGGTTGTCTTAGGACCACGCTCAGCGATTCCATATCGCTGCCTCCGCGCTGCGCCCGGGCCAGCTGATGTATTTGCGAAGGAATCACAGTCGCGTGGCCGCGCTTGATTAGGCCAGGCACCAAGTTGTCCGCATCGTAGACGAGGCTGATCCGTTGGTCGGCATCGAAGCCGTGCATGGGGAGGTCGAAATGGAGCACGATGGTCCCTTGTGCGCAGGCCTCATTGATTTTGATGACGAGGGAGCACAGGCACGAAAAGGACGCGTCGGAGGGAGAAGCCAAAGCGGGAATGCCACCTTTGCGGAAGAGGTATTGTGCCATTGTCAATTCTACAGAGGGCTATGCACTACCGATCCACTCACCAAGAAATGCCCCCCCTGCGCCTGTGACGGCACAAGGGACCCAACCCACCCGGGCTTCTGTGTTGGCAGAGAGCAGCCCTGGCTCTGTTGCGACCTCCAACGCCGCGCGCCGGCAGCCTCGCCGTGTGCGCACAGCCCGGCCTGAAAGAGCGTCACCCCCCAGACGCAGACACGCAGTTGTGTGTGCAGCTGCGCGCGCTGCGACGGGGCCTTGTGAGGTTCGCAAGGATGGTGCGATGAATCAGGACAGCGGACGGTGCGCAGACTAAACGATGGGCAAGCGGCGCACAGGGGAGGGCGGCCGTGTCGCTGTAGGGTGTCGCGCGTGTATGAAGAAGAAGACGAGGTACGTATATTGGCAGCGGGAGGATGCGCGGAAGGGTGGCGAGGTTGAGGATGGTTGTGGTGATGGTGTGATAAAGGTGGTGGTGGTTGGGGATTGCGCACGGTCGCAGACACAAATGCTTGGCAGCGTTGGCGTCTGATAGGTACCCTTGCAACATCTTCATGACAAGGCAGCAACCCGTGACGAACCTTCACCAGAGAGTCACACAAACGATCAAACGAAACCGCTTGCTCAACGATCGTAACACCACCAATTCACCTCCGAGATACCATCGAACCGTACCCTCAACCAAACCTGACTCTAGAACCCCTCCTGCGAACTATGGTTGACTATTGCCAAACTTCGTGTAACTATATGTTTGATATGTAATATCCCTCACTACGTAGCGAGAACCACACCATACCGAGATGATATCACCTTTTTCACATGCTACTTCTTTCCCACACGAGCACATGGGAGTAAACTTACAACACTTTTGTTCTTTGGCCAACTTGGTACCTGGGTGTATTCTGGAATGTGAATATACTGTTGCGCTGCCTGCCCTCTCCATTGTGCCGTCCTGGGGTTAAGCCCCTGTTAAGCTAAATGAACACTGATATGTCACGACTTGAACCGACTTCTAAATTTCCCAGGTATCAAAACGTAGCCTCGGTCGATTTCAATGAGATGCCCAAGTTTCACATGTCCTATTCAATCGAATACGGATTTATCCTTCATAATGTACCGTTTTAGATATCCTAGGCAAAGCTTAGTGTGTATAGATTGCGCAGTGGCGAGTCCGTAGCCCCACCTGTTACTTACGGTAAGGTTCAACCGCTGAGCAAAGCCCCGACATGTGAGAATGTACTCAAAGGCAATCGGCAGTAGCCACTTGATTAGTGTGTTTACCACCCAAAGCAGTTTGGCGCGTACAGTATATAGCTGGCCTGATCGGCCCAACTGAACCGACAACTCTTACACTCCACTTCAACAAACACTGCATCCTCAGCGTTACATCTACCATGGCTACTCAAACTTCCGAGAACCAACGCCCAGCTTGCGAGTCAACACTTGATCAGTCAACTCCCACCAGAGCAGACCTTCTAAGTCCAGCTCTTACCTTTATCAACCCAACCACCGCGGCTCCATTCTCCGCAATCCAGAATCTCTTTGATTTTCTGGCACAGAACCCCGCTACCGCTGCAACTCTCAATGACATCTACCCTCTCCGTGGTATCTTCAAGGCTGCTGCCGCCAACAATCCTACATGCGACCAAAAGCTCACTATTGACCTTTCGCCCACTCGAATTGCGCGCATTCCCCCTGGTCTTCAAGCTCAGCTTAATGCACACGGACTCGCCGATATCCTGACTTTTTTTGATGCGGTCTCGGACCATCATGTCCCACAGATTATAGCCTCTCTTAGCACTATTGCTGGCCGCGACCTAGCCCCGCTACACGCCAACCTCAATGTCAACTTTCGCCTGATTGACTACACCCCCGCGACTGCGTCTCCAACAAGCCAGAACGGATGTGGCGCCCACACCGACTACGGCACTTTCAGCATCATCTTTCAGGACGGCACTGCCGGGCTCGAGATGGAAGCACCCGAGGCACCCGGTACGTGGGTGCCTGTGCCAGGCGACGCAACTGTACTACTGTGTGGGTGGTGTGCAGTGGTATTAAGCGGGGGAAAGGTAGAAGCCGTACGTCACCGCGTTCGACGTGTGCCTGGGGTGCGACGACTGTCAGCGGTGTTGTTTGTGGCACCAGATCTGGATGTCAAGATGGCGCCGGAAGAAAGGGTAGAGGCGTTCTCAGAGGCGGTGAATAAGGGACGTTTTGACGTGCGTTGGCTCAAGGAGGTAATGGGAAAGAAATGGAGATACCGAGAAGGGAATGAGAAGCTGGAAATTGGGGGGGATGGGGCTGAGCAGGATATTGACGTAAGTCAGTTGATCTGGAAGAGGGTTTGATGAGATTTTTGGAGACTTTGGAATATTACTGTGGTTCCTGGCTACTTCATGTCAGCTTCATAAGGCAGAAGTTACAAATGAAGTCATGGGTTTGATATAGATCTCATTATGATACGTGATCGAAGTCTCAGGCCTGTGACGAACCTCACGAAAATTCACACATACGATCGAGTGAACCCGCTAGCTCTACGATCGTAACACCACTGGTTCGCATCCGTTCGGTACGGAAAATTCTGTCATGTGAAAAACGCCCTCAATACTGACAACCATGGACAACTCAGAACTAGAAAGTCTACTCCGCAACACACCGGAAGGTCCTCCAGTTCAGCACTCCGCATGACATGAGGTTTCATCACAAGCATCACTATCACCCTCTTGAAACCTGATCTAGTAGAGTACTGGAGCAAAAACTTGGGCACATTCTTAGCCTGGAATATTTTGATTGGTATGCCCTGATCCCTAAATTGAGCCATAGTAGACAATGAAAAAGACCCAAGTGATATGCCATGGTGAAGTCCTTGACCGCTTCCTAACAGCGCTGGAGACAAATGTATGTATTTATAACTCTCGAGAGTATTTAGCGGTAGGTAGTGGTCCGCCTTCTCCATCTTGATCAGGCGAATGCCTGCGTTTGAACGAGGAAGGGCCAGCTGCCAAATCTTGAGGTTGCCCATGAGTGGAGTTGGAGGCATTGGTAGCGATATCGTCAGGAATCTCGCTCCAAGTGTTCTCAATGTATCGAAGTACATTTCCTTCTTGCTCAGTCGCTCCCAGAGTGGCGTTCGAGACTTCTGTGTCAGGTCCAGAGTGAGTGGAATGGACAGAGTCATCAGCATACGCGATATAATTGGAAGTCGCAGATCCAAGCTCGTTGGTGAATTGAAAGTCGAAGTCAAGGTCAATCTCCTGTTTCTCAGTCGAATGGAATCCATGATCTAGATAAAAATCAATACCAGCCATATCGAGCGCAGGTGTGGAGTTGATGTGAGGCGAGGAGGAAGGCAGGTGCGGTACAGCACCGCCGATCTGGGAATCAACATCCGGTCGTTGATCATCTTCAAAAGTCGAGTTAATTGTGCCATCTTGATTGCGCAAAGTCTTGTAGGGCTTCTGCTCAAGTGGTTTGTTTGTACCGCACGTACCCACTTGGGGATTCCGCTCACGACCCTCGCTCAGAATCTGCTGCCGCTTCGCGTTGTTTATCTTGTTAGTCTTTGTAACGTTAAGCGCTTTCCGCGGGTTGATGATAAGGACATTGTATTCTCCCTTCATCATAGCGTCGACTCGGTTTTTCGAGCGCTTGCTCAGATCTGCGAGAGCGTCGATACGCTGCGCAAAGGTCAACGTTTGAGCAGTTCTCAGGATTCTGGCCAGATGGTCCGGGTCATGTAAGTTCATGAAATCGAGGTTGTTCTCACGGTCGTTCTCGTGAAGGCGCACACAACTCTCTACTATGTCCCAGCAGACTTTCTCAAGCGCGTCTTCTCCGTAGAATGACAGATCTGGGCTCCCATCATCGGATTTCTTCAACCAGCGCTTCTTGATTTGGTTTGCTTCCAGATTATCCTCGATATTGTCCACGTCACAAAAGGCAGCGAACAGCTGTTCGACGTAAGGAACTTTCTCCGAAGACGTCTTTGGTAATGTGTCATCTTCTTCGGGGATTGGCAATCGCCAGCTTGCAATTTTCGCCTCCCGTGCTTCAGCTTGAGAAGAAAACCGTAGCCTGGATTTTGGAATAGCCTCGTTTTCATCCCCCGGGGAATGCTCGTAGAGAGAGGCTTCTTCGGGAGAATGCTCTTGGTGTTCTGGTTCTGATACGGGTAGCTGTGGCACAAAGCCCATGACTTGTAAATCTGTCTCGTTAGTGACGGTCTGATCAGATTTTACGCGGAAGTCTTTGGATTTCGAACGCGGAGATCCACATCCAGAAGAATGAGCCGGTGCTTGATTTGGGACAGATGGGGGTTGCGATTGAGGTACACTCTGGGGGGGAGGACCAAACGAAAAGGGACCGGTGGCCTGGAGCTCACGTAGACGCTGTAATGCTTCCGAATATACAGTCGGCTGCACATTCTCGACACCAGAAGAAATACCGCCTGCGGTATTTTTCGAGATAGGTGCTAAGGGGGTCTGTTTAGGGGGAGAACGCGATGGCTCAGGCATCGTGAGATGAAAAGAGCCTTGATCGGTTGAATTGGGCCCTCAAATATAGTCAAAGACTGAAAATGAGGTAACTCGGTTTTGTATAGTGGAGTCGTGTCGGTTGTGGTAGGAAGAGGGTGAGTGTTGTTGGTATATGTCAAGGTGGAATGGGAAGGAAGTGATATTTAAGCATATGTGCAAGGGTCGTAGCGATACTGAACTACTAGAAGCGACTGTGAAGACACAAAGGCTTTAAGTGTAACAATGTTCCAATGCCCTGGGACTATGTCACTGTACAATAACGAAGTGTCATTACAAGGTTACTGTGAGTGTCACGCCCATCTACGCCGGCAAGGGCCAGGTACCCGCCCGGGACCTCTATACATGTATCCAGGATGTATCATTGTAGGTATATCTTCTACTAATTACAAAATCTGCCGCTAGGCCTGGATCTCATTATATACATGACATAATCACGTGTCAAACAACCCGACATGGTACAAATTGAGATACAGAATCAGTGAGTTGCATTGTGAGCAACGGGTATCACAGTCCCAGAAAAGCTTCTCCACCCAAGTAACGCCGAAGATGCCCCAATGCCAGAATTGAAGCCGCCTAATCCGAAGGGAGTGTCCTCCCTTCAGCTCGAGCCTCCTGGTGCAAGTCCTCAACCAACGTTGAGTACCTGTTGATCCTCTCCTCCAACTCATCTTCCGATACAGAAACGGCAGAAATTCCATCGCTCACGGCCCGGACACGAAATCAGCGACCCCCGCCGGCCAACGCGCAAGATCCTGCCGCAATGAGGGAGAGAAAGCTAGAGCACTTTTGCCGGAACATTGACCTTGCCGTTAGCATGCCTGGTGCCGAGGAGCCTGAAGATTCCGGGCGGGGGACTTTTAGTCTCTTCGCGGCGATGGAGGAGGATTAGGACCGCAGGGTCGTGAGGAAGGAGTAGGTCGTGGATGGCTTGCCGTATCTCTAAAGTTGATGTTAGTTGCGAGATGTTGCTGTGGCATTTGTTTTCAAGGTGGATAATGAGAAGAGACATAGCGGCAACGCCCCAAAACTTTCCGTCCGCGCTTTGCAGTGTGGGATCGGGAGCCGACATAATGGCCACGAGGGAGGTGGTCTTGAGAAGGAGAAAAGGAAAGGCAGAAACGTCTGGGGCGATCGGAGAGAGTGTAGAGAGCTTGAATGAATAAGGGAGACCAGAAAATGCTTCCGTGTGTGTGAACGTTTTGGTATTGTCGCCAAGGGTCCGAGTAGTCGTAGAGGGTTCGTCAGTGCCGTAGAAAAACAAAATAGAACAGGTGGTGACAGTCAGACTCGATCTCAAGCACTGTCCTACACCCCAAATACAACAAACCAAGCCCATCGTATCTTCCACTGCGCCATCCAAGTTTACAACCAAAATCAGTCAACATCCTACCCAACATTCACCACCTTGTCTCCCGACATGAATCATCTGTCTCCCACCCAAGATGCGGCAAAAGAAAAAACCAAAAAAGTGGTCAAATCGTTGGTGGGATCTGGAATTGCACCAGTCACGCTTATCCGTGAGTTGCCTAGGCCCCCAGGCGTCCCTGGTGTAGGTCTCAGGCTCGAGAGGTTGACTAGGCCTCGGAGCTTCTCGGATGCGTTGCCAACTAGGACTCCCACCCTTAGTTATGTGTTCTGATTTATGAAAATTCATGAATGAGATAGTATATATACCAGGGAATTCAAATGAGGGGGAGTAGGTAATATTAGGCATTTGTGGGGCGGGGTGTTTGCTTGGAAAGTGCGCGTTTGCTCGTTGCAATTTCAGTCAACAGCCACGAGATGATTCCTTTGAAATCATGCTCATCCATAATTCGATTAGCCGGCCGTGCGGACTTTTGTAACGACTGGGATGTATGCCTACAAAAAAACAATTCGACCATGCCACAATTGATGATGCATGGATACATTCACCAAGGAGGTTTTACCTTTCTCCATCAACCCGATTCTGATGGAGCATGAGCGGATGGCCCCCCCCATCTCACCAGCTCAGAGCACACAATTCATAGTGCCGGCTGGCTCGCAAAGCAACAAAGCTTGACAAAGACCTCAAGAACCACCATCCAGCACCCCCAAACATCGCAAACCTCCCCCAACTCCTCAAGGTCCTCCCACGTCTCCACAATCCCCACCAACCGACGCGACTCCTGCCAGGACGGTTCCGGCCACACCATCTTCGTATCCGTCTCTTCCTCCGAGTGTCCGAAGCCCTTCGTATCCTTGGCCTTCACCTCATACGAGCCCTGCAACGTAACGGACAAAGCCTTGGACATGGCAGGATGCTGGATGCAGATACGACGGAGAGACGGTTGCGTGAGGGCGTACTGCGCGAACTGAATCTCGAGAAGGAAACGGAGCTGGTGGTGCATGGTACGCGGAGTGACCTCGCGGTAGGGCAAACCGGGAGAGGAGGCCCACATCTCGAGCCATGCGAGAAACTCATTAATGAGTGGGGAGGCGTCACCGGTTGAGCTGAGGAGCGCGAGGTTTGGGCCGTCTACATGCTTGAAGGCTGTATTGAATAGCTTGTACGCATCGTCTTCGTGGAGGAAGAATGACTCTTCATAGTCGAGAGCCGTGTCGGGTATGCGGTTGAGTGCGTCGTCGATGGCTTCAGGTGACTCGAGGTGCACTACGGGAGATGGAGGAGGTTTTGGAAGTTGCGAGGGCTCGTGGACTGGAGGCAGGCCGGCGGTCGAGTTCCAGGCGGCCATCATGGATTCTTCTTGCTCGAAGGATATATTGTCTGGGACGAGTGGGGGGGAGGCTTCGGTTTCGGGCATGGTTTGGGATGGGAAGAGTTCATCGGAGAGTATATCTTGAAACATGATAATATTGGTGGTTGATCAGGTTGTTGTTCACCGGGTTTTGGCTGACCACAGTGTGCGTGTGATGATGGTGATGGTGATGGAAGGTGATGGATGAAGTGATTAAATTGGGTTGTGAGCCAAAGATAGGCGCGAGTTGGCGGATCCCTAGTTGTTGTTGAATTGGGTGAGCTGTGTGAGACGCAGTGACCATATGGGCAGGATCAGATTCAAAGTTTCTACAATGGGGATCCAAAGTGCGCAGGCGAAATAAACAAACGAACCACCTCCAACTTGCCATCATGTACACGAAGCTAGTGCTATGCCCTCACCAGACAGAGTGAGACCTGAAAAATCAGCAACCTCGTCGCTGGACAAGCCATGTTGAAGACTTTGGCCACTTTTTCGGCTTGTGCTGCATATACACTGTCAGTCTCGGCAGATGAAAGGGTGTAGGCTAGAAAACGCACACGCACATGTTGTCTTCCATGCAGTTTGCATTGCCTATTCCGTATGATTGTCACCGAGCTTGCATTACGCTCGCAACATGAATTTGGATGCGCGTATCCAAGTCATGTAATCGCCTTCACGGTGTTTAGGGCTGTCGAGCGATGGGTTCGTGTGGAATTGCACACGAAGCAGGGTCGTTTATCATGTGTGCTCAAAGATTGGGGCAGGCGCACGGTCATACTGGTTAACAAGTCATTTTAATTTCCCTTTGTTGATTGCTTAGCGGTGGAGAGAGAGCATGCACAGTGCGGGGGCACCTATCCTTTGTGTCCTTCTCAGGAACGTAGGCAGTATATAAACTACTTTAGGTTGGAAATATTCAAAATAACTAGCGAAACCACCGGTCGGTGGAGCCTGTTTCCCCTCCGTGGGCACAGGTGGTCAACCAGTTGGGCTAATTATCCTAGCTGGTTAAAGGTTCGAATCCTTTCCCGGCCCTCTTCATACGCTTCTTTTTTTCCCTCATTTTTTCCTCTTGGAGCTTCCTGGCGAGGGCGGCGTTGTGCGTGGGCATTGCTACTTGGGACGATCTCGACATGATATGTTGGACGGTTGCCTTGGTCCAGTGGGATGTGTATCTGACCATGGCCAAAAAAGAAATCATCGTCTATTGTTGTGTTTCTAGAGGCTGTACAAAGGCCTAAGATCGAAACCGTCTCTCGACCGGCTGAGGTACCTTTTTGGTTGCTAATTTTCCAAGCTCCGCTGGCCACCGCACCGGGCCCGCGTTCAAAAGCCAGCCAAGCTGGGAACACCGGTCACGAGCATTGGAGCTTAATTGGTTCTACGGGCTATGAGAAGATACAAAAAGCTCGATTTAATGCATGTTGGACGCGAAACATCAATTTGGCGTTGCGTAGGCAAAGGCGGCGCAAAGTCCTTGTTGTCCCTGCCCGCGACACGTCACGCGAACGGCCTACTCACTGACACTTCAAACTGAGCCCGCAACCTATACGCCTTCCCCACCTCCCCAAGAGCTACTACAGAGCCTCCTGAGTGCGCCTGGGACACTTTAAATCAAGTGGGTAGGTCCCGGACGCGACATGTCAAGCCAACTCCCGCAATTCAAGTCCTCACCTCAGTGCCGCAAATTACGGCCAACGCCACGCTTTTGTATACACGAAGATCCTCTAGCTGGTCTCTTGACCGCAAATGTCCTTGCAGTATGCAAAGCGTCTTCCCAACTCCGTGTCTCCTCTTCCCCGTCTACCTCCGTACGCTCCAGCCACTCCGTAGGTTCCTTGGCCTCGTCGGAGCCAAGGCAGAGAGGATAGGTCTTCCAGGGATGGAAGATTGCACGTGGCACGCATTCACACAATCAAAACAACTCAACATATTGTAGGTGAGATATACATTAAAAGAAGGATACGTGGACTAATTACACATCTAACATCATCACCGCATGCGATGCCGGCCGCAACCTCTATGCTCGGGACCAATGCAACTCAAATCGAGCCCGAATGGTCACCCAACGCCAGAAACCCACCCCCCCATTAACGCGTCTAGAAGAAAGCATTGATAATCCTCTTCCACCAGGGCAGAACGGGCAAATGCGAGGAGGCTCCCAAAAGCTCGGTGCGCAAGCCATGATGCACATCGATCTCGGAGAGAGGAACCCAAGCGCGACGGTGAGAGGGGTACTTCTTCCAGGAGTAGGCCTTCCAGATGAGGTAGAGGAACAAGATAAGGGGTGCGGCGAGGTAAGCGCTGAAGAAAGCTTCGGCGTCGGGTTCGCCACCGATAGGCTACATATCGTGTTAGTGAGTGCGCGTACAGACGTAGGGCTAGAAAAGTAACACATACCCATAGAGCGACGTAAAAGTTGGCAATCAAGCAAATCACGTTCATCGCAACGCAGACGTAGCTGCCAATGATGCCGAATGGGGCTTGGTACGGGAGCTCATTCAAGGTGTGACCGTTCATCTTCCAGGCAGAGCGGAAACGGATGTGGGCGATACAGATGCTGCCGAAGACAAAGAAGTTGGCAATACCGGAAAGGGCGAGTAGCCAGCCGAAGACGGTGCTGCCGTTACCAGCAAAGCCGATGAAGGCGAGGAAACCAAAGGCGACCTGCAAGAGGATGGTTGGGATGGGACGACCCTTGCTGTCGACCTTGGCAAGGAACTTGGGGGCCATGCCTTGTTGGGCCATGGCCTGGATAGTACGGGTAGAGCCATATGTGCACGAGTTGGCGACGGAAAGCACGGCGAGGGTGATGACGGTGTTGAAGACGGAGGGGAGTCCCTTGACACCGGCCAACTCGATGGCAAGCACGAAAGGAGAGGCCTTGGTGGTAGCCGCCTCGGATCCGAGGAGGCGTTCATGGTTGGCAGGCACGATGAGACCCATGATGAACAAGTTCAGAAGGTAGAAGAGGTTGATGCGCCAGAAGACCTGCTTGGTAGCTTTGGGAATCTGCTTGGTGGGGTCGCGGGCTTCGGCGGCGGCAAGACCGGTCAACTCGGTACCGGCGTAGGCGAATGAGGCGGTGACGAAGACGGAGCAGAAACCCTTGAATCCGTTCTTGAAGGCGGGGTATTCGCCCCCCTGCCAGTACTTGACGCCAATGTAGCCGCGGTTGTCGGTAGGCACACCGCCGCAATCGACAATGATACCGAAGATGATGAAGCCAGCACAGGCTGCAATCTTGATCATGGCCAATACGAATTCGACCTCACCGTAGCCTCGGACGCCGAAGAACTGGACGACGATGAGCAAAAAGAGGAAGACGCCGATCCAGATCTGTTCCCCGGTCAGCACGTTCTCGAAGCTAGCCCAGGGCGGAAGCTACCTACACCGATGTTGTAGTGGTGCCAGTAGTCGATGGTCAGACCCGCGGCGGTGATTTCGAAGGGCAGGACGGTGAGCCACTGGATGGCATAATCCCACCCCATTGCGAAGCCCCACGAGGGATCCACGAAGCGGACAATGTACTCGTAGAAAGCACCGTTGACGGGGTACAGGACCGCCAACTCGGCCAGACGCTGCATCATGAGCATGATCATGAAACCGATGATGGCGAAACAGATCAACTACCACAACCGTCAGCGCCGGGTTTCACCGAGAGAGAGAGAGCCGACGTACCAAACTCGCAGGACCACCTTTTGCAAGCGCACCACCGGCACTGACGAACAGACCGGCACCGATGGCGCCGCCGATGGCAATCATCTGCATGTGGCGGCCCTTGAGCTCGCGCTTCAGCTCGCCCTGTCCGGGCTCGACGACCACGTGATCATCGCTGGCGTGGTGAACATCCTTGGCCGTGGGCGAGACGTGCCCCTTCTCGGAGCTGTCGACGTAGGCGGGGGGGGCAGCTGCCATGGCAAAGTGCGATGAAGGAGCGTTCGAAGAGAATTTGGCAGAGTGGCGCGCACCCGAAAAGTGAAGGGGCGGGTCGAGATAAATACCCCGGGGGGGGGGGACAAAGGCAGGGTGGCATGCACGCGAACGGGCTGCATCCAACCACATCCAACCGCGGCCCCCGTCGTGTGCCCAGCGCTGCCCAGATTTGCCTAATGCCTGTGGGCGAACCGTGAGCCGCTCCATTGGACCGCAGGATCACAGCTATCGAAATGCGCAGGTGCGATATGGAAGGTGGAAGGCGCGACGGAATCCCTCACAGGCCGCTAGACCGCGCTTAGAATGCTTCTGTGCGTCTTATCGCACGTGAGGATGGCGCGCCGGGATGCGGCATTGCATGGCGCGCTGCACGCTCGCGGTGGGGCCGGTGAACGGATTGGCGATGTGGGTAGCGTCGCCAATTTCCCCAGAGATAACGGGCACGTCCGACTGCTGGGCCCACGCAGGGGACGATGCATCCATGGCCAGAAGCAGCGTGGTACGCTACTCCCGCGATGCTGCACCGATCCAGCCGTCTGTTCGTTGCGCAATATACGCATAGTGACCTCTGCGCCGCAGCCATGCAGTACGTGGTACGACTCTCCAAACGGCGCGCCCGTCTCGATTCGACAGGCGGTTAGGTAATACCCTTCAGGTTCGCGAAGATAAAGCAGCGGAGCCGAGTGCTGGAACAGGAAAGTCGGGGGGGGGGTTGGTCGCCTGCGTGGCCTGGAACCCTGGATCGAGGAAACGCACCTCTTTTTTGAGACTCCTCGACCAGCGCGCGATGCGATGCGAATCATGGTCGTTTGGCGGCTCGATCCGCCGCGCGCGCCGGGTGGTGGCACATTGGCACGTCGGTCTGTCTGGTTGGGAGAACGAGAGCTCCCAGCGTTGTTGCCTTTGTATGTAGCAGTGCTATCTGTCATCTCCACGAATGGCATGGTCGGGCGACGGGGAAGCCGGGAGGCGTCGGCTCCTCCGGTGTGCGTGGGATGGGATGGATGGATCGGGCACTGGAGAAGTCGATAGGCAGCGAGAAAAGGGTAAAACAAGAACGGCAAAGACGGGCCAAAGGAGCATAGCTTAGCCTTTGCGCATTCTTTTCCCTTGCGATCGGGTGCCGATCCAAGAAGACAGTGAAGATTTCCGATCCGTTGCACTCCACGGGAAGCAAGTGCCCTGTTCCTCGGTGAAGGCGCACGTCACGTGCCCAGCAACCGCAAAGCGCCTAGCGCGGTGGCGGCTTACTCAGCGCCCATCGCAGCATGCATCTCCATCCGGCAGCCGTTCTGGTGAAAGCACCGCGAGTCCTACCAAGCCCCTATGACGTTTGCCAACCAACATATTCCCCTCGGACCTGGCCATGACAATCACGGGAAAATGCGAGACGTGTCGGCAACGCAAAGTCAAGGTGCGCAATACGGGTGCCCCGTGCCTGTTGTATCCTCGCCACGCTTCTTCCACCGCGTCTTCTGACACGGACACCTGCAGTGCGACGAGCGGAAACCGGCATGTTCTGCCTGTCGAAAGGGAAGCCGGTCTTGCACGTACAACTCCGGCAACGTCTCAGCATTCGTGGTCCAAGACCCGACCCAGTTCAGCAAACATGGGAAATCCAAGGTGGCTCCCGTGGTGTATCCGTTGATGCCGTTCGGTAACGCATCGTCCGGCTCATCGAGCTCTCCTGCATCAGGATGCCAAATCTCGTTCGAACCGGGGAAGTTGCAAACGACCGCCGAAAGGGATGCCGAACATGGGAGAGGTGTCTTCCGTACACTGGCAATGGTCTCGGAAGATAGAGCCAATGCGGTTCGTAAGCAACCTTCAGCACGAAGGAAGAGGAGGTTGGACATCCATCTCGAACAGTTGAAGGAGTCGTCCGCCCTCAAGTTGCATCGACCTTCAGCCCCTGCAGTGGCGCTCGCGAGCCGCTACATCTCATTGTTGCAAGCTCGACCGTTGGAGCACCAGCCTTTCGCCATCCTAGGCTCATGGATCGATTCGATTCCTTCACGCATTGGTTCCAGCGCCCACGTAGATCTGGCGGTAGAGTATCTGGCCGAGAGCTTCAATGTGTTTCGGGACAACAACTTCTCCAACAAGTGTATAGCGTTGACATCCAAGGCGAAGGCATTGAAGGAACTTCAACCTGCCGTCAACCACGAGAAGCCACGTGCTACCTACGACACTGTCCTAGCTATGAAGTTACACTTCACCGCAGAGGTAGGCTGATGCTAGAGAAAAACCTGCTGGTTATCGTCTCACAACGACAGATTTTCATGGGAATCAAAAGTTTCCACCATGCCATACATGCCGCAGGAATTTCCGAGATGTTGCGGAGTGGCCCTCCGGCCGGGCTTGACGAGGAGCACTATTGGAGTCTCCTGGACCAAACATACATTGATGATGTACTTCACCGATGGATCCCCATGTAACCCTTGCTGACTCTGCATGTCTAGGTTACTGAAGCGGCAGTCACTGGCCGCGTTTCAGTCTATGACAACGACTTCTATATCAACGCCACATCCTCATGTTCACTACCCGGCGACGCCGCAGTAGCCTTTCGAGCATCGGCCGCCACAATGCACATCTCCATCCAACTCCCTCGCCTCATATGTCTCGTTCGTCACGCGATCCAACACCACCAAGAAGATCCGGACGCTCTGGCCTCGGCCATCAGCTTGGCAGAATCACTGTGGGCGCTCGACCCATTTGATATTGTTGAGCAAGTCATTTACGACTGCGTAACTACGCTTCCCACGCCCCCTCATCCTGACATTGCCGATATCGTCCCAGACTCGTACCAGTTCAATTCAGTCGCCAGTATCATTCAAGTAAGCCGCTACTGGAATCTCCGCATCAATCTATGCGGCGTCACCGAGATGCTATACCTATATTTCCCTGCTCAAACTGCCAATTGTTTGCTCCCCGATCAAGGAACCGTTCACCAAAGAGACATCGATGCTGCCATCCACCTCGCCCGCTGTGTACGCTACTCTCTCGACACATGCCCCTCACTCCCTATCCTCCCCTTGCGCATACACGCCACCGTCCAGTTGTCAGTTGGCTCCTGGCATCGATTGATATGCCGTCTACAACACCAACGAGAAGTCCTCAAGATCGCCGGAAACAATCCCAACCTCCTTGATCTTTCTGTAATAGACTTTGACGAACAACTTCGCAACGCCCAGCGCATGGAGCAATGGGTCACCGATGAATGCAACCGTATGCACAGCCTTTGGAACGTGGAACCCGTACGCAAGGAATTCATCACCGTCGTAGCAGAGGACATGTCTGGAGGTCCTATTCCCGACTGGCTCCCCACGCGCGTGAGTTTCGAGGGCGAAGACGGAAACATGGTCATGAAGCTTGAATACGGGTTTCCGACTGCGTTCAACAAAAAGTACGAGAAGAAGACGGAGGAGCCGTGGACCAAGACTGTGACAACACCGAATCCGTTTCGTCGAGGTTACAAGCCAGGATTGGCGCCGACCGGGTAAGCATGTACGTTGCTGTGGAGTTCTGCAATGCTGTAATGGATTGCATGAGGTGGAGAGAAACGGAGGGTTGCTGACGGACCTGTAGGAAGTCTTCCACTGCCGATATGCCGCCAGAGTCTTTTCAGTCGCCTTCTGTTCCTCGCTTGAAACGAAGTCCCACGGAGCTAGCCATCATTCACGAGTCGTTGCGCGCTTGGTAGTCTACGCATGTGGAATAAAAGTTTGCTTTCTCTAAAAACCAGTCTTATATTCGTATTCGACAAGCTCTATCTAGGCCAGCAGTTCCAAATCTTCACACAATGACCTCAATGCGGAGGCTATATGATGCTTGTAGTATCGACGAGACGTCGGAAGGAATTGACACCCAACGGTGAACGTTTTGCTGTTGATCTGAGCCTTCTCCTGCATGGATAAAAGTCCGGAATCCTTAGTGCCGCACTGGATTGTGTATCCTGGAACGAAGGGTAACTCTCCAAGGTGGTATTGAGGTATGCCCCGTCGTGAGGTCCTCTCATCCGTCGCTATGGCAAAGGCGTAGCATAGTCCATGAGGATTGAATGAGTAGGAGCGGAGCCATGCTGGAAATAAACGTCGAGCATCTTAGGACCGGCGCTCGCCAGGTCTTCGACGACGGGACGCCCAAACCCCTCCCGCAACGGGGAGGGCGGAGTGGGACGCTCCCCGCCGCCATTCAAAACAACTTCATGTCCAGGAACTTGAGACGGTCAGCGTGATCGAAGTTGAAGAGGATTGAGTACCTACGGAGAAGTGTTATGTCTTTTGACACCTTGAAGAAGACCCTATCCTTGGACACCTTGAAGACAACCCCGTCCTTGGAAACCTTGACGACGACCCCGCTGACCCTCTGGCTCCAGGCGGGCACGGCTCGTTCTCTTTGAAGGGGTTGTGTGTCTTCTCTCATGCACCGCAATTTCTCGCCAAAGATGTGGCAGGAAGCCATCTTCCTAGAGTCATGTCGTTGGCAGAACATATTCTCCAGATGGAGGGTAGAAGTGTAGAGATGGAGAGGATATGAGAAACTGAAAGAAAGGTGTTGAAAGTAGGTCATCTTAGTAGTAAAGGTGAACAAGACTGCAGAGCGTAGCTGAGTGGGGCAGACGCTCGTAGCCTAGACTCACCTTTAGATAAGAGACGAAGCGAGGACTTGGATTGGCCCAGATCGCGTTTGATGTATGTCATCCACTTCGCTAGTGAAGCTTGGAGGTACCGCTCGCTATTACTGCTCTATTTTAAGGATGTTATCGTGGGCAGTGTGGTCAAACGCTTGGCGCGGTTCTGCCTGGCAACCGCCCCGCTAAAATGCAGTCCAAGCCCACCGCACAAACACACAAATATGGAATGCCGGAGGTCACTACACATGGAAATGGCTCTGGAATTGTTGTCTTGATTTTCTATGGACTGCCCGCTAGATTATAGACCAGTGAGCTGAGCCCAATTCGCGCATGCCAAGCTTGCAAAATTCGTCAAAGTGCCACCTTTACATGTTCAAGAGACTAGAACTTTCCGTCATCCAAATGCAACTTTCTAGAACCAGAGAACATCCTGCATCGCTTCCTGCAGCCATACAGTTATCCACCTATGATCGTCAGATGTCCGTTGTACGACCAGCTCTGCATCTTAGCTGGAGACGGCGTACGTTCAAAAAGCCAGAATGGAAAGAGGTATGAATCGATACAACGTTATTCGAGCCTGCAAATGAGTCTCCATTGAATGGGGTCCTGTATAGCTTTCTTTGTGAAGCTTTCCGTAACTTACCTAACCTGGAAGCAGAATGATGTATTGCAGTGCGACTGACAGAGCCGAATCAACCCTGGAACCTCAAAAGTGAAAGAATTTCTGTAGCAAACTAAGTTAGCGTAGATTTGGAAGAAATAGATTCTCACGGAATAGAAAGGAGGAGAGATCAGAACAACGGAATCCTGCTGAGCCGCAACGGAAACTCGGTTCAGGAACATGTATTCTCATCAGAAAGCATGCGAAGAAGAACGGCGGCAAGCGGACCCTTGTACCATAACGATAGACTGTGTAGGAAATCATAGAGGTTAGAATTGGAATCCCGAGCGTAGGGGTTTGCAACTTTGTGGCTCTGATTCCTAGAATATCTTGTCAGCGTCAATGCATTCAATGTTGACGACAGGCAGAGTGAATCATGATTTTGAGCCAGTCAGATATTTTCGGCCGATCAACAAGATTCGCTTGCAAGCAAACGGGGACTTTCAGTGAGAGAGATAAGATGCCGAGGCGAGACCGAGGGGTATCATCATGTACGGGAGTATAGGGAATGAGGGCGTGAGAGTCGTACTTACTCGCGGAACGGAAGTATTATGGCAAGCGACTTGGAATCCGAGGGAACTAAGATATTGTTGGCACTAGAAAAGATTTATGAAGTAGTGATGGAAGGTAGGGAAGGAACATGGTCAGGAACACACATGGCTGCTCAACAGGCCTCCAGTAGACCGCTAAACCTACTTGGCTCAGAGGGGTTCAGAAGGCACGCATCCGAGATTTTTCATCATGCGGGAAGGGAGTTTGTCAGAAATGGAGTTGGGCATACCAGACGTAGCGAGCGGATAATTGTAAGGAAATAGTAGGCGGAAAATCAAATGTGTACGATAGGTCGGCTTGATTCATCGTGGGAAGAGAGAGCGTTTCGAAGAACAGCGAGTAACTCATACTAGGAAGTCGACGCCATGGTGGAAGACAGACGAATTTGGGCGACGTAGCCGACGAAGGCTTGGGGATCCTGCTCCAGAGCTGTCAGCAAATGTTCCAAATAAACAAACTGAGAGAAATGTCCACCTTTCATATCCATGAGATTCAAATGCGCCCGTGTTGATAAGTGTGGCCAGGAAACCCCGAATCTGGAAGCTCACCTTGTAATGAACAAGGTTTATACGAATCCGGCTAGCAAAGGCGTGTCGAATGTTGCTTGTTAGACCGCGTTCGAAAGATGATCGCTATGGAGAGAGATGGCTGAAGCGAGGAGAAGTAAAGTCAAGGGGGCCGGGGTTTGTGAAAGCGATTGTCTCCTGAGTGCGGCTTATAAGGTACAAATTTGTTAAATGGGTTATGATCACTACGAACATAGTCAGTAATGTTCTTGGAAAAGTTGTGCTTGAAGAAGATAGGCTGTGAGAAATGTATCAGGAGCTCTATAGACAAAATAAGTCTTTTGATCATGGTCGCCCAGCAAGCGAGCCAGCGGGTGACTCTGAGTAGAATCAGTGGATTCGTCATATGTTCGCAAATGTGTAATGATAAAGAAAATAACCTACGTAGAGAGAGTGATTGCCTGTGAGTGGATAGATTGGATAACAGCCTGAGGATCGTGGAACCAGTAGTGTTAGGTGGATGATATCTAGTAAATCACTGTCAGTAGAGATTTGTAGGACTGAAGGGTTACGAACGATAAAATAGGGGACCTGTTAGTTCTGATGTTCAAATCTCATGCTGTCATGAACCCCTTGACGGCAAACGGAGGGCTAGCTTGATACTTGGAGTGGTGTAAAAAGAGCCAGTGAGTGCCGGTTATTGCGTCACTGTCTCCCGCGCAGTGGACATGCCAAGTGTATTTGTATTTGCCAGGTGTTCGTGAGAAGCAAGAGGGCGTCAAAAGACGAGTGAAAGTGTAGTGGTAGGTCGTATGTCTGAGATGCAGTCAGCACTGGTCAGAATGAAGGGTTTTGTAAATGACGAAAAAGAAATAGGGTATTGTACTGGTGCGCTTTGCAGCACATGGAAAATTAAGCTCGACAGAGAGAGAGAGAGTGCTATTGAGTCTCAAGTAAGTTGGTTAGCGAAGCTCGTAAGAGAGTTAGAGAAAGATGGTTGAATGGTGATGTTTCAGAGCTGTAAAGTGTAGTAAAGGTTCTCAACAGAAACCTTGGTTAGGTATCCCAAAGTTCGTGTAGGTTCAGGTGAGGTGCTGGACTTGGGGTCGTACACTCATCGTGATACGACAGGGGATGGATAGGATGGAGTGGCATACCTTGAGTATTCCTCACGGTTGGTGCGTGGACAATTCCCGTCATCAAGTGTTACGGAGCTCGATCTTGCGTCTTATGACAGAATTGGTAGTGCGAAAGGGTGTTGGAGAGTTCTTGCTGAAGTTCTCAGTTAGCTGACAGATGAATGCGATAATGTCCATGAGAAGGGAAAGGTTCCTCACCGTACGAGTGGGGTGCTCCTATCTAGACCGGTTGAGTCTGAAGAAGGCACGGAGGCAGTGAAAGCCATAACTAATATTGCGCACAAAACGCGGGCGTGCACAGAATGGACGTCAGCATTGGAGTGGCAGCTGACTTATCGCGTGAGTATAGAGCTGTATGAGGATAGCTATGAGAAGAGAAACGCAACGCGTAGCTTAGAGATGTCGCTCTGGCCTAGTTCTCTTGGAGGCGAAAGACCTATGTGAGGTGTTGAGTGAACGGAGCGGGCGGTGGATCAAGCCGCTGGTGTGTATCTTCTCGCAGTGTGGAAGAAAATCTGCGATGGTTGCGTGTTTGAGTGAAGGTGAGTAGGCGCAGATTTTGTTGTTTTGAAAAGGTGGGCGCTCGGGGCAGCCCTGACGTAGGGTTGTCTGATACACACTGAGGAGGGAAAATGCAATTTCTGGCAAGTCGTGTGTCTTGCCAAGAACAAAACAGCAAACAGATCGGTACATCAAATCAGTGCACGTCGGTCATTTTCTCTCTGCTCTTTAGAAGCAGTGGGTTGGAGCAGGGCAGTGGCATCATATAGCTTCTTTACTTGGTCTCTCGAGTAAAGCGCTTGCAATGACTGGCCTGGTTGCTGCTGTGCTCTTTCATTTCGATCTTATTCACTGTCAAGTTCAAGTTTCCCCGAAAGTATTTGTGTAATGAAAATCAACCTCACACGTGAATAACGTGTTCCTGAAGCAAAGGCTTTCCTAAAGCGTGCCACCTACGACTACAGAAGATTTCTCCTTCTCATCTACGTATTACTGTCTCACCACTCATATTTCTTTATGCCATAGGAGCTCGTCCGTGGCGCCGCCTCAAATCCTTCCATGGACACATATAACACCATGAGCACTACGAACACAGACCCAAAGACTTGACCCCGAAATTCAGGAGTTTTCTCTCGATAATTGCATGGATACATTGCTGACAATCGTCACGGCAAGCTAATGCGTTGCTTCAGAGCTATGCCCAGTCTTCGTCCAGGAACGTGAATACACCGACCCCGTCGAATCGAGACACCCGATATTCGTACCAGAACATCTATTGCCCTCAGATGCCGCGCGCAGGCTGCTCATGGCCTCGACCGTGACACCGATATCTCGGTATCTTCCGTACCCCATCCTCAACTTGCCGGGAAGCGGCCACTTTATACTATGAGAAACGGTCTACGAGGTGATGAGAGGTGGCATATTGGCACCTCTGACTCCGTCTGTATAACGACGGATGAGCAAGTTGCGAAGCAGCACTCTGGCATACCCCACTTCAAGAACATTGTCGTGTTGAAGCGAGACCTAAACGGCTATAACATCGTTCACGTAATCGGTAGGCAGTCGGAAGTAGCAGATGTCGGAATGCATCTGGTTGTGTACAGTCCTGGGGCTCGGGAAGCGATACAATACAGTTCCGGAGTTGGTGTTGATGGGAGCTCTAGTACAAACGTCTCTGCGAACCTCGAGTCACGGGCGCCGGCGGCAACGAGTGATACGATAGCGGGGTGGCTAAAGGCCTCGGACGGAGCGTAATTTCAACGCTCATGGTGTATCAGCTGGAACAAGAGATTGAGCACAACCTTCCCGTATTGGATAGGATATGGCTACCAATAGCTATCCAAATACATCACTTTACCAACCTTCTCCAATGTATCCCGAAGTCTTGTAAAAGATGGCGCCAACATCCCAAGAAAATACTTCTCTGTTTTCAGGCACGTCCAACAACCAGATAGCAGCTTGCTTGAATGAGGTACTGTTTCCCCTTTCTTGAGCCCAAAAACCCTCTTGCGTGCGTAGACCATTTTCTGAAACTATATTTTTGACTACTTTTAGACTGACTTACCTTTCCAACAAGTATCACGCTCACCACCACCGGCCGTATCCTTCGGACGTTCTTATGCATCTCTTTTCCAGTTGCATCGCAACGCTTCTATCGGTTCTCGGGCTTGCATATCTCCAACATTGATGAGATATCTCACTCTCATGATATGGACAGAGGACATAGGTATAGATCAGACCACATTGCTCCAGTGGATATATGCAGAATGACAATGGACATGAATATATTTGAAAATTCGATCAAAGAGGGGTATCGGCATTTTTGCATGGTCAAATTTGCCAGCTGCTTCAAACCAGGTCCCCATCAAACAAATACAGAGCATTCCGTGGTCCGAATTTGACTCCAAGAGAAAAAACCCCAATATTAGCAACAAAATAAGCCCTTCTGCTTCCCATGCATGCTTATCTGTCAATATATCTATCTCTCCGGATCTGGATCCGAGCAATGATGTACCCGAGGATACTGACATAGCCCTCAGTAACCGAGCTTAGGTTTCAGCATTCGTTGGACCCGAAAGTGGAGTCTTATGTCCTACGAGGCACCAGAGCACTTTAGATTCAATCTCTCCTGAGAACAGTGTGAGATTATCAGGAGGATTTGCATATGAGGGGTACATGCAGGCTCAAGATTATGACCTCAATCGAAACCAAATCATCATCGCCGAACAAGTCCGTCGGCAACACGAGGACTCTTAGGAAGGGTTCTTGGCATCCGTTTGTAACGAGGAATGGAGCAGCAGGCTTTTACAGTTCCTGTTTGGGCATGGATCAAGCTGAAGGACATCATCCCCTGCGTGTCTTATATCTATTTTTTACACCGATTGTTAAGATACGTTCATGGTCACTACCAAGATTCTTCCATCTTAGTATAATCTCAACATATGGAAAGAAACCAAGACCAACAGATCTGGGTGAAAAGCCACTTTATCTTCAACAATATATCAGTTGATGTTGCTTTCTTCTGTACTTTGGGCAGAATGACGATGTAGAGGAGATCCAGTAACTAAAAGCTATAGGCCTTCAAACACATCAGCTGGCTTGTGCAGCTTGATGAGACGACATTTCACTAACTTGCTGCCATACGACGTATTGTAGAAAACTCCATATATGTCGGTTGGCTCTGTGTACACACAGATAGTACGCCTAAAGGCGTACCAAGAACAAAGGGGTGAAGGCAAAGATTGTATTTGACTCTCCCTCTCACCTCGTACAGAGGAGAGAGGGATCTATATAGCCATCTATCGTATAATCTGTAGAGCCATCTATCGTACGATCTATGTAGGGTAGCTATCTATCGTACGATCTATGGGGTAGCCCCTGTTGCCGAAGAGCAACTCCAAACCCAGGTGAAACACCATACGGATAGTACGGACAATATATATAGTTTATCTTTTGCGGATATAAATTATGACAGAGCAATTAGTATATAGTACAGAGAACTCGAAGGATATAGGCATCAGGACGACAGGCACGTTACGTCTGCAAAACCATATATTTCGGAAGGATATCTCTATTAAAAGCGAAAGTTCTGGTATAGAGTCCAGATGTAAAGGGAAGATTTCCTGGTTTTGCCTGTACGAGGATTTTTAAGAGCAGCGCAAAAATCACAAATCAAAGCTCTCTCTAATTGTACAGACATGTAAGAGCCGCTTATACTAGTCTTCCGAAGCAGTTCTTCGCAAATTTCCAATGGAATACCAGAAGTTCACATTATAGCAGAATTGTCACTCTGACGCTAACTCTGACCTGACCGCCACTATTGGCTGCTTTTATTGTGATCTAAAAGGCGCCGTCACCGTGCCTCGCTTATCGGCTTAGGCTCGGGGAAGCTAGAAATTGTCTGTGCGTTTCTTTCTATATAAGCCCGCCCTCCCCGCGTCCCTTTCCTTCCACTATTCGAGTGCATGGGCGTCACCTCAGCAGTGAAGATTCGTCTGAGCTAGGTGTTTTGCTGGTTGAAAACTACAACTTTGACTGCTCTTACTGGTCTTCGGATCGGTAAGGAATTTTTGGAAACTTAACTATACTCTCATCTGAGATTTTTCTTTTCATTGACTGTCATGGCTTTTGCTGTGCATTCGAAGAAGGGTTTCTCTGATAGCTTCGATCAAATCCTGCGGATCTAAAGCTCATGGTGGGATGCTGCGATGTTGGTGTGTGTGTTGTTGTTATGATATAATGCCAGTGACAGCCGTGCCGCCTTGCGCGACTGCATGAAGATTGAAATTTTGTCTGCAGCAGAAAGAGCACATAGCTCTCATATACCAGTAGCTTTGCAATTGCTACGTGTCAGACTTGCAATGTGTGTGGCGATCTGTATTTTGATTGTGGTATTGTGTGATTGAGACACTGGCACGGCCTTCACTGGCCGCACATAAGGTTGCACTTATGTGAGAGACAGCAAGAGAGTGTAACCTACTAAGCAAATGCGATTCTATGCTTCAATCGTAGAGCGTAAAGCCATCGTAGGAGGTCGGGGGCTTGAGGGTGCGTAGTGTAAAATCCGGGAGACAAAAACTGTGCCCTATATCGAAAACGCGGAAAACTCCCAAATGGTATATCATTCAAGAATGGGAATGCCTTTAGACATTTACAAAAGCTCGTGAGGTGAGAGACCCATCTTCTTAAAGCATGGCATTCAAAATGAGACGCGGTTGCAAGCCTCTACGAACACCATTTGTCAACATGTTGCACCTTCTTTGTGAAAATTTTTCATCGTACTGAAGTGGTATTCGTGAGGGCCCCTCCACGTGTCGACGCAGAGTTTGCAGCATCTGACATCCACCACACTCCTCATAACTACACGCCCCTCATCCCCTTCCACCACTGCTACGTCGAAAAAAACCTCAGTCTAGGTCTTGAGTTGCGATGCAAGAACCGCTCTGGGCGTCAAGCCTGACCGCAACACTCCGGTATTCGCTGCCCTGCCACTGCCCCGCCTTTCACGATGAGTAACCTCTCAAAGTTTGGCGACACACCAAAGGCTATATGTCTTTTCAGGCGGCACTGAAACAAATTAAGGTCCTGTCAAAATTCTACGTGGATAATGCTAGCTTTGCTATCATTACTAACATAAGCTGTAGCAAGCCGCCATCACACGCGCGCGCTTCCAAACGTGTCGAGAATTTGCCAGTCAACGCTCCATATAGCGAAGCAATACACGACTTTCAGAACCCGAATATGTCCACGGCCACCGTACCGATCTCCCTTCCTTCGCCTCGTCCCCCAATTCCAAAGGGCCCCGGGTCCTCCGAATACTCTGAAAGTGTCTTTTGCCGCCATATCCCCCCAAATGAGATGCATAGTAGCGAGATCCATTCTTGAAAGTCGAGGCAATGATGGAATGAAATACACCAATAGCGGAAGTGCAAAAAATCCATCAGGCTGGCGGTAGGCAGCGGGATAACAAGCGAACTGGGACCGAAGGGATACAAGAGGCTCGAAGTGGCTGTAGATGAGTTTGGAGCCACCATTGACAATATCCAAGTTCGAACAATTGTCGCAACTCGCCACTACTGCGTGTGGGAGAATACCAAAGCACTGTAATGTAGACACGCTTCGTCCTGCCAGCATTGCTGACAAACACTCCAGGAAGCCATCGACGAGTTTGTATCTTTCTGCTTCGGCATCTAAAGCAGCCCGAATAACACTCCTCCAAAAGCACGACGTATCGAATCGATATCTCTTACCTACTGTCGAACGAAGCCTGACGTGCCCTTTCCTTGAACCTCACCGACCGACCGCTTCAGCGAAACGCTCACCCATTGCATCAGCACACTATGCATCGAAAGACACACAAATAAATAGCTAGGGGCAGTGGGGAGAAAAGGAATAGTGAGATGGAACAGTTCGAATACTGTCATGCCTCGAAGTTTCCAAAATGAGAAAATGTTCTAACACTAAGCACGGCGATATAGAGGTCATAAAGAGGATTCGTGCTGGAGCTATCTATGTATGGGGTACCAGTATCCCCTACCGCTGCATTAGTCTTACTTCTGGAACAGGGTACCGGATAGAGGTAACACTGGTATAAGCTTAGGGGGTTTTCAAATTATTTAGAGTGAGAGTAATAAAACTTTGCCTAAGAATAGGCGCGGTGACTGAGTGGTTGGAGCAAGAAGCCATCACCCTTCTCGTTGCTTCCCGAATGCTGAAACGATTTTTTGGTCTTTGTTAAAGAGAATGTTTGGACTGGCGTGCTGTTGATTTGTGGATATACAACTAATCTATTCCTTGAACAAACACTGTATGAACACCTATTGACTTCTACCAAGTGTCAAAACATTAGTCTAATCAACGGTCTTTACCACCAAATTGCTTCTAGACTTGCAGACAATCACTAGTTGAACCAGGCTCAGAGTTATCCTCGGCGTATGCATGATCTCTGAAGTCAGCAATAACTGCAGCCGTTACGTCACAATGCGCTGGCAAAATGTCGGAAGCCAAGGCTAAAGCTTTGGCTTTTTCTGCCCCCGACTGACTAAGCCCAGGAGCCCTCCCTAGGTATAAAAGCCCCCCTCCCCGCCCGCTGTCTCCTCTTCTTCTTCTTCCTCATCACACTGGTACGCGAGCTCTTGCCTGAAGCATCTAAGGTGTTTCCGGGTGCCGGTGATCTTTTTACTTTTTTTGAAACCGGTCTCCTCTCACTGGGCTTGCTCATAGTTGAGACCACAGTGTCGCCAGTGTAAGTTTACTTCCAGCTCTACTCCTCAGCCTTGACTAACGAACTTCAGATTGCACTACCTCTGGCTGACGCGAACTTTCTACATTTTTCATTGAGATGTCTGGCTTTGCTGGTCACTTGAAGAAGAAGTCTTCCCTCCCCATCCTGCCTCTTGGCCTGTCTCTCTTGTTGTGTGTCGTCACTTGACCATCGTTTGTCTCTCAATATGACGCGTCTAAAATTGGCGCACATGTAGCAAGTAACGCCTGCGGTCGAGTCTGAGCTGGGAGTGTTCAAGATCGCGATCCCATATGATGTACCGCACTGCAAATTCATGCCTTGTTTGTGACCTAAAATGGCAAAACCATGTCTACAATGCAATTTGAATTGAATATAGATCTACGATTTCAAAAGTTGGTGCTCTGGGATGCAAACATCCGTAGCAGCGGGGGCTACACAACATGGTGGAGCTCACTGAGATCCTGCGGCCTTTTACTGAGGGCATATGTGCGATGAATGCTTTCAAATGACGGTAGTGAATTGTTTACTGCAACCTTTGTCTTGCGGGCTCGCGTGGGTAGGCCTACAAACATATGAGACACAAATGCAGTCCAGCCAACTCCATAGCCAAAACAACAACCAACGAACACACGATGACAACGATTGCCATGAAACGGCAGTGAGACAGCCTATTCTCAAACCCCCGACGGGCCTGGGTTTTTGTTCTACCTACGCGCCTTCTTCCGTACGACCCCGCTATGATGGCACACGCAGGTGGCCTTGTGTGGGGACCGCCAAACACTCATCGAGAACACAGAACCACTGTCACAGCTAATGTATTGTGCAGACGCTCGCCGCAATAGCAAGAGGTCCCCCCCGAAGCCAGTCGTCCGTTGCGACATCCGTCACCATCGATCCGTTTACGCCGTTGAAGCGCCATTCCACGACTACAACTCGACACCAGATCTCATATTTTTCATGGAACTCTTCAGACTGATCTATTACAGACGCAGATACGTTGTCAGCTCGAAATCACCATACAATGCCACGGAACAACTGCCCCGTCCTTGATCAAATAGACGTTGCTTGTAGACTGGGGACTGCTTCATCTGTAACTGTCGCTGGCACTGTCGCTAGCGCTGTCGATTTTTGATCACAAAGTGTGAATGTACATCTGTATCACTAATTCTGTTCAGTTTGACCGGGCATGGGCACGCATGCTAGTATGACTGACCGCTTCGAGAACTTCCGATACCTAGCGATACGCCAGACCCCGCCGACCGTCGATGAACAGATGCTACACCTTTGAAGGGCTAGGACAGGACTTCATAGGGGTGGGATAAGGTTGACACACTTCGGCGCCTATACGTAGGTACAAAATCACCGTACGCCTTCAGGTGGGGCAGGTGGTTACTCAATACCTCAGAGGATGTTTTCATATCCATACGAAAGAGTTATCATCATGAATGCGATAATTGGGAGTTTTAGGGTATATATGCATAGGCTGGAGATAATGGGTACAGCATGGGTCAGGGTATTGGCGAGCTTGACCAAGTTTGAGCCATGGATCTCGACGGACTTCCAGGGAAGGACGTAGGCCCAGAAGCTTCAGAAGACGAATGGTGAGGCATCACGTCGGTTCTAATGATGTATGTAGTGCGTATTACTTTCTCTGTACGATTGCTACAGTTTAATAATGTATGTTGTTCGTTGGGAAACGTTTGCGCAGGTTAACGCATATTGCCTGCGGGAAGAAATGTGGGATACGGTATTAGTCTCCTCAAAAAGGCATGTCTCGAGACAGCATAGTCTCTCGTTATGTTATTCAAAGCTAATCGAACGAATGGCTTTATCTTGACAGAAAGAGTGGAATTGATGCGAGGGACAATAACTGACCATTCCACTGCAGACGTGATCCGAAAGTAATACATCGTCCGCAAACATTACAGCTATGTCTAGAGCAAGGTCTAAGGCAGCTGATGTTATTTGGAGGGAGTTCAAATCCTCCCTAGCGCCATATTGTACTCGAAAAGGCCCAGTGTACAGATGTGCTGCGTTATGAGAATCTAGTAAAGTGTGGCCCTTATCTACTAAATCAAATTTGCCGACAAGGCTTCTCTCTGACGACCAACAACACACACATTGACCCTCCCGCACAACCATCCGCGCCATCACAGAACCTTTCCTGCACCAACATACCCTCTCCTTGTTAGTACCATTAATTTGTGGCCTACAGTACTTGCGCTAATCACCGCTAGATTATCAATCAACATGACCCGCTACGTCATGTCTCGCTGGGATCTGAGGTCACTGGACGCGATCGACCAAGATCGCCTTGCCTATTGCCAGATTGCATGCCTTCCGCACCCAGTACTAAGTAGCGAGGCTAATACTATGCAGCTTAAAAACCACCTGGCCGAGCTTGCGGGCCTTCGTTGCCGCCATCGCGCGGATCGTGACTGGGACGCCGAGGGAAACCTGCAGGAGCTCATCGAGTACGACTACGAGGTCCTCTGGGCTCTACATAAGGAGCGCGGTCAAGTCGTTCGTGATCGATTTGCTCGTCTGTGTCGCCTCCAAAACAATCTCTAAGTCGGTCTTCTTTGGCCTTCGGGCATGATATGAATGATATCCCTCTTCTGGAACTCAATGCCTTGGTGACTGTGTGTAGTGTTTCTCGTGCTGTACAATCAAGTGCTGTCGATTCTTACAGGACCAATTGTATGCCTTCAACAATGCTTAGCGTCACGCTGGTGTGGTTACTAGGGGACGTAGGCCCACCATAACACAACAACACCGTCATTATTCACTAAAAGTACCACTTCCTGTTGACATGTTGGCTCACATTGTTCCAGACATCTCTCTGCGCAGCCCTGCCTTCGAGAGGGCCAGGCAGCTTCTCAAACAAGGCACCCGCTGCCAGATCTGCGTTTGCATCTTCTCACCCAACCGTGACCATCCAAACGACTTCTGCGACAAGCCTAGCGACCGCGAGAACTCTTTAACGGCCAAGCAGACTCGCCCAACTCGATTATCCCAAGAATGCCTCAGCAAGGAGGCGTGGTTCGAGCCTGCAGCCAAATTCTACTTCAGGAGGCTGTGGGCCCCATCTTCTAGCGATGTGAGTTTGCTCTACTAATCGCATCTTCTCATGCTGACGCTCTACAAGATGCCTCATCCAAAGAGGAGTTCAAGTTCCAGACTGGAGAAGATACCACAAATCACGCCGTTTACAAAGTCATGCGCCGCCGGGACAGCACCGAGTACATTTTCGATCCGACTGAAATCCAGTTTGGTCCCGATCGGCCGCTCCTCTGCTTCCGCAGCGACTAAGAACATGGGATAAATGGTGATTCGGTAGCGAATCTCATCGAAACAAGCCATAGGCAGCTCGAGAGCACGGAGCTTCCAGGCATCAAGTCCCCCTCTCTTTCCACCAACCAGATCCTCACCTATGTACGGCAGTAAAGGCCTGTGTTGAAGTGGACAAACAAGCCTTCTCTCACCTGTCGGGGTTTAGTAGTCCAAGAAGGTGAAGCAAAGACGAACAATGTCAGCAACGGTGATTTTTAGAGTCTGGTAGCATATGTTAATCAAAAGTCAATACGCAGGAGCTGCTCGAGACAAGGCCCCAGAGCCATCCCCGCCAACTCGCGCCGATGCGCCCCTTCCACTTTTCCGCGCAGCGCCGCCTCGAATGACAAGACTGGTCAGGGTCACAAAAGAAGAGACATTTGGGGCGTGCGTGGGCTTCGGCGAATACTTATTTCACAAAATGTGGGCGGAAAAGTTGTGTTGAAGGTGGTACAAGAAAAGGATGTTGTGGGAATGTCGTTCGTCAGAGGCGTGATGGGATGAACCCCTTGTTCGAGCATGCGCGATCATTGGCCGCCCCAACAATTGCGTACAAGCGTTCCAGTAGATGATGAGCTAAGATGTTCTCCTGCTTCTACGTGCTCCTACATATTGTGATGTGGGATAAACAACAGCCAGAACTCTGGCTTTTAGGTTCTAGCCTTCCTGAACATAGCTATCTGGTGTATTGTTGCCGAAGCGTTCTCTGCCTGGATCATGGTGATGGCCATACCGTCAGTCAGCTGGCAGATATCCTCCGTCTCTCGGCATGTGGCAAACTTGCTGATACAAACATGGGAAGCAATCCAACACTTATCTCAGTCCATAAACACAGTGCTTGTCTCCTAAGGAGACAGCCAGCTTTGAAGCACGAAGTTGCGCCTAAACAACACCATTCAATCTCGATTCATATTGCCAACTCATCCTAATGCTACGTTACAAAGCAATGTTGTAATGTCTTCCTCAGCCTCGCCCTGTTCTCACATTTGTACGTCCAAACAGTCTTCCACCACTTGAGTCCTTCAGAGATGGTATCGGCGTACCATTTGTACAGGAGAGTATATTGAAAAATGTGGTTGCGGCGCTCGCTGTCCTTTCGTGCAACGGGTTGGAGAAGTTCTTGAGGGCTCAAGATGAGGATGTATTCGCGCTTTACAACTGCCGGTAGTTGCTGCGGACTCGGTGTAGAGTTCATAGAATCGAAATACCGCTTCGACTGGTATCTTTATGAAAGTTTTCGTGGTGTAGGATTCGTCTTCGGGACGAGCGTGAGCGAAACGGTCGGGCTGAGGGCGTTGACGCTATGGGAGAAGGCCCAACGATCACTGATATTGTGAATTAGAGCATGGAGGTTTATCATGGGAGGTTTTACAATCCAAAATGCCTTGGCTGGGGGCTTCTGTAGTTGGGATGCTCGAACGCCCTTGCGCACACATTTTTGACATCCCCCATCCGTCGCTATGACCGATATCCGCTACGCACTTTCTCTTGTAAGGGTAGAAGACGCTCTAGGACACGAATAGCGTGCAAGGTTATTGAGTGCGGTTGTTTTCTAGGCGTCGAGACCGTGGTCTCCGCATGGCTGGAGGCGTCTTGGGAGGCGAAACAAGTCCGTCGCAAAAAAAGGTCGGACTGGCAATCGATGCGCTCAACATCTCACATTCGATTGCGACTGTTATCCTGCCACATATCTTGTTGTTGTTGCGCTTGCAGGTGAAGAAGTACTGGTGTCCTTCGGACAGAATGTGTGATTTCTGGCGTGCGGAGGCGTCGCATAAAGAAGTGGCGCCGGCAGTGGCTGCTTGAACGATCTCTCTAGCAAATTCTGGGCTTCGAGGCTATCTCAATAGTAATGCCCGCCGCAGCGAAAGTTCGGGTTTGCGCATAGGTGGTGTTGAAGTTCAATGTTTTGCCAGCTGGTGCCTCTGGCGCAAACGCTACCCACCCAGTCCGCCGCACACAAAACGCCGCCATATCCATCAAAAATGCTAGCCCGGACTCTTTGTGGCGAGCAGGCTGATAGTATCGCTGCAGAATTCGTCTGTGTTGCCTTTCACCATTTTTTCATGTCCCTCTGTTGGCTCATCCACGTAGGTTTATCGTGCGGGCATCCACAGGCACCCACAATCCATGATAAAGATTCAGGATAGCTCCTTGACTGTCCTTCAGCGTGTGGGGA
The DNA here is from genome assembly GCA_019202945.1 of Corynespora olivacea. Classification (NCBI taxonomy): domain Eukaryota; kingdom Fungi; phylum Ascomycota; class Dothideomycetes; order Pleosporales; family Corynesporascaceae; genus Corynespora; species Corynespora olivacea. The sequence continues at coordinate 46,468 of JAGQEM010000025.1, forward strand.
TATATTTGCAAGCCCGCGATGCGTCTCACTGTAGTTAATCCGAGGCCCTGAATAGCTGAATTATTTGGCACGCATCCGATAAAGCGTCAATCAAAGCATTCAATCTACCATGCACACATGGGTTCTTTGTCTGTAGCTCATTGAAACAGCCAAACGAGGCTTTTCAGGCGAAGCAGATCCTTTGGGATGGCATGCATGCCCTGATATTGTCCCATGCGAGTCGTGTTCCATACTTTACAAGCTTCGTAAAATAGAAATTTGCGCACTGAGTATACCGGCATAAGCGCATTTCGTGAAGACACATGGAAACTGGAAGCCTCTCCATGCGGAGAGCCGACCTGTCTGCTCTTTACGAGAGCTTATGATGACCTGCGTGATGCATTTTCGCTTTCCTGGACGGTCTGCAAAGCCCGAAGTTTGACACTGCAATAGCAGAAATTTTCGAATGCCCTCAACATCTATGCTGTACGGGCAGTCTGCTTGCGTGTATGCGTCTTCGCCTTTGAACCGGTAGTTGTGGCGAATATGATAGACCATGTGCCCAGCAATATCATCCATGACCGAATAACGTATCATCCTCCCATCTTCTCAGGAGCATTGCCTAAGCATTCACAAGGCTGGGCTGCTGCTGAAGTCTCCCAATTGACGTCAGAACGTAAACGGATCTTCGCGTGGCCACACCACATAAGCCCCTCACCCAACCAACAATATACCCCACCCCACCTTGTTGTAGTATATATAATATGTTATTTCGTACTGTTTTCGTGAAAGAACCACGCTAACGTATTCGTGTCCAACAGATTCCTCGAACCCCCGAATTGGACCACCGAATGGTCCAGCCGGTCCGCGGCTTTCTTTTTTGTTTTTGTTTTTTGGGAGGTGAGGCTGCCTCGATTGGGCAATTTTTGTGTTTACTTGGGCCCTTGGTTCGAAACCGCAAGTAGGCGCCAGCGATACAGGTGAGACCAGTCTTTTTGCGCTATTTCAATTCCTTCTGCGACGACAGAAGACATACATGCATGTCTTCAATTCCATCATACGCATAAGAACGCTGCAGGCGAGGCCTTTTTTTCTACAAGGCCCCATGCCTGCCTCGTTGGATCTGTATGCGACACATGCGCTCCCTTTGGATGCTCGCGCTTTGATTCTCTACATCCCAGGATTGAATGGGTCTTGAAGCTCTGAATGAGCAAATCAATATAATCAGCATACTTGTAGATGCACAGCGTACAGGTCGTCCCTGCCCCACCTTCCCATGCGTAACGGGATTGCCACCCTGTTGATTCTTTTCTTTTGGAATTTTGGAACCGCCATCTTTACCGAAAGCAAACGCTCCCGTTGCCTACATGCGACAATTCGAACGTGTTCGAAAGTCCAGATGGCCGGATTCGTCCAGGTAGCATAATTTGTTACCGAATATTCTCTTCTTCACATCCCTAGGCTGTCTTACGGTGCAACACAGCCTTTCCAACTTGGGGATAACGCCTCGACTGGTGACCTTCACTATAAAATGATAGTAGCCTTCACTCCGACGTTGTATTTCCAGGCAGCTTCGAAGTAATCGATATTGTATCACCCTTGTCGTGACTGCGATCTTGCAGGTAAAGGAGATAAGAATCTCCTATTGTGTCCAAGGCTGCCTGCGCGGGCAGGGAGAGAGTATAAATTGATGTCACCAGCCTGGCGAAGCGCTCTTTCTCTTCAATCAACCTGAAGTTTAACCTCCTCTTTAACATCATCACGATTCTCATCAATTCTTAACTCTTCTTCACCATAAAATCTTCACGATGTCCTCTTCCAACAGCAATAACGACACCACAGCTGCGCCCAACAGGGTCGAAACCCGGCAGGAGAAGGCCCTCATCGCATTCGTGACCCTAGGATACATCGCTGAATTTCGAGGAGCGACACTCAGTGACAGCGTCACCTTGTTTGAGTTGATGGACTGGCTGATAGAGTTCTATAAGGTGGCCCTGCTGATGGATACCCGCGACCAAGTATGTTTTTTCCTCGTTTGTATCTACCTTTTGTTGACGAGACCATAGGTACAGGGATTCTGGGAATCTTTCGACCGCCTCGAGGCTTACGCCTGGGTGGTCCGTGGAGGTCCAGCTGTTTGGGAGCCGTTGACTGAGGAAGCCCATCCCGGACATGCGTACGAGTACTTTCAGCGCAATTTTCCAGGCCATTCCCGACCTTCTCTGTATGCTGGCGTTGAGTTGCTGCGGCAGGCGGAGAATATGGCGCTGCAGGGCAACAATGGCGCGGAGTGGGCACGAGTGTTCTTCTTGTTCCGTTGCGTCAAAAGCTTCTTCGATGTGGCCAGGGATGGGGGGGTTGAGATTCGGGATAGTTCAATCCTGCCAATACTTGAGCAGGCGGCCAGAGATGCTAGGGAGTAAGAAGGATATGGCGCTGGCGGTTGGCTTTCCTTTCTTGTTTCTTTTCTTTGCGGGTTCCCGGTCTTTTTCTTTTGTTTCATTTCAATGTGCACCGGTTACCCGGAGCAGTATCCTATATGCACCCCGGGCATCATGTTAGCAATGATTTCTTTTCGAGGATCTTTACATTGAGATAAATCCATGGCGGTCATATAAGCATTAATGGATGTAACCAAGAAAGCGTTGAATTATCCCACTGCGTCGTTTCAAGACTTCACCAACCCAATCCAAAAAAAGCCTCGCACTCGAACAGTTCACAGCTCCCAAAAGAGTAGAACCGTTCTAGCAAGCCTCAACACGAACTAAAGTCACTCGCAAGGTGTAAAGCCGGCTGGTTGCACATCGATTCAAATCACTCTCAAGTTCATCCAATCTTCTTCAGCTGAACATGTCAATCTCACCATTAGTCTTTATGCAATTCGCCAGACCCCACAATAGTGATGAATGGTGAACTGAAAGAGTAATGCTCGCGTGAGAAACCGAGCATGAGGAGTGAATATGTGAAGTCTTCGAACGAAAGAGGAAAAGAATAAGTCAACGAATGCTCAATGACGCCCACGGAGGAGGCTGAGGATTGGACTTTGACACAGTGCAGGTAGCAAAGGAATTCTCCACGGGTCCATCTGGAAAGATCGATGTAGTTGTGGTAAGGCTGCCCTTCCAAAATGGTTGTGTCGTGAAGCACCGCAGCAGAAAATACTGTGGGAATGACACGGAAGGAATGTGTATAAGGTCTCCGGAAGAAGCTGAAGCTGAAGGAGACACGGAGATTCTTGCATGATTTACCTTAGACTCCGATTCCGATCTGGATGAACCAGATTGCTGAATACACGAGTAAAGATGGCAAATGTCGACAGAGCCCCATTCCCTTCGCAGAGGGCTAAGGATGAGCGGCAAGCAGAGGAAAATCCGGTGACCAACAGCCGAAGTATAGATAGATGCTCAGGGAGCGATAGAAATGCAAGAAAACAAATTCAAATCACGAGGGAGGGAAACCCACAGATGATAAAAGAACTGGAAGTCTCCAACTCACCTTTGCGAATCTGAGCTACAAGTTCCATAGCTTGTGCAATATTCAGTTTCGGCTCCACAATTTATAATCATTCGATATGGAGATGAATGGCGTGCTGATGCGGAATACGGTCGAATAGGAGATCGAGGTGGGAGTTGGATTCGAACCAACAGCATACCTATGCTTACGCATAGGAGCCTCCGTCCTCAAGTCTCCTATAGCTTGAGAATCCCACCGTGAGAGAAATGAAAGTCGAGTACCTACATCGAGCGAGGGGGGTGTAGCTTTCGAATTGGTTGTCCTGGAGAATAGTTCTGAAAGCTGGCAGGTTAGTGGTTCAGCGTGTAAAAAAATTATCCAAGCAGAAGAAAAGATCCGAAGCATTTACAGAAGTGGGAAGCTATTGTTAAGGGATCAATGCGCCACGGTGTTAATTGTCGAGGTACACAGTATATTCACGATGAAAGGAGTGTTCGCGAGATGAAACCATGACTTTGGTGAGTTGAGCCGCAAAGTCAAATCGTCGCTCGCAAGGCTCACTAATGTTGTTTTCAAGAGCCGTGGCGTGTGTTAAATTCGGACGGCTATTTCCTGTGCCGGAGTTTCTTCAAATCATCTGGCAGCGTACCGATTAGCCTTGTTGTGAAAGGTGGCTGACCGACGATCAGACTGCATGCATAGTATGATTTCCAGATGTTACACATCTCCCACGAGAGGAACCTACCGCAGTGCAAAGTGCTGGATTTGCTGCAGGCTCCTGGCGCAAGGTATTGGAGCTGCAAAACCAGTCAATACAACGCATCGAGATGAAATACTGCCTGCCTTTATGATGAATCCATCGTGCAGAAATGCAGAGTAGGGAGCATAGCTTGGGACATGATCGAGAGGCGTGCTATGCTCCAATCGTCGACCTGGGAAGCAGATGGCAAGCGTTTCATGTGGTCAAATCACGCAAATGATGGGTGTTGCCATCCTTCGTCTCAAGTATGGCTCGTCTTCAGCACAGATTTCCAAAGACCTTTTCCAAGGAGACGTGCTACAAGTCGAGATAGTCCCCGTGGTCAACGGACAACTCTCTGAATAGCCCCTAAGGTGGGAAATAGGCGTCCTTCTGAGAGTATCCGGATATTCACGGCATCCCATCTCAGATGCGAGATGCTCAGACCATCTGAAGTCGTGGCTCTCCGAATCACGAGATGTCAGCACATCATTTTGGCATCGCCATTCTCGCAAGTGAGAAGGAACTGCAAGCCGCTTCTTTTTGCAGGCTCTGCAGGCGATACACATCGGATCGTGCAGTTTCCCGGATGCTTGCACAAGGTTGTAGGCGTATGGCAAACCCTCCGAGCGTCATGCAATCTATCCTGCCGTCCCCTGCACCCTGCATGGCTTTCCAGCCATCCAAAAGCACTCTGAAAGGGTTCTCAGGTCCTCAAAGATGCAATTACCGCCGTCACTCGAAGTTGTTGGTCCGTGCGGTTGTCCTTTGTGAGTTTGTCGGCGGCGTCTGGCCTCCTTCCCCATCACAACGCCCAACAGCCAAACTGTCCACCACAATACACCTTGCTTCCAGGCAACGAAAGGGCAGTATCGTCCTCTTCTACTACCTCTTTCATGGCTTGCTATCGTCTCTGCGTTCTTGGGCATCTCTGACGGGAGCCTGGGGCTCTCCTGTTGTTGTTGCTGCCCTCGCTTGCTTGACAAGACCACGACAACACCGCACTTCACCATCTCCAACAGCGACTCTGGCCTACAACCAACTATGCTCACAGTGCTATGGCACATCTGCTAGAGCCAAGAACAGGTAGGAGCACGCTGTACTCTCTTTTGTGAGCTTCAGCGACGCCTCTGGTTCGTAGTCTGTCGGCCGCGGGAAGGGCGTCAACATCTGCTGCGACGCCAACCCTACAGCGCCAGGTTTCGTCGAGGCGAGAGAACACCTGGCATTGAGCATCCTTGTATGCGGTGACGAGCATGGCCAGATCTTCAGGTACGTTTTCCTCTCCTTCCCGTCATTGCCGTAAGGCTGCCGCGGGGTATCCGAGCCCCTCACCACCACGTCCACAGTACTGACCCTCCACATAGCAAGATCAAGCCTCGCTCATAGCGTCGAGCATCATGATAACCGAGGGATCTGCTCATCTCCTTCACCGACACAGCGGTACTTGCACACCCTCAGATCAAGAGAGACTTTCGGTTACGTGAGACGTTTTCCGGATCAGATGTTCTACCCACGCCCCGCACATGGTAGTACGGATCCCGACGATACAAGGACCATCAGTATGAGAAACCAGCGTATTCTCAAAGCCTGTACCGAATATTTCAGTGTCTCTATTGACCATGGTCGCAACTTGGTAAACGTTTCCAGCTAACACGAGACGGACACACGATGCTGACAATGCTGATAGTGCTGGGCTTGAACCGATCCGAGAACATGCTCTACAGTGAGAATCGAAATACACGAGAGCGGATGTGTATGCGTACACCGGAGCTGACGGCCAGTATGATCAGAAGTGTGGACTTCAGCTTTTCAACGTCGCCTACAACATCCCAGGCCCGTTATCCTGGGAGGGACCCATGTACGTTCCGAGGTTCGGCACAATCGCATAATTCGGTCCAAGGTCCTGGACACAAAACGTTGCGTTTCAATCCTGCCGGTCAACGGAGACATTCTGCATGGAGTCATGACTGTATACCAAAGCCGATGTTTGGAAAAAAGAAGCATGACTCTGTGCATTCGTTCCTCTTTTTCTCGGTAAAGAGGTTAAACATGATTTCGACACGAAGCCGTGTCGCGTTCCACTGTGAAGGCAAGTGGGGTGACCTCATCAGAGGACGGCACGGTTAAGATGCGGAATACCCGGACAGGCAGCGTGCAGCTATGCTCTGTGTAAGGACTTTGTCGAAGGATTCGGCTACAATGTAGAGGAATCGCAGCTCGGGCGACCCCTCTACACCGACGATTTCCATGGGACCAACGTGGAAGGATCGCAGCTTGAGCGACTCCTTTACACCGATGTCTTCCATGGGACCTTCGGCATATGGTCCAGAATCGATCGGGAGACATACTTCGTTGGATTACGGTCCTGATTATGCTGCAGTGGGCACATACACCTATGCAGCCCTCATCTCCGACGTACGAAAGCGATCCACGTACATCATTCTGCCTGTTCTGGGTCAGGCCTGACGTCCCTCATCTCCAACAACAATTCTCTCGACCGGGGTGTGAAGCTCCTTGTCAGGACGCGGCTCTATACCACTGCGCCAAAACAACCCAAAAGGGTGAAAATATCAGCTGGCTCATAGCTCACTGGCTTATGGCCCGCTGGCTGGCACTCCTCACGTACAAGAAGGGCGGGACGACTTGTAAGGAGGGTTTTTGGATGCCGGTAATGTCGGTTGGATAGAGACGACTATCGAAGATGAGAAGCTGATGATGTAGAGAAAAGACGGAATGGCGTACAAAGACGGTTGCGAAAAGAAGGCAACGAAATACTGATGGAGTATCGCGAGGAATTCGGATCGTAGATGTAAGTGGCGGGTTCGACCCTCATCGTCGAGACTGTATTTACTGACTCTGGGATAGAGATGAACAAATGGTTTATATTTCACCTGAATCGAATCCGATCTTGCGTGTTGGGTGTCGTGTCATGTGATAGTCGAACTGATTATACAGTATGATGTGCTTTTACCGTGTGAGGTCAGACAGAGCATCGAGCAAGCGACTAGCGACCACGATGTTACGGAGGAATGTATACCCCAAATCTATCTCTTAACATGTCGCTAATGCTGTAAGACCCATGGTATGTCCGACGGAGCGACAGGCCTGTTGGGCGGAAGGCGAGCTGTTATTCGCGTAAATGAAGCTCGACGACGATATGTGTGCCTTCTTGCGGAGGCATTGGTATTCTTAGATGAGAACAAGCTTGGTTGACATCGTTACCGTTCTTTTCCGGACCTGGACCGCCCGGGGAAGCACGACAGAGCCTTCGTTGGCTTGTGTGTTGGCAAAAGAGATATAGCTTTGGTTCGATGGTTCAGGTATTGCCGTTCGATACTTCATGGACCTTTGTGGACTGTCGGGTATGCTCTCAGAATCGTATCGCCTCTTGCACTTGCACTTCGACCAATGAGATGCTGGACCATGACCATGTCGGCTCAGGTTCCCAACCAAAGGCCATTTTCTGGGGAAACTTTCTCGTCTTTGAAATCCGCCGTCGCCGCCGTTTCGATATGGGTTCATCGGGAGTGTGCTTCGCAGCCGTTGACCTATCTCGAGGAAGCCCAGACATCGGCGTCGGTTGCTGTCGCACATGGTACATCCTCAGGGCACCTCGTTGAAGGTTCGTACTATTGCTGTCGGATCTATTCTTCAGAGACGTCAGCAAATGTCTTCAGGCACTCACCGTCCTTGCAAACAAGGGCGCCTTGCAATCAAGAGATGCCAGCACGGAGGGCTCGCTATTTCCCCTGCGCCCGATCTATACCGCGTCGCAACGATGAAACTGTCTTGCTCACGCTCTCCAAGGAGGGCCAGAGCAGCTTCATCGTCGCCGTGAGTAGTCTGGTGTTGCCTATGTACCTTTTTGTTTGCGTCGCGCTACTGGCGGAGGATTCGGAAGTCTTCGACGGCATCGGGATATCAAGGAAGGCGTAGCAGGTCGAGTCGAAGCCGTCGAAGGATCCGCGCTTGAAGTTGAAGACACGTAGAGATACGTGATCGCCAATGCGATGATTTCAAGGCTTTCTTCAATATGCCTGGTTGTGGGTTGTCGGGAGCGGTGCGGCAGTCCGACTGAGGGCCTGGTGCTACAGCCACGCCTGACAGTCGACGTAAAGACAGCGAATGGTACTCACCGGGTTTCTGAGGTGGCTCTCATAGCTACCCGATACCTATCTCAGCATCGAACTTGTCGAAAAGGGTGTGATGGTGGTGTTGTGGTCTGTGTTAGGGTGAGAGGCGGAGACGATCTCGTCTCCTCCGCCATCGCGCACACCAACAACGAGGGTCTGGGATCATTGCAAGCATCATGAGAAGTACTTACTCGGCATGATGAAGTCTGTCCCACCAACGGCACGGAGTTCTTCGGGGTTGTGGTGGTGGTGTTGGGGTGGTGAGGTGGTGTTGGTGGTATGGAAGAGCGGAAGGCAGGGGCGCAAACCACCATCGCCAACTCGACTGCCCAAAACACCGCGACGACGAGACCAAGCCAGACCAGACTGTAAAGAGGAGAGCAGAGCTAGAGGTGAGAGAAGGGCAGCACCATGTCGCCCGCCCGTACTCTGACACACGTCAATGCAAGGGGGGTATCGTCGCTGGCTTACAGGGAGCGCGGCTTCGAGAAGCTGCAAGCCTAGACGAGCTACAAGATACACAAGGAGCACTTCACCAGGAGCTGCACTTGGCTTCCCTACCCCGCAGCCGCAACATCACCGCTCATGGAGGATCGTGCTCAATCGACGGCCCGCGTTACAAACCCGACATGGGCAGACGCCATCTTGTTCGATTACAAGCGCTATAGAAGCGACGTATGCACCCTAGCAGCGCTTCCCCGATACTTTCCATCGATCACACACAGAAGACCAAATCTGCTCACCAACAGCGGCATTGTCGCAACACCCGACATGGGAAGAATGGACAGCGCAAAAGGAAGAGTGGTTGATGGAATCAGGATTTCATTTGGGAGAGAAAATTTGATAGCAGGGGGTCTATGGGAGTGACGGTGAAATGGGAATCTTGTCAACTAGAAGGAAATGCATCTCCCTCGAATCACGGTCCGTGCTCATCTCCTGACGTAGTTCACCACCAACGGTATATATATCTCTTGCCATGGCAGCTAACCGTTCACGCCTCTCCCCCTTGTTGGGATATCGGAAGCCGTCTGCACTGGCAGAGACGCTGTTGTTGATGACAAAAGAAAAGCATAGATTGAATTCGGAGAAATGTGTGAGCACGCATGTCTTTCTTCGTGTGGAGCTTGAAAAGGCAAATGGAATTGTGAAAAGGATATCAGAGATGGAGAAACGCATCGAGAAGCACTCTTCATCAACCCTACGTCCAAACAGGCACACTCGAGACTCGAACCGTGTTGTCGCAGACAAAAAGCGAACGAGCGAGGAAAAGTTCCCATCATCGTGAATGAAACGGAGCGAGCGTCGTCCCGTACTTATACTTCCCTACGGGTTCATATGGTCCGTGCACCACCACCACCACCACCACCCGACAATTGGGCGCCAATCACAGCATCCGTCTTCCCAACTTGAAACTGTCTGGTCTGTCTTGTCATTCCCTAATCAGTTAATCATCCATCTATCACCGACCACACCTCAACCCACAACCCAATCCCACGATTCCCACGATTCCGCTCTCCAGGTGCCCGCCGCGAGCGCTTTTCCGATATGCGATGACCATGCCCAAGACCATCGAGGTGCTCATTTTATCCTCGTCGCCGCCGCCCGGCGAATTTGATTTCGATGTCGAATTCGGAACCAATGACCATGTTCCTCCGCGAAGCAGCCAGCGCCGACGTGCTGATGCACCGATGCCGACGCCGACCCCGCCACAACAACGCGTCGATGCGCGCCCATTATCGCCTTTCAGGACGACATCGCCTACGAGGGTGGGGAAGAGGGTAAGCGGCGCGTTGCTATCGGCATCGAAGGCTCCTGCGATTCCAAAGGCGGCGCCGAGGGGGTTTGCCACTGCGACGAGTGCGCTTGCGCTTGAGGGTATCGCTGTGGGTGCGCATGCATCAGGCGAGGCTCAGAGTGCGAGCATCACCAAGAAGAAGGCTACGAGCGACTGCGACGAGGTCGACGGTGCAGATGTGTCGAAAGCGAAGAAGTCGCGCGGGCGCAGGAAAGACAAGGCGGACCCGACCACGAATGCTTCGACTCCCACGACGACAACGGTGAGGAAGCGGAAAACAGGTGCGCTTGCCACCACGTCGGCGCATTTCGCGAAACCGACTACCACGTCAGCCCCGGATAACGTCCTCGAGGCAACCGCGGAGCAGGCGCCCAAGGTCACAAGGCCACGGAAACCACGGGCAAAGAAGGCGTCGGAAGGTGTGGCGCCGCCGGCACCGAAGAAGGCGAGGTCGGCGAAACCAAAAGTGGCAGGGAAGAAGCGCAAATCGGAGGAACTCGTGTCGGCGCATTTCAAGGGTGCTGCAGCGAAGGACACCAACGCTGCCGACGCAGGAAAGAATGATGACATGTGGGATGTGCCGCTGAGTCCGCCGAAGCAGAGACCGCCCGACAAGGATGACAATGAGCCTCTTGAGCTGGACGAGGCAATCTCAAGACGAAAAGATTGGACACCACCAAGGGATAGGGAGGCAGAGGAAGAGGCTTTGGCTGATTCGGCGGGAAAAGAACATGGTTCAAACGCTGCCGGGGGATTGGTGAAGGGTAGTTTCACCGGCTTCCTTTCCTGTTATGCTTATGCGCAGGATCCTGCTCCCGCGCCGAAGACAGCGACTGCACTTGCCGCATCCACCACATCTACAATGACGAAGCGCCGAAGAGTCGAACTCGTCGACGTTCCCACCAATCAAGGCGCAAACACATCACGTCAAGTTTCTCCTGAGAAAGCGAAGCCGAAGAAGAAGAAAGCTCGCACCATCACCGATCTCGTCACAGACCAGTACGCGTCAAAGATACCTGCTGAGCATGAGCCTGCACCGGTCACCAGTGAATTCTTCGAACCTCGGATAACAACCACTACTACTACTACCACCACCACCACCACCACAACAACAAAAATTCCGCTGAACGACACAACAAACACGGCCAAAGCGGCCAAGAAGCCCGCCCGTAAGCGCTCAACATCAAAGCCTGAGTCCGAAGCCGGCGACGCAAACCAAAAACTGAAGCCCAAATCCAAGCCCAGATCGAAGAAGTCGTCCACCGCCAAACCAAAGCCCATTTCGGAGAAGCTGCTGAGCCCCACGTCCGCCGTCTTGAGGATGAATAGGCAGGATATCCTGTTCGGCACCTCAAGCCAGCTAGCCCTCGACGAATCACCCACCGTTGTCCGCCAAATCCAGCAGGCCATGGCCGAATCCGAGGGACTGTCTGTCATGGAAGACGCTGCGTTCCCGCCAACGACGAAGCTTTGGGGTCCAACATTGGGCAAGCGCGGGCTTTGGAAGGCGAGTGCGAGGAATGAGGACGGTGAGCTGTTGGAGAGGCTAGAGGATGTGTATATGCCGGAGCCAGATCGTACGCAGGATTTTCCACTGTTGATGGATGACGTGGTCGAGGAGACAGAGGGTACCGTTGAGGTCCAAGGCGCTCCAGTCGAAGATGAGGAGCCAGATAGCCCTTTTGCGGATATAGATGACTTGTCACGTTCTGCACCGCTGGCGCCTGCGCCTCCGCCTCCGGTCATTCAGCTCTCTTCCGATGCACCCACACCTCCACGAATATCGAACAGACAGTCGCTCATCCCCGCTGTTGAAGACGACCTGGACGACAGCTCATTCGTCGACATCGATGACCTTCCACAAGAACCCCCTCCTTCAAATCAAAACGCCGGATCAAGCTTCCTGGACATCGACGACCTGCCTACATCCGCCCAGATACCCGCGCATTCTCCGTCTCCCAAACATTCACTTATACCCACCTCAACCGTCTCGCCCAAGAAACGGCGAGGTCGTCCTCCAAAGGACCATCTTTCTGTTCCGCATGTCTCGGCATCCGCACCACCTCCTGCTCCAGCGCCGAAAACGATGCCGAGGCCAGCTCGTTCGACAGCCGAGCCGCGCACACCGAGTAGCAGGAGGCGCTTCTTTGGTATCGAAGAGATTCTGGACTCGGAGGACGACGAAGCGTTGTCGCCTACGCCGCCACGTGTGCATAAGCTGGAGAACTCACCACCGCTACCTCTTGCCTCGATACCGAATAAGACATCGGCAGCTCGCGCACTCCTCGAACCTACCAAACCTAGCAAGGTCACCGCCAAACCCAAGACCAACGCTGAACCCACCTCCAACAGACCTCCGAAAAGTAAAGAGCCCCTCGCACCCGTCCACGTGACCCCGGAACCCCATCTGCAATTCTCCTCCATCAAGCCCACCCTCTTCACCAGCATAACTTCCACGATCCGCTCCTTACTACCCACCACCGACCCCACACGCCCATCCTGGCACGAGAAAATCCTCATGTACGACGCCATAGTCCTCGAAGACTTGACGGCATTCCTCAACCAGCATCCCAGCTTACGGACTTGGAAGAAGGCGACGCAGAAACAGGTCAAGGCGTGGAACAAACATCTCAAGGAGCTGGGCGAGGAGAAGCTTGCGGTGGACGACGACGAAGATGGTAAAGGAGATGCGGAGGGGAGGAGGCGAGGAACGGTATTGGCGGTGGAAAAGGAGCTCGAGGTGTGGATGGTGCAGAAGTGGTGTGAGGAGATGAGCATCTGCTGTATTTTGAGGGAGAAACAGAGGGGCGGTGTGAGAAAGGGGCTTTGTTGATTCGGTTCCATGATATCGCATAGATAGTAGAAGAAGAGCGGAAATAGATGTGGCAGCTCTGAATCATGCCGGAATCGCGAGGTGGGATCGTCGTACAAAATGTGTGGAGGGTGGTGCCTGGTTCATCCCATGGGCTGGATATCGTAGTCGCCACTGCTCATCTGTTTGTGAGCACCGGCTACTTCATCCTACGGCGCTTCTGACGTGATGGCGGCTTTGAGCGTCGAGGGGGAGTGGTTACCCTGCACGGTCTTTTCGGGTAACGTGAAGCACGGAGCGCGCGCGGTGTCACGTGCGGCGCTGTCCGCCCTAGCGTCTGGGGTTTCTCGGGCAACGCGTCATCAAAAACTTGTGACCGTGGGTAATGGGTCCTCGGATTCGCCATGTGAGATGATGGCAGACGACCTGAACGAGAAGACCAAATTGGTGGGAAAATTTTTTCCTTTTTTTTTCTTAAAGGTCAAGGAACGAGATGGGAGTGAGGATTGCGGCATGACGGATACTATACTTTTGTGGTGACTGCTTTCGTGCTCTTGCACGGTCAAGTAGTTGAAGACGTTCAAAACTATGACAGGATAGAACTTCATTTCAGAGCCCTCTCGTGCTGACTGTTGGCATCGGCCTCGAAACTCTGCATTCTGTCATTATCTATCAATACACACTTATCTATTTAATGTCCAAGAAGTAGGACTGGAACAACTCTACAACTAAGTGGCTACATTAATAGCGTGTGACATTTGTTTTCTCAAAGTCGTGTTTTTCCGCTTGTGTACATTATTCGTTTGACTTTTAGAGCATCCTTGTGGTAGAGGTATGCATAAAATGTTCCATCTAGACATTAGACTTATCTTCCCTTTCCAAACCGTACGCTGATATCTTGGTTTGGCTTGCTATTCAATTTTCAGGTAGTATCCCTACTAAGTTCTACGTTGTGCTTACCTGGTATTCACTTGTGCTCTCTGTCAATGATGGTACAATATGGAAACTTTTAACTGCTCACTGAGGATGTACAGAGTGGCGCAGCACTCGGCGCTTGTGATTGACTGAAAACCGCGGGAGTCATCGTCATCGGAGTCATCCCCAAATATCGCACTGAACCTTGTGCGCAAACTGGAACACTCAAACCTTCGTGATGAGACGAGGAGAAAAGTTCAAACGAAAGGTGTCAGATCCCGCAATGGTGCTAAACGCCGGTAAGAAGTGAGCGTGCACTTGGAGTCAGGCTTTCGATTCCTGGGAGTTGATGAATCATGTGAGAGTCATTCAGTGCTTTTCGGGAGCTTGGACTTGGGTATCACGAACACCTCGAGAGACACCAAGTTACTGGACCTATAACTGCTATATGACTCGGCCGCTGCGAGAAACTTCGATAGCCATAACGAAACGAATGAGTGTAGACGCGCAACCAGAGATCCAGATATCTTGTCCTGAGACAAAAATATTGGGTGATGTTTCCTTTGCACTCCCCGGTTTGCTGTCACTCATTTTGCATGCCATTCGTGATTTTGCCATCCATTAGCTTTCAAGGTGTGGAAAAATCCAAGAATAAAAGTTGAACAACAAGTGTGCTCGAATTAGACACTATATATACTGCGACACAAGGTAATCTTGAATCATTGCTCCGTCTATCAAAAAAAAAGACGGCAAGCACAGACCCAGGTATTCATCCCCCCCAAAACGCTAAAATTCCTTCACCACAAGAAACCTCACAAAATTAAACCACCTAAAACTCATCCTTCCTTTCACTAAGCCCCCGAGCAATCCACAAAAGCCTGTCACCAAACCCTGTAAGCCATAACTCCCTCTCTCCCCTTACGTCTCTCTCTCCTCCTCTCGGCCCTGCTGACTCCTCTGCTGGTTGATTGTCTCGACGATATCGCTATCAATGGGTAGCACGTTCTTTGCGAAGCTATAATGCCCTTGTCAGCAAGAAAACATCTCACTTCAAGAGGCGTGCATACTCCGTGAAGCTGATATCCCAAGCACGGCCCTCATTCCTTGCCTTCTCTTCAAACTTAATGTACCTATTTCATCACCGTCAGCTTCAATCCAAATATCCCTCCTTGGATCCTCCAACTCTCCCTCAACTGGTACTCACAGTGTCAAATTATACAACTTCTGACACAGTGCCATGTATTTGTTCTGGCAGGACTTCCTCTTCCCCTCCGCCTCCTCTCTCTCTGAGCCCTCCCACTGAATGTCGTGAATCTCATCGAATCCGGGGATCTTGTTCTCGTATGCCTTGGCCTTCTCAAACATCTCCTCGATCTTCTTCGTGAGGCGTTCTTCGTGGGCACACAGCTTCGTCAACTTTTCAGCGTGTAGTTTGAGGAAGGTGATGGTAGTATTGCGCTCCGAGAGGATGTCTGTGATGGGTGTTGGTGACTTGTCCATTGGGTTGGACGTTGATGGCACGTTCATTGTTTTGGTTGTTGTGGCTGTTGTGGTTGTTGTGATTGTGGTATATAAGAGGGACTGGATATCAAAGGCATGGTACCATTACAATGTGAGTTCTCTAAGAGTCACGAAGCCTGGGCCCCAGAAAAAGAAAGTGGTCACAGTTGGACACTCACGTTTGGTCTCACGTGACGGGTTGCTGGACACTGGCGCGCTATGCTGCTTATAGACAGGCAAACAGCACGCTGCGTCAATAAAACGTTTGCTGCGAGCTGGAAGATTCTGCCATGGATAGTCATGTGATGGTGCTAGCGGCTAGGCAGGCTACCACTATATAAAGGAGGGCCTTCCGCCCTCACTCTACCACGACAGCTTCAGCCGTGTTTGGTTTCCTCCTCCATCTTCTGCATGTCGTCCGTCTTGCAGCTTAACACAACACTGTCGACATTGACAGCGCTCTAGTCACGCCCTCCATTGACTATACGTGCGCCAGTCCGGTCCTCGCGGCCACAATGTCGAAAATCAACAATGCCTCTCGCTGGGTGTCAACGCCTTGGCTAAGACTCTTGCCATCGATGAAGTTGTATGGGGCATACATCACTGTCGAATTTGTGCTCTACCCGTCGCTCGAAGTGCGCTCTTGACTTTGGTCGACGGGCTTGTTTATCTTATCTCACGCACATTCAAAAACAATATTCCCGCTCTCCTCCTCTCCTCCTCTCCTCCTCTCCTCCTCTCCTCCTCTCCTCCTCTCCTCCTCTCCTCCTCTCCTCCTCTCCTCCTCTCCTCCTCTCCTCCTCTTTTACTCCCCTCCCCTCCATGACGAAGAGACCAACGCTGACATTACTAGACATAGGAGCCCTCTCATCATAGAGCCCTCCTCTCCGTTCACGGCTCGACGCGACACTTCTCCAATCACATCCCATTGATTGCAGTGACAGCTCTGCGCTGTCTGAAGTTGTCCAGGCAACATCGCCGTGTCGAATAGCAACACCGCCTCTGCAAACTCCGTTCAGATTTCCCTCCACATCTCGAACGTCAAAGTCTCTGGTACACTCTTTCTCTTATAGCTGACATGCTTGTATAGTCTTTCCACCTGCTCTGCTGGCCAAAGGCCATCGTTCGGCATCGTCGTCGCTATTGCTCTCGCACCGCTTGCTGTGTCCCACTTCATGCCGTAAACGCTGCTAACACTTCGCAGCGCCAAGACCGGCCTACTCTACGGCCATAAAACCCTTCCTGATCGTCCAAGCTCCTGCTTCAAACTGTCGAACAACTCGGTAACCCCACGGCAATACTTCTTCAATCAACAGACTCATTGATTGCCCTTCGGGGTGAGGCTTTGGCCACAGAGAAGTGAGCTGCTTGTAAGCGTGGGAAGAAAAACTTGTGCAGTAGCCTGAGTGCCCGAAAGGGTGATTTTGGTTATTGCCTGGCCAGATTGTACAGTCATGGGTATCGATCAATCTCCATATCGACACCCCGTCTGAAAACAAAGATCTGGTACATATTTTTGTTTTGTTTAAACTCTGTTTAGGACTTGTTGGAGGTCTCTGCTTGGATTCCTGTGTCATTTTCACAGTCCCCACAACATGGACACACCGTCCCGATGTTGTGGACACACCTTTTTCCCCTGCTGTATGCCAGCAACCTCAGCCTATCCCATCTACCAACACTCCCGATACCGACGCAGTTCGTATCTGACTGTCTCTCCCATAGACTGTTTCAGTATTCTCTCGTCGAAGAATGATATGGGTACCTGTAACAGCCCGGGCTTATGCCTTGTGGTCGTTTCTACCCTTGCCGCCAAAACACTCACCTTAGACTGGGACTCTTGTCTTTAGGTAACTAAATTGACGGCACATCACTTTAGCACTTAGCTAGTACTTTCCAATGAAAAGAGATGCTTTTATCCATTGTGAAAGATTCCGTAGTGTTCTGCTTTCGTATGCCCGTGTCCAAAATTCGCTGTGACAGTTCTTATAGCCAATGAGTGCTACTGCAATGCCCAGGTTGGTTCCCTTCATCGACCCATCTCTGATACTTCCAATCTAAAAGTTTCCCAGTAAAGACATCAAAATCAGTGCCATTTTCCGCACCAAGCTCCCAACCAGGAAACACACAACCGCCTTCCATAACCCCCGGCTCATGGGTTTCCTACCCCATCATCAGGTCTCTTCCGCGCCCATGAACCTCAAGTTCTCTGCAATTGGGTTGTGCATCTACCGCCAGTATGCCATTACGGAGAATTCTTGTTGGTCTTCGCGAAGCTCCTGTTTGTTTGCTGTGCTGCAGGCGAAAGATAACGAGATATCCCGATCCAGATGGTCGAGCTCAAGGGTCGTGGGGTCGAAGTGGAATGGGGCAAAGAGGACGGTAGAGAGCGTGGGACACATTTCTTTACGGACTCACAAGCGGATTCAAGATACGCTGATCGTGTAAACTGGTCAGAAAGTGGCTGCCGTGTTGGCGGGGCCGGCTGGGGTAGTCGGTACGGTTTGAGTGCTCAGGCTCACCACGACAATAGTAACCAATCTTTCACGCGCCACTGTACACTTTAACTAAATAGCATTCACCATTATTGTATTGCACGAAGGTGTTTCTCAACAAGAGTGACCTTCACGTTATCTCGGGTTCACAAACGCTGGGACTGAGACAAGACAAAACATGCAAGTTGAAAGGCTCTATTGGTACGCTCATTCTTAAGAAGCTATTATAGACGCACTCAGACAATGTACTAAAGAGACAAATCACAATGTAAAAGACGCTTTATTCGAAAAGAACCCCCGATTATACTAACGCAGCACAAGTGAATGCAGGGAAAAGGTTCCAAGATACGCAAATGCTTGAGGACAGACAACTTCTCTAAGCCATCCTATACCAAGCCTACCCACCACCAGACTCCCTCCTAGCAATGACGCCATCACTCACACCCGTAAGCCACCTACTCTTCAGTCTCTTTCCGTCTGTCCACGAAGCCGGCTGACCTCTACTCCCCTAGACTACCACCATGACCTCCCAATTCTCCATCCACATCAACAACGCGTGGTTCTTTCGCAGCACGCGGAGTACCGGTAGCACAACCATCGAGCACAAGGACGGCATCTAGCGTACAGGAAGGGAGTTGCATGACAACGACTCAAGCGAAAGCGACAGCGGCTCTGGAGGAGGCGGATATATCCGAACTGGACAGATGCAACGCCTGCGTCTAAATCCTACGCCGGATGCAGTGTGGCAGCCCGATTCTGGCCAACCTCTAGACCACCATGAACCTAGTCACAGATGAGGTCACGAGTATGCGTATGGTAGTCCCTACGCCAACGGATGGGGTGGTATATGAACGGGTGCTCCATGTCTTCAACCGTTATATCCCGACACAAGACGCGGACGACTCCGTCACCCTGTATGATCTGCTAGGCCGGGTGGGAGATTTCCTCAACGGGATTCGGCAGCATGGGAGGGCTTGCTTCGTCACGCATGGTTCTGGAGAGGACGTCTCGCGCATGGAAGGGCTGGGCCTGTCCTTCCACGGCATCGCGGTGGTGAACATTGGCGAGGTGGACTATGGTAACTCGGACACGCTCTCCAAGATCGCGAGCCATCTTAAACAATTTGATGGCAAGATTCGTTCCAAGCAATTGAGAGTCGGATGTGCACAAAATTGAATGTAAAATTCCAGTACATTGTGCTGGCATACCTACACGGGGAGGCAGCATCCTTCCCCGTCCTTTTCCTTTCCTATCCCCTCACCGTCGTCTTATACCTCTTCGTCCTCGATGCGTTCCTCAATTTACCCTTCATTCCATCTCCGCCCAAGCCCTCATTCTTGCTCTCGATTCAGGTGCACTTTTACCTTCAGTCTCACTCCATCACTCTTCCTCCAGCCAATCCGCGGCTCCTTTCACGGCCGCCGTAGCAATACCTATCCACCTGCCTACAGTTGCTTCGTCATTGTCTTCGATTCCTTCGACTATACCTGGAAATGTCGCCCCCGCATACCCGGTCCACTTGCCCGGCGCAAAAACAATATGCTTGAACCACGGCCTGCCATCGAGACCCTCCTCGAATAGAAACTTCCTTTCCAGCAATTTATACTTCGTGTTCACCTTCCTTATATTGTACCAGAGCTGCACTTTCTCCCACCATTTCCACCACGGGATGTCGTTCTGGTACAGGTATTCAAGAAGTTGGGCGGCAAGTCCGTCGTGGATTGTGGCTACGAAGCGGAAATGACTGACCGCTTCATCAAGGGGTGCGAAGATGACATCTCGTCCTTCGTTACCGATACCTTTCTCCGCTGCTAGTCGTTTCACAGAATCCACATACTCGCGTAACCCATCCGAATAGTCCGCGGCACTCAACTGCAAGACCGGGGTCTCAATGATCTTGGCGGCCAGCACCGCCCATACTTTTGCAATAGCTTCGTGATACGCGAAACTCGGGTCGCCATACTTCTCCATCCATGCTTCTGAGTCGTAGTTGCTGTGGTAATGGTAGATGGGAGTTGACTCATCGGAGCCACCGAAACCAATATCAAGTGAGGGGATACCGGCAAAGTCTTGGAAGGCGGTGAAGTCGCTGCCAGAACCCATGGTGCGGATCTTCTTGTTCCAGACTTGACCGACAGTTTGACCAGGGACGGTCTGATTAGGGGACTGGATGAGGTCGACTGGTTCTCACATTAGACTCCTAACACAGACCAAGGGGGCATAGGAAAGGACAAGGAACTCACGAGTTTCAGTCAACACCTTGTTCAGCAACGGCGCACTCGCTGCCTCGAAGATATGTCCCTTGGTCCCAACATCCACGTTCAAATACGCAACTGCACTCCCCTGCAGCCACGGCAGAAACTCTTCCACCCACTCGGTACTCCCTAACAACCCATATTCCTCACCATCCCAGCTCGCGAACACAATCGTCCTGAGCGGTTTCCAGCCCGCTTGCAGCGCGATGCCAAAACTCCTGATCACTTCGTTGAATGCCGCGGATCCGCTGTTAGGGTCTCCAGCACCGCCGGCAATCCAAGCGTCACGGTGATTTCCCAGGACGACGACCTCATCGGGGATCGTACCGTTGATTATGCCGATTACGTTCCACATGGGGGTCGTAATGTACTCTTGCTCGTTGACAAGGTTGAGGGTGAGAGAAGGAGGAGAGGGGCCAATGGAGTATTCTACACCTTTGTACCCAAGACCACCAGTTTGCCAGTGTGAGTCAAAGGAGTCGGCTTTTGGTCCATGACCGTTGAGCGCCTTTAGAAGGGGCAGTGCGTCCGCATAAGAGATGGGAATCGAGGGAATCGAAGGGATAGCGTGGTCGACGGGCTGACGTGGAACACCTGGTTTGGACGGATAGCCAGGCGTCGTGGGATCTCCTGGGGCAAAGCCTTTCAATATTTGTTAGCACAAGTCCTAAGACGAACATGGACAGTAAGAGTCTGAATGAACTCACTCAAGAACTGACAACTGCCCCTCTGAACACTGCTGGGATTCCTCGCTGGTCCCTCTGGATACGCTTTGAGACCTTTCTCCTCCGTAATCTCGCCATCATCACCGGGATCACTATACATGACCACACCCAGCATACCCAATTCCTGGGCCCGCTTAACCTTCAAACCCCTAAACACACTTCCGTACTTGGCCAACGCAATCTTCCCATCCAAACTAACATTCTTCCGCACCAGGTCCTCATAGTCTTGATACGTGCCGTAATTCACAAACACATACTGCGCTGTCACATTTCCACTCGCACTATACCCGTGGAACGTCGGTATTCTGCTGTTTAAAGCGCTCGTGGGGTCTTCATCCAGCACGTCTTCGGTGAGGCGGGCTTCGTATTTGACTTTCCACTCAGGCTCCCCGTTTTCACTTCTACCCTCTCCTTCGGCGTCGGTTTCTTCGAGCAACGCTAGCCGGTGCCCCAATGGATAATTAGCGAAGATGTCGTAGTCCACAATCGTGCTCTTGACCCCAAACTCCTCCCACCTCTCCCTTGTCCAAAGCGCCTGACTCAAATTCTTCCCAGCTAGATGCGGTCCACTAGTGTAATACCTACTCCACTCCCTTGCCTGGTCCCTGCTGGGTGTTTCCTTCAATATCTCCACCAACTGGTCATATTCCAGACCTGAACTGGACGGCCATGAATCTGGGATATTGTGTTTCGACAACGGGAGGGGCAGGTATGCCGAGAGCGAGGTAGCGGAAGATGATTCGGTGTCGAGCGGCGTGAAGAATAAGAGGATCAAGAAGACAGTGATGGAGCCCAAGAGGAGCGTAGAGGTCAGGAGGAGAGTGCAGATGAAGCGCAGGCGATGGTGTGGGTAGCGGTCGCGATGGGGGCGGGTTTGAACAACGGCGATGAGGGGGGTGCGCTCGTCTGCCATGGCTGGCTTCTCATTGCGTGGAATTGGCACCATGAAAAATATTCGGTGCCCAGAGGGTGGCGTAGGAATGTTGGAGCTGCGGGGGAGCTCTCTCAAGCTTGAAACGAATGATGGATATGAGACGAGAAGTGGCGTCATAGGTGATTGGATCATCTTATCACTTGGCACTCGGGCACTCCACTCGCTAGTAGGGGTTGTGCCGAGCTTCAAGTCTTATCCGAGGCAAGGTTGGATCACCGAATTGAAGTGTTCACAACATGAAGTGAAAAGCCGCTTCTATAGACATTATTCGTGTCTTGAAGTCTTGTGTTCGGTGGACAACGATTCGTACAGATGTAGCGTGTCACAAGCTGCGTCCCAGCTAATGCCAACCCTTTCGCAGGAAGGCCGTCTCGGAAGTAACAAGACAACAAAAGCTTATTCTACCTACTGTACCGTGTAACGGGCCTTCTTTTTATCTTTGTCTCATTTCTGAAGCCAAAAGCTTCCCCTCGGCTCACCCCTACCTCCCAAACCACCTCAACTCCAGCCACCTGGCTCCCGCATAACTCACGAAAGCAAAAGCAAATCCCAACTCAAATCCAACATCACCTCCAAACGGAGCCTCTCCTGCGGTCAACGCAATGGGCCCCACGAACCACGTCTGGCTCATTCCCGTCACCATCCCCACGACACCGCAGCAGAAGGCAAAGACGGCGGCGAAGCTGGGAGGGAGTTTGGAAGCCTGGTCGTAATCGTTGACGTTGTAGGCGGACATGCTGCGTCTGTAGATGAAATGCTCGGAAAAGGCTATGCCCTCGTATATGGCAAGCCAGTAACCTGGTTTCATTGTTAGTTGGGGAATGAGATTGGAACGATGCAAAAAGAGAACGAGCCGGAAACGTACCGATAAAGTTCATGAAGTTCTCGAGGACTGCTTCGAAATGCGAATACCCAGGAATTGCGATAGCGATGTACACGGCCGTGCCCAGCACTGTCCATACGAAACGTGGCACACGTTGTGTCCACTTGCCAAAGACCTGAACAGTCAGAGCCACCGAGTAGATGTTCGGGCAATTATTCGCAATGATACTGAGCGCCAGTACTACCAGACAAAATTTCCCAAACCCACCAAGCGGCTCAAACAGCACCGCAGCAAGCAGGCCCCCACTCCCGGCCGCCTCATACCCGTCCATATACTTGTTCTTCCCCTCGTCGATTGTAGTAGCCGTCATGATCGCGATGCCCAGGAACTCGGTGAACAAGAGAGGGACCATGAGGCCGATCCAAACAGCGAGGAAGACTTTCCAACGCGATTGGTTGCGCGGTTGATAGACCGTGTAGTCTGCAGCATAGGAGGTCCATCCTGTTGCGAAACCGTAGACTACGGAGCCGAAACTAAGCACGGAACCAAGTTCGGATTTACCAACACCCATGGGGATGTTTACGAAGGCTCCAGAGTGCGCAAAGGTTCCGAGAATGATGAGGAAGACGATGAATGTTGGGATCCACGAGTAGAACTCGTACTTGTGCACGATCTTGTAACCGAAAACGGTGACAAGAAGCGTGCATATCGCAATGATGAGGATGCCCGCGAAGCCGGGGACATCGGAATTGACGGCGTGGATCAGCTGGGCGCCGACGATGGAGTTCACGGATGACCAGCCGATGCAAGCGAGCACGTTGAAGACGGCGATGAGCTTGACGCCGTACCAGCCGAACCAAAAGCGTGAGAGAACCATCTGGCGGAGGCCGAACCGTGGACCGAAGGTGCTAAAGTAGCAGACGGAGATTACGCCGATCATGTTAAAAAAAAGACAGGTAAGGATTGCGTCGACAAATCCGAGGAAGAAGAGAGATTGGGCGAGAACACCAATGGCGAAGGAGGATATTACCATGTTGGCGGATAGCCACTATTCTTCATCAGCGATTGTTCTATATCGAGTATCAGGAATTAAGTAGAGACGTACCATCGTGCCAACATTGAGAAATGAATTATCATCCCGTTCATCTTCAGGTACGCGCTCGATACCCCGTTGTTCGACATGGAATTTGCCCGCTAGTCGCTGCAGTTTGGCATATGTGCCGTTGCCGTACTCGAAACTATCTCCTGGAACGGCACCTTCAGCGGTTGACGAGTCGAGCCTTGGTATGGACTTTTCGATGTCAACCTCGTGGGGCAGTTTCTCTTCCGACATTCTTCTTTTTCCTGTGTCTCCCTTTGTGGTTGTATGTGATAGGGCCGAGAACGGAAACAGAATTGCCGGTTCAAAGTTGGTCAAGTCGTCGATACCACCAACCCTATGTCAATCCCAGACTCTTTAGATGCGGATTTTTGAAGTAAGAAAGGAGGGAGGGGACGCGCCAGCCAGCAGAATATCGAAGTTAATGTCGGACACTGTCAATTTCGAATTCCAAAGGGCCACTGCCAATACATATACCAGCAAAACTCCACAGGAATATCCTTCCCAGCACCGAATTTGAGAGCTTGCACCCCAGTCTAGATCGGACGCGCGACAGAGCTAGCCGAAGATGTTCAAGGTGTAAAGAGGCTGTTCCTAGCACATGTAGATGGTATACGCCATCTCTGATTGTGGATCGGCCCCGACCGCGTTGGGAGAGAAGAGAGATAGGTGTCGACCGGTATTGTTCGGCGGCACGCGACAGTTTGACAAGTCAATGGCGGTTTGGTAACGGGATGGCATAGACGGGATAGGATGAAGGCGTGGGGCGATAATGCAGGCGCGGGTGTTCTGCAGCCACACAGGAATGCCGCGGTGAACCCGCGGCCCATAATTATTCCCACAGTTCAACAGTTTCCTAACATGATCCCACATTGTACATGGTTCCTATCGTGTGACTCTCGAAATATCTACTTGGACCCTCTCACCTGTCTTCACCTCGAAGCTATCCATCCAAATCGCAAAATTTCCATCCATGCCTTTAACACAGCTTGACGCAATGTTAACAAGTCGCGCGCTCCCGGCCTTTCGGTTACGCAGCTCGCCGTCCATTTTGATAAGACTTTTAATACTCACCCAATCATGTCGGGCCAAAAAAGAGTGACGTTGGCGAATGTGTCCCGCGTTATCGTAGCCTCGGCTCCAGCCCTGGTCGCCACAAGCCTGAAGGATGCGAGCTTGACGCGAATAAGCATCGGTGATAGGGCTCGGCGTCAGACGTTGGGGACGATAGTAGAGGGCGCGTGGAATCTCGCGGGTTCAGTGGTGGCATTGCGCGATTTGTGGTATCTATCACAGACAAGAATATTGGATGAGACATCGATCATTTTCAAGGAGAGGCGCTAGGCTGAAAACAGCCCTTGTATGCGAGAGCCTCGAATTGATCTTTGCTAGTTTCAGGTGTCTCCCTCCTTCTATAAACCAGTAATATCTTGCACGGTGAGTTGTACCTTATTTGTCGTACTTGGGGGTAGCTGTCCCGCCCCCATGATCAAAAGCTTCCCCGTATCCTTCAACACCCTCAAATGCCTCGTATAATGCGTTGCCTCGCCAGTCGCCACTCTGGTCCAGGGGCCCTCGCCCAGCTGCTTGTTGATAAATACATCGGTATGCGAATGTGCGCTCACGATGATTGTGCCATTGACTCCACCGACTGGACTCCAGACCACGTATGGTGAGCCTGTGGGTTGCGTGCCGTCGGTGGCTTTGAGCGCAACACCGGTCGCGGGACCAAACTTCTCGGGATCGGATACGGTTTTGTAGTAGACGGGGAAGGAGTAGGAGGAGAAGCCGGGACCGCCGCCGTATTCGTAGGTCATGAGGTATTTGCCGTTGGGGAGGAGAGCGACAATGGGCATTCCGGGGCGGTCGGTGTCTGTCCACCAAAATCAGCAGTGGTGATTTGAAAAGACATGCACATGCGACACGTCTTTACTTGAAGTACGTTGCTCATTCTTGACAAGCGGGAGCGACCGAGTGGAAATGTGAGATGCATACACGTTGGGTAGGCAACATCATCGATGACCTTGCCCCATGTCTGCAGATCAGTGGAGGTCTGATGCACCATCTTCTGACCGTGGGTTGTATTTGCGCGCTGATCCGAGTAATAACAGATGAGCGTATTCTTGTACTTCATCAAGAATGGTTCCCAGACCGGGGTGAGGCCATTTGTAGGCTCCGCGACACCGCCGGCCGCAATATGCGAAACGAACTTCCAGCTCGCGCCCTTGTCCTGTGAAGCGTACAGATCAATCTGCGTCTTGGAAAGATCGGTAGGAATCGACGATCCGGCCAACAACACAGTACCCGCTGGATATCCGGCGAGCTCCTCAGGGAGTACATAGAGGAACGGTTGGTATCTTAAACCCCACCCATAGCCTTGGTCTTGCACTTTCGAGAGCTCCGTCCACGTGTAGCCGTTGTCGGTGGATTTCCAGATCGGGAAATAGACCTTGGGAGGCTCGGGGCTGTAGTTCTCCCATGTCGCTAGGAGGGTACCGTCGGTAAGTTGGGCCGTTCGTGCATACAGGACGCGAGGGTCGGTATAGTTGGATGGAGGGGTGTAGACGACCCGCCGAGTGAAGGTAGCTGGGACGCCGGATTGGGGAAGTGCTACCACGAAGGGTAGGAGGGAGAGGACAAAACTAGCGAACTTCATCGTGGCTATTCGTCCGAAACAATATATTCACAAGGACTGAGAACCTGGGGCTCAATGGCTTTCATATAGCATCGACTTGATTACTGGTAAGTGTTACAGATGGGCCCAGATTCGCCGCCTGGTCGTCCCGCTAACCATCTTCTGCGGGGACGGAGAAATTGTAGATACATTTTCCTGCGTAGATTGCGGGGGAAAGGCGACAATGATATGCCGAGAAAGGTGCTAAAGTGTGCAGAAAGCACTTTTACCGGCTTGGATCTCCGTGGGTTTCGCCGAACCGCGGCTACGAGAGAGGAGTGGGTAGGTGGAAACGGCAAATGGACAAGAAGCATGACAGCACGATTAAAGAAATTCGGAGAGAGGAAGAAATGCCAACATGGGTAGGGCGAGATGCTCTGAATGAGAAACATGTGAAGGTTGTGCCACGCGAATGGGCCTGAGAACGTGGGACGTTTCCATCAATGCACCTGGCACCCACCTCAGTCAAAGCTTATTTCGACCACATCTTCAAAGCAGAGCTCTTCTCCATCGTCATCTAAACGTGCGTTCCTCCCCTTTGCAATGTCGTCGCATCCTATCCTCATCACCGCAAGGCTCCAGTACCTTGCGCGAACGTGATCAAGCCTGTTCTACAAAACGCAACAACTATACGCAAAGCACAATACAGAACAAGGCAACACGAACGGATACGCAGGTGACAATGTCGTGGAACGGTTTCACCTCCACAGCCCGAGAGGCCCGCGATGATCGGGATCCTGCCTCAACCAATCAACGCCCCGTGCACCCACACATCAACAGCCACGTTCACCCCGCCCGCTCGCAGCGGGCGTCCTCATATGTGGCAGTGCGCAGGGACGCCTTGAACCCAGCCCCGTCGCACCTCTCGATGCTCCGCCGCTGACGGCAGCCTAGCCATTAAAACCATGGCCCCTCCTCACCTGCACCCTAGGATGTCGCT
The DNA here is from genome assembly GCA_019202945.1 of Corynespora olivacea. Taxonomy (NCBI): domain Eukaryota; kingdom Fungi; phylum Ascomycota; class Dothideomycetes; order Pleosporales; family Corynesporascaceae; genus Corynespora; species Corynespora olivacea. The sequence continues at coordinate 73,739 of JAGQEM010000025.1, forward strand.
GCTCAGGCACCTCTGCTTCTGTCTAGTCGACCCCTTTACACCATGGTTAGTAGCTTTCTACGCCCCACAGCTCGTGTTGCCGAAGAAGCGAGTAGTACGATCAGACACTCTGTCAGGTGTTGCCAAGGTGTCGAAAGTGCGACTGCCGCCGATAATTGCGACAACACAGACGAGGCGGGGGATATGCATGCAGTACAATGGCTTACACTGTCGTTCGCAGGCTTCCACCATAGCTTCACCGGTACCGCGAGTGCATGCGCCTACCCGCTCGATGCGGAAAGACCTTCAAGCGAGCGACGATGGCCGCAGCACGCCTCTCCCCCAGTATGAGAAGACGCAATCCGTCCCCTTCACACTCACACTGCAAGAGGAGAACGAAAACCCTGGGCAGTTCCAGCTCGTCGTCAATATCGATCCCCAGCGCCAGCCATTGCATGACGGCAACTCGCGGCCGTCGCCATCCAAGAAGCTGATCGCAAGCTTGAAAGAAGTGCCCAGCTTGGGTTACGATGTCTCTCCCCTCTACCACACGCTGAAGTCTAGTCCTCCGTCGAGTCCACAAGAAGAAAAGGGTTGGTCCGATCTGGATGCCATTCCGCCCGAGTTCCTACAAAAAGTGGTTCCGGATTGGAAAGTCACGTTCTCCAGGAGCGATTCGAGCGCTTCGGCACAGTCACGCAAGCTGGCGGATATCAAGGCAAGAATCAAGAAGACTGGGAAGGGTTTCGTGGTGAGGCTTCTTAAAGGGTCAAATACAGATACAGATACGAATGAGGTTGCCGAAGTGCATCTGGGTCGGAATACGCAGGGAGGCGCCAGCAGCACTGTAGTCGCTGGACGGATTGCAGAGCTCGCTACAGGCTCGCGTCCTGTTGAGCTTGACGGGACTTCCGGTGTCCATTCAACCGGCCATAGTAACTCTGCTACAGCTCCGCAGATATTCGAGCTACCCACTGATGGGCCTACCCACCGGAGGTCTGTCCATCTACCACTGGACTCACACTCGCCCTCGGTGACTCAGTGGCTTCACCAGGCTGTGGAGCCCAGTCGGAGGACTTCGATCCTAGAAGAAGGATGGTTCAGTGACGTTGAGACCTTACGATCAGACGTTCGCTCGGTTGCCGATCGTTTAGAGGAGACTGACATCGAACCATTCTCTAAAGACAGTTCGGCCATGCCGACACGCTCAGCATCAGTGTTCAGCATCGTCAAGACACCAACAAGGGGCCTTTCTGTTGTGGGACCTGTGAGGAGAGTTGAAAAAGCGAGCCGTGTGAGGGCTAAAGGAAAGTCAGCACGCTCAGATCTTCACCGGTCGGGTGCCCATGTATCAACAAGACGTCGCTCTCCATGGACTTCTACCTATAACATGTCCACAATGGATACTGGTAGTGCCACGACAAAGTCGTCGCTCCTCAAGCCACCAAATACATCTCCAGACCAAAGCGACTCGAACAGCGAGCCACAACCAGCAAGGAAGACACCGAGTAGATCTTCAGAGGAGAAGCTTACGCAAGCAACGAAACCAACGTCCGCATTACGGCTAAAGACCGATGTTCCCCAGGCCACATCAACTCATACGGTAAGTAGCTCCAGTCCTGGAGGTATCATGCTATTATAGCAAGAACGGGAAATAACTTAACACTCCTCTTGACAAGCTTGACTAACTTTGCACATCGATTCCAGCCACCAACCGTGAAACAAAAGTCTTCAACACACACGAAGAAGCCGGCAAGCCTTTCGTCATCAGTCGACATTGGTCCATTCCATCAAGCCGAACCCCCTCCCTCATTGTCTGAAATCGATCCGCCCGATGAGCTACGGGACGCGGTGTACAGGGCATTGGGAAATATCAACCACGAAGACCAGCCAAACAGTCACGAAGTAAATTCGATCCCGAAAATCCAGCAGCCAGTCGATGACGACAAGGTTGGCGATATGGCATTACCTGCAGAACATGAAATAAGAATGTCACCTTCGGCAACGAAGAGCCCCTTCATGACCTTTTGGGGCCTGGCTTTCAGCGCCTTGTCGGAGAGAGGGCTCGAATTGCTCTCAGCTCTTCGTGAACGGTATGGAAGTGAGGCACGTGTTCCAGTGAACCACGTCCGAGTGCGATGGACCTGCGTAAGTCTCATCTCATCGGTTGTGAAAACTATTTTCTAAGTATTCAGTCCTGCGGTGAACCCCTGTATGATGACTTTATCGAGCGCCGTCCAGGCGCAGCCCGCCTACTAGAAGCATATCTCAACCGACCACAGACCCATACACCAACTAGTCCGTCAACACGGACAAGTACCTCAACTTCAATGTCTTCCGTCTTCGATACAAATAGCAGAACATCAACGCTCACGACCCCAGCTTCCACGTATAGCGGAGCCTCATCATGGGCCAAGCAGGCCGATCTCTCCAAGTACAGTCCGACACGCCTACGAAACAACAATCCCTTCAGTGTTCTAATAAGAACCGATGTTGAAGAGTCCTGGCTTCTGACGTGCGCGAACGAAGGACGGTTCACGCCGAAAATCGTCCATGTCGATGTGAATAAGGAGCGGGTCAAGTGCGACAAAGAGCTGGCGTTAGCACTGCGCGAGCACTACGAGCGCATCAACCGTGGATGGTTCAAGTGGGCGAGATTACGAGGCCTAGCAACGATCGAGTTTGTCCAGTTCGAAGTCCATCGTAACCGGTTTGCAGACATTCGCGCCACACCCTCTATGCCACCTACCTCCTCTACCTCTGCTTCATCTGAGAAGTCATCACCGTCTCAGCATCCCTACACCTTTGAGCCCGTCGACCTCATCCCACCTGTAGGTTCTGCCTATCTTCTTCACCTCTTCAAGCATCCCGAGGACTACGACGGCGAGTTCATCACCTATGCCCGCGCACCGAAGCGTCGAGAGCGTCTCGAGTTCGGGATGGGATGGGGTATCAACCTCGTCGAGGGCTTTCTAGCGCAGAAAGTGTGGGCGATGATTATGCTGGGATTCGGCATTGGGAGCGCAGTTTTTGCGGTGATGTGGACGGTGAAGATGGGTGACGTTCAGGGCGCGTTTGGGGTCGCAAGTTGGGTGGTTACGTTGGCGGGGTTGGGAATGGGTGGGCTGCAGGCTTGGCTGGAGTAAGTGAGTGTGGTGGGTAGAGAGTCCGATGCAATTACATCCCGTCGCTAGTCCATCAAAGAGACAGAATTTCCGAATGCACGTCGCTCGTCATCTTGCCGCACAGCGAGACGCTGAGGTGACGAATGTCAAAAACTCAACTTTCGGTCTCACATCCGCAAATAGTCGAAGTCGAAGCGTTTCGAAACCAGCCAAACGATCGTATCTTCCTCCATACATACCGCATATCTATCACGGCAATCTTATTGACCTGGTTTGGGACGAATTTCCTGTAGCGCCGTTTTGTGTATATACGCCAAGGCGGTGGGCGCTACGGTCTCGCTGGAAGCGAGATGTGGACCTGGGGCTCGGGTCGCGTGTTGGTGGTGTTTCACAACGTGGTGTTTATGATTTTGCACCAATGAGGGGGCTGCGGGAGCCGATCACATACCAGAGTAGGATGGTTGGTGAGATGTCAACTTCATGACGGGCCTTCACCAGCGGCTCCTACAACTTGGAGGCTCAGAGTTGCGAGAAGAATGGCGGATGGTATTGAGTCCCAGGAAACATGGAGAAGCCTGCACCTGCGAACACGACACGGGAGTTGGCTAATCCGGCGCCTGATTCACCCAAGCCGAGGCATTCATAACCTGCGGCATAAACACGACAACGGCTTGCTTCGCGAAACAACCACTCCCACCACGCAATCGCATCACCCTCACCACCAAGATACCCAACCAAATCTGACACGTGCCAACGCTGTCAATGCGTCATGCAAACTCTTCCGTTTTCTCTTCGAAGAAACAACCAAATGGCTTGGCCAACGCTATACTCCTATTAAAATTGCAACAGGGGCATCTGACCGCATGTTTCAGCTCCCTTTCCGACATTTTCACGCGTAGATGTGAGAATGGAGGCGGGTAGCGATGGGCACGAACTCCTAGAAATGATCCGAGATGGGATGAGGCTCCACTCGGCGCGAACGCACAGAAACGGGTCATCTTGCCAAGCTTCATACGAGTGGACGGAAGTTCCCTGCACGTTTACCGCTCTAGAAATTTCTCGTCTTATGTCCAAGGGTTCAGAGGTATGGGCTGGGCGCTTGGGTTCGGGGGTCAGAAGCGATGCGTGGGAGGGGTGGGACAGATAAGTAGAGGACGAGGCTGCCCTCACTTTTGACCTGCATCCTCATCGCAGGCTTCAGTCTTTGGTTCTACGCCAGTCCTTTCTTTCCCCCAACCTTCCCTTCGTTTTCAACCAGGTCACTTCACTGTGTGAAGCAGGACAGACACTCTTTTCTCATCACTACCACACCAGTACCACCACACGCTCACTTCTTCACCGAACAAAACGAACAAGATGTCTGCCATCCTTCTCGGTCTTGCTGCCCTTGCGGCCACTGCCTCCGCCCACGGCACTGTCACCGGTATCGTCGCCGACGGCACCTATTTCGGTGGCTTCAAGCTCGACTACTACTACGCCGCCAAGAACGGCCAGACGCCCCCTGCCACCGCGGGGTGGTATGCCGAAAATTTGGACAACGGTTATGTCGGCGGCGACCGATCAACCTACGACTCCCCCGACATTATTTGCCACGTGAACGCCAAGACGTCCTCCACCAGCGCGACCGTCAAAGCCGGAGGCTCGCTCGCCTTCCAATGGTCTGCGTGGCCCGAATCCCACATGGGTCCCGTCATCACCTATGCTGCCAACTGCGGCGGTGATTGCGGATCCGTTGACAAGACGGCCCTCAAGTGGGTCAAGGTCGATGCCTCTGGCTACGAGAATGGCAAGTGGGCGGCTATCGAGATGATCGCGAACAACAACACCTACGAGATGACTGTCCCCTCGACGCTTGCCGCTGGTAAGTACGTCTTCCGTCACGAGATCATTGCCCTCCACGGTGCGGGATCTGTCAACGGCGCCCAGAACTACCCCCAGTGTGTCAACATCGAAATCACTGGCTCCGGAACCGACAACCCTGAGGGCACCCTCGGAACCGCGTTGTACACTGCCGCGGAAGACGGTATCGTGTTCAACCCTTACGCCTCCACGATCACCTACAACATTCCCGGCCCTGCTCTTTACGGTTCATCTGGCTCCGGCTCCGGCTCCGGCTCTTCGAACGGCACCAAGCCCGCTACCTCCGCTGCCGCTTCCGCTACTGCTGCGCCCTCCTCTTCGGCCGCCTCATCTGCTAAGCCGACTTCTGCCGCTGCTACGACTTCCGTTGCCGCTGTCACCAAGCCCGCCACGAGCGCCACCAGTGTCCCATCGTCCAAGCCTTCTTCCGCTGCTCCTTCCGCTTCTGCTTCCGCTTCCGCTTCTGCCGGCGCCGGTTCGGGATCCGCCCCCCCTAAGACGTTCACCGCCGAGACCTTCATCGCCTGGTTCGAGAAGCAGGCTGGTATCACGAGCGCGAAGGCCAGGCGTCACGCTCGCCAGTTCTTCGAGTAAGCGTTCTTCTTACTCAGCGACGGGGACGCATGGGTTGAGTTGTTGAACACTCCATGTGGTTAACCGTGGTACTTTCGATTCGATATGTGCATATTGCATTGCTTTTTGTATGATAGCTGTAAAGCTTCATGGTCGTCGACGGCTGATTTGGGTATGTGGCTGAAAAACGTCACACCCTGAAATGAAAACACTTTTGATGCATCGAACCTGCTTGTGTATGTATGTGTGCATGTGCGTGTGCGTCTGTGCGTGAGAGAGGGGGGGGATCGTTGCATTACTATTTATGAAGGAGTGGGGTTTTTATACTTACGCCAAGAGACTAGCTGTGAAGGCCGTGGCGTAGTAGATCGATGTGATATTTCTTCCTCCGCTATTCCTTTCTATCGTCTGTCGCACCCCTATTTATCGGGCTTATTAAAACAAGCTAGGCTCAATCCTACTTTGGCATACTATGAGCGACCATCCGACTTTCCGAAATAATTCAAACAAACATCCGTTCTCCTACTGTTATCCAATCCGGCCGCATTTGTAGGCACCCACTGCTTGAACACCAGATAGCTATAATCCCACCTCGGATCATTGAGCTGGGTCTTCCAGGTCCAGAAAATCCACCCATTTGTCTGCTCATACAGACGCTGCTGCGCGATGAACCACTGTTTGTAGAAAGGCACGTTATTATTATTCTGCCAGTTGAACTCGGCGTCCGACTCGTGGTTCACGGTCAAGCTCCATTCTCCTACAGCCTTCGGCGTGTCTCCGTCTTTCAATCGGTTGTCGTCGTAGCATGTGTACCACATGTAATCAGCCTGCTTCGCGTTTGGGTGGCCTGCTTCAACAGCACCACCGACGTAATTGTGGTCATCAAAGACTACACCGCTATCGGGAGGCAGATTTGACTTCGGATTCCCAGCGCCCCAGAGGTCATCCATGAATTGCACATGCAGGCGTTCATTGACTGGGATGTTGAGGGAGGCTTCAGCAGCGCGCACTGCGGCCAGAGCTTGTAGGTAGTAGACTTGTGTCAAGGTATCGCGTTCTTGCTGAGGCATGCTTCCGTGATCTCGGGAGGTTTGTGGCTCGTTAACAACCTCTATGATGCCGACGGTAGCTTTATAGGAGGGTGTGTTGTGGATTCTCCGCGTCATCCAGTCGAGCCAGCGTTTAGCACGATCATAGTTATTTTGGGTGAAGAAGCCTGGAAGCCATGCTTCTGGGAGGCACTGCGCGCTATATCAGCACACTATGTAATGAGTATCGGGATAAGGGGTTTGCACCCACCTGTCCAGTGAAAGCGTCGTCGGTCTTCTGACTTCCCGGCGCGCCATGCAAATCCATGACAATAAACATGCCCAAGCTCGCCGCCTTCGCAACAACGGCGTCGAGATACTGCAAATTGATATTCGGAAACTTCTCACTGCTGTCCACAATGTCTCTAAAACTCCAATATCCAATCGGTATCCGAACAGTGTTCAGTCCTGCATCGTGGATGTGTTGGATGTCGTCGACCGTGATCCATCGAGCGTAGTGTTCGTTGAACTTCTGGTCGGCTTGGGACTGGCCGAGAGCACTCACACAGTCGAACTCGGAGCATCGACGCTTGTCGACCCCATTCTCGGTGTACCAACAGCCCATCGTGCCCCATTCGCCGAATTTGTCGTTGCCCATCATCCATGGTTCTGAGATCAGCCAGCCGCCTAGGTTGACACCGCGGATTTTAGAGGTTGAGAGGGAGGGGACTCGTTTGCTAAGCAAGTCACTGGTGCGGTTGAAGGCTGCGAGGTCACGATCTGAAGGCATCCAGGCATGAACACTGGTGGCAAGGAGTGCGCATTCTAGAAGTGTTCTCTTCATTTCGGCACGGGAGCTTTTGTGATTCGAAAGAGTATCAAAAGGTAATTTCCAACTACCTGCTATAAGGATGAAGTGTTAAGGCTGTCATATTTTAAGGGAAGGTAGGAAACGCTCTTGTTTATATCTTCTTGAACGGTCTAGTCGCCCAACACTATAGGCGAAGTTATTTCCTCGTGCTCAATCCGCGTACATGGGTGCTGCCAATCAAGGGTTGTCATTTATTCTCATATGCTTACTGAAAAAGAAGGAGGATGAGTTAAGCTGGGGAGATGGATGATCGTGTGGTTGCATCCCCACATCTCGTGACGGCACCAGAGCTCAGCCTCGTAAGGGTGTCGAGCTAAGTTTGATTGCTGACGCCATCTTTCTCACTTGCTCGTAGAAGGAACCGGATGCGGAAGGTGACTCACCAAATATAAGTACGTAATATTGAGTTCACAACGAAAAGAAGTGATAATTCGCGAGCTGAATAATGTTGTTGCAAGGTATAAGGCGCATCAAGTTAGGTGAGACCAAAGCTCAAGGCATTTGTCTCGTATCGTACTCGGCCAATGACATTTTCTTTCTTCACACCTGCACTAAGCTGCTTTCTGGGCCTAGAATTCTACATCTATTGCTTTAAAGTGAGCGTTGTTCTAGATTTCGTCGGCCAGAAACTGGCTCCAAGTGTAACGGTCCAGACTGAGCAAAATGTGAACATACACCCCGTCTGAACATCATATATATGATACAAAACAAGCTATATTTTAGCCGTGACACCAAGAGTGTTATAACAAATTGTGCATTGACCTCAAGTCCCTTTTTACGATCCCATACTTCATGCAAGGTTCTTGTTCGTAAAGGATGATAAAAATCGTGCCGCTGTTAGTACTCCTCATAACGAGTGATCTTACCAATTTTACCGCGTGATCATTTAGTACCCTAGGCCTACGAAAATAAAAAGAGACTCAAAGTTTGCAAGGTTTCAGGGTTGCGGAAGAAGAGTATACAAATTTTTTCATAGTATAGCTATTTCTTGAAAGTATAATCACTTACATTCAATACGTACTTTCAAATGCTCGCGCATTGAGAACAGACACCATTGTTTGCAAGGGCGAACACTACAGGGACTTCATCTATGAGAAAGAGCTTGAGAGAACAATACTCATAGTGACAAACGCCAATCACACCTAATAAGACACCAGAAACTGACCTTCGCTATGTTGATTCTGATGATCTGATGATCTGATGATCTGATAGGGTCTGGCACGTGCGGCGGCCCGGCAGTTTCTCCGCTAAGCGAGGCGCACGAAATTCGCTGGGCCTCTCGAACTTCACGCCTCGACAATTTGACATCGACATCGCCATCGCCAACCACCACCGTCTCTCCGCCTCAATCCCTTTACAAACCGTCAAAATGGGTGGTGTCTCAGTCAAGGACGTCGATGCGCAGAAGTTCATTGCCGCGTATGCGGCCTTCTTGAAGCGCCAGGGAAAGCTTCCCAGTACGTACTCCCCACGCCCAGACGTCAACGTCTACGGATAGATATGCTAACAATCGCACAGTTCCAGGTTCGTACATGTGTGCCCATGACGGGTGAAGAAAAGCCTGAATCCCGTAACTGGGGGGTTAAAGTTCGCCATGCTGACCTACGGGCTTTTCAGGGTGGGTCGACACTGTCAAGACCGGAAACTCCAAGGAGCTCCCTCCCCAAGATATTGACTGGTTCTACGTGCGCGCTGCCTCTGTCGCCCGCCACGTCTACATGCGCAAGACCGTCGGTGTTGGCCGTCTCCGAAAAGTCCACGGGTGCGTCTACCTTGATCCACGCAGGAATGCATCGGATCCTGATGATATTATAGTGCCACCAAGAACCGCGGTTCGCGTCCCTCCCACCACGTCGATGCCTCCGGCTCCGTAGACCGCAAGGTGCTCCAGGCCCTTGAGAAGATCGGTGTGGTCGAGCAGGACGAGGACAAGGGCGGCCGCCGCATCACACAAGCCGGACAGCGTGATTTGGACCGAATCGCCCAGACGACACTCGAGGCTGAGGAGGAGGAGGAGGACGACGAATAGATGTGTGCAGTACAAAAGCAGGGGCTATGACGGCTTTGGGCATTTGGCTGCGGGCGGATACGGTCATCTACGGTTTACGGCTTATGGCGTTCACGAGTTCGCTGGCCTGGACAGCCTAGGATATCGAAAATGAATAACGGGCTCGCCGTGGATGCATTGCATGTGCTATACCGGGGCTCTTTCTTGTGATACCAATTTTGAGACTTTTTCAAGCTTGCGGGGTATTCGTTACTTGTGATGCTGATTCCCCTTGAAGTGATGCAACGATGCAAGTTACCTTGACCCTCTTCAAACACCTCATGCTCGCAGTCTATATACTAATCCTCGGCAGGCAATCGTACGATCTTTAAAATAAGTCTGTCATCGCCCCATGGCTCGCATCCCCCACCAACCTAGCATACTTCGCCAACACCCCCCTCGTCGCCGTCCTCTTCGGCGGCACCCACGTGCTCAGTCTCTTCTGAATCTCCTCATCCGCAACGTCCATATCAATGCGATTATTCTCCGCATCGATCGTAATAACGTCTCCATCCCTCACCACAGCCAGCGGTCCACCCACCGCCGCCTCGGGACAAATATGCCCGACGATGAACCCATGACTAGCTCCTGAATACCTCCCATCCGTGATCAGTGCCACATTCGTCAAATTCGCGCCCATGATGGCCGCGCTGGCTTTCAATTGCTCCGGCATGCCCGGACCGCCCTTTGGACCTTCGTAGCGCACGACAAGCACGAGGTTTTCACCATGTGGAATCTTCCCCGCGTTCAGCGCAGCGTCGAGGGAATGTTCCTTCTCAAACACCATGGCTTTCCCACGAAAGATGAGGCCCTCTTTCCCCGTGATCTTCGCTACCGCACCTTTCGGCGCCAAGTTCCCGTGCAGAATCTCAATGTGACCGGTTTTCTTGATCGGATTGTTCAACGGCCGGATAATGGCCTGATCCTGTGGCAGTGAAGGAAAGCCCTCGATATTCTCCCTCAGCGTCTTTCCCGTGACAGTCGGAATGTCGCCGTTCAGGAGACCTGCGGCGACCAGGAGTTTCATCACGCTGGGCATGCCGCCGATATCGAACAGGTCGGCGGCAAAGTATTTGCCGCTGGGGGCCAGGTCGGCGAGGAAGGGAATCTTGTTGGATACGCGTTGGAAGTCGGAGAGGGTCAGGGGCACTTGCGCGGTTCCGGCCATGGCGAGAAGGTGCAGGACTGCGTTTGTGGAACCGCCGAGTACCATCATCATCACCAGGGCGTTTTCGAACGAGGCTTTGGTGAGGAGCTTGGATGGTGTGATGTTTTGCTCCATACAGGTTCGGATGGCGGCGGCGGCGCGGGCGCATTCACGCATTTTTGCGGGGGATTTGGCGGGGGTTGTGGAGGAGTTGGGGAGGGTGAGGCCCATTGCTGTTGGAATTCGATGAGACGGTGTTCGGCATCCAAAAGGAGATGGGATGACGGAAACAGGAGGTAGAAAGGGTAGGGTTTGGCTATAATATACCTTCAATACTGGTGCTCATAGTGTTCGCCGTATACATCCCCCCACAAGCTCCAGCCCCAGGACACGCGTTCCTCTCAATATCTTCCATGACTTCATCCGCGCTGAATTTCCCCTCGTCCGCACTCTTCAGCGTCTTGTAGATATACGCTCCATGCTTTTCATAGCACGTGCTGATATTGATCGGTTTCTGCAACGTTTTCGAGTATCCGGGCTTGATGGAGCCACCATAGACCATGACGGAAGGACGGTTGTGGCGCGCAAAGGCCATGATTACGCCGGGCATGTTCTTGTCGCATCCAGGGATTGCGATGCAGGCGTCGTGGTGTTGGGCGCAGGTTACGGTCTCGATGCTGTCGGCTATTATCTCGCGGGTTTGGAGGGAGAAGCGCATCCCTGTTTGCATATTAGATGGCATGTTTCCAGACAATCTATGGCAGAGGAGGACAATGATACCTTCGCCGCCCATGGTGATGCCGTCCGAGACTCCAATGGTGTTGTACTGCCATGCCAACATGCCATCTTTCTGGCAATTCGCTTTGATCTCCTTTCCCAAATCGAGTACTGCACGAAGTTAGTACTGCCGTCTGCTATTCTGCAGGTCAAGTCACCCCACGGGAAGTGAAGGGTGTTGCAGGCATGTCTCGCTTGTCGATCGAATGGGAGTACCCTACGCCAAAGCACGCGACTTACAATGCATACTGCATAACGGTCAATTCGATTTCTGATCGGTGACGTGGGAAGGTGGGATTGATACGTACTTGCATGGATTCCCTTCCCACCACACACTTGCTATGCCCACGTGGGGTTGTGTCTTCATTGCTTCGCGAGACGGTACACCGGCGGCGTAGAGCATGGCCTGAGCAATATATGAGCATCAGGTGGTGGAGGGGCTTTTTGGAGGTCAAGAATTCCATGTACCTGAGCCCCGGGGAAGTCATGTTCGTTCGTGAGGGTAGAGGAGTATCTGTTGAGTGCAGGTTTGCCGTCTCGGAGTGTGCCTTCGGGGAGGTGCCGAAAGGAGAGGTAGCGGGGCTCTTCTGGCTCCTGTTGTTTCTCGGAATTTTTGGGATCCATCCTTGTGGAAGGAGTTTTGGATTCTAGACGACGGTTCTATGGACCACGATTCAGGCTGGACTTTGGAGGAAGAGCAGAATCTTCAATTGAAAAGTAGGTTGAAAGACTGAATGATCTCTAGCCGAGGGACAAGATAAATGTTGCGAGAGATGTTCGATGTGTACACGAAATAAAAAGATTCCTCGATAGCTGTGTGTGATGTGACGCTAGGATTTCCGCTCGACGACCAATCGTCCTCAATTTTAGAAGGTTGATCCGATAGCAGCTGGGCAGTGTACTTGCAACCAAAGGAACATCAGACGACCTACAGAAACTTTACGGGGCGAAGCCAATACTTGAGCACTTCTTTGACCCCAGGCTTCCCGCGACCCTACCAGGACGTTACCAAGGATGGGTGACATGTGCCCCTCCAGACTACCGCCGGTGCGTTTCTAGCTCCGGATAGTGAACGATCTGTGGCCAATGTGAGGCTCTGCATTGTCAGGCCGGGCCGAAGGGACTGGGGCCAACAGGGTAGACGCTGCGCTGGCGTGAGGATCTATATTCGTGGGAGTGGTTTGTGGTCGCGGAATGACGCCGGCAGGCGTTTTGCGGCGAGAAGGCCGGGTTTAGCGAGGTACGGGGACGGTTGAACCCCTGCAGCGATGGAGAGATGCGTGGGATTCGAGACAAACCCACGATACCTGCGGGATTCCGAAGTGGAGGATGTTACATGGGCTGGTTATGAAAAGCCACATTATGTTGATCCTGCAAGCAAGTTAGTTGGTTCAGCCGCTCTGTTCAGCTGAAAAGTTGATAGATCGCATTCAAATCAGCACATCTTGGGATAGCGCCGGCAACTGCATAGGGCGACTGGTATCGTATCTATTACACTCCGCGTATAAATAGCCGCCTCGGATACTGGGGCACTGACAAAGGGCTCAGGCGTGTTGCGTTGCTGCTTCCTCCGTGTTGTGCGCTGAGCTCCTACAGGCCAAAAGTACCGTTCATTCCAACGACCGCCCCTTCATCCCCAAGCCGCTCGATGTCATCTGGGTGTGGAAAATGGACATTGAGCAGTGAGAAGGCCCAATCTTGCAAGAGAAATAGCAATCGTGGCCCTACGTCGAATATGCGGGTGGTTGTAGGAAGGAATTGGCGGAGTCGTTGGAAGGGTCACGAAGCGCATCGAGTCCAGAAGCCACCCCCGAGCGAAAGAAACAAGACGGTTCGAATGCGCTGCACCAGGGAGTCTATCTGAGGAAGTGCAGGAGGCCAGTGTGCACGAAGTCGTGTGGCCGATCAGGGGCCATCGCCCGAGTGGTTGCGGGACAAGGCGGGCTGGAAGACTGTAGCTATACCCCGTCGAAAGAGATCGATCAGTGAAGATGGAGAGCATCCATGGCCAAGGTAGCTACAACACTAAGGTGATGCCGAATTCAACAACGCGGAGCTCTGGCCGCCAAGGACACACGATGGGCTGACTGTGACACGCCCCTGTCGTGCTAGCTTCTAGGCCCCTTCCTTCCGTGCTCCCACTACCAGTTTGACATCATCCCGCCTTATGCTAGTCTACCAAAACATAAACTTCCCGGTTAGTCAAGTCATTGTCATACATTTCGGACGGTTGGGTGCATGTTGCATATTGACAGCTCATTGCTCTAGGGAACTCTGCAGCGTACATAGCCATCTTATCGCTCATCCATCTGCCAGTCACGTCTTCCGCCGAATCGCATCAAGAACCTGTGCGCAAAATGCGAGTATACCCAAACCAGACAAGGCTGCATATCTACTATCTATCTCCATAGCGGAGTACTCGCTCTCTGGTCGACGCACACGGTTGCACCATACTGTTCGTTCTGGGCAGAGATATCGTGCGCCAAAGATCCTCGCACGATTTGGTTTGCCCTTCACCATTGGCCCGTTGTCTGCCGCAAGCTTACACCTACCAACACGGCACACGTCGACGCCTCCACGTCCCGATTGAATATACATACAGCTAACCAGAACGTGCCAAATGATGGAAGCCGATCCGGCCTCGTCCTTGCTCCAGCGTAATGGCACGTTGCGCCTTCCACAGGCCATCCTCAATCTGCTAAGGGCGTACCTTGCAGGTGCCGACGGTGAAGCTCCGACCGACCTGGCCATCCGGACGAGCATAAAGAGTCATTTCCACCATCTCCGAGGGTTTGTGAACCCGCTGGACTCTTCGCTATCCCCCCATCATCCGATTGCAGTGGGCATGGTCAAGTCGGCGATCCTGTGTAGTCTTGGATATGCGTTCTGCAACCTGCGCGATCGGAAAGCGAAGATCGCTACCGACAAGGATGGCTTCAAGCATGCAGCGGACGCAATTGGATATGGCAAGTCATTTTCCTGCACACTGATTCTCGAATCAGCAGCCCAGCATCACGTGGCATCGCGAGTACGCGTGCTAACACCCATCAGCGGCTGCGGCAACGGACCCGGGACTGCTGAAGAAGTACTCAACCATGCGAGAGTACACGATCGCTGCCACCGGCTTCACCTATCACGGCATTCGCACGTACTATCAACGCCATACCCACGAGAAGAAGCTCCCCCAAGAGCCCAAGCTGGTGCCTCTGCTCGTGTTCATCCACGGCCTTGGTGGCTCTACGGCTCAGTTTCACCCCATGCTTGCCAGTCTAACCAACATCGCTACCTGCCTTGCGATTGATCTACCAGGCTGTGGCATCTCAACCTTTGACCCTACAGATTGGGAGGCATATACCACCGGGTCCCTGGTGCACCTGCTCGCGACCGTGATCAACAACCATCGTGACGTTGACCGAGGTCAGGATGTCGTCTTGATCGCGCACAGCTTGGGATGCTCCCTCGCTGCCATGCTGGCGTCTCCAACTTCACCTTATGGACACCTTCTCTCACAAAATGTCGCTGGTGTGATCGCCTTTTGTCCATATGCGGAGCCGCCGAATCTGGAGAAGCAACGTGGCATTCGCAGCATGTCCTACCTCCCATCCTTGCTCTTCGACCTGCTCAGAAAATGGGATCGGAAGGGAGGAGTGCACAGTGGTAGCGTAGCCCGTATGACAGGCGCAGACGCAGATATGGAGACCAAGAAGCTTCAGCTGCGCTTCAACAAGCTAAGTCGTTCGGATGTGTGGAAACGCATCGCACTCGGCGTGCTTACTACGCTCCCTGAAGAGAACGTGCAGCCTACCAGTGCCGGTTGTCCTGGGAAGCTGATCTGGGCCGGCCTTCGAGTTCCCATTCTCCTGGCCGCAGGCGCTTCTGACACCCTCACCGAGCCCAAGAATGTGGACAAAATTGTCGAGTTCTTGGAGAACGGAGCCAACGACGTCGTTGCTTCGGACGTTTCAAGCGTGGACGACATGAAGGAACGCAAGGAACGCAAGGATTCAACGCAAAAAGATGGCCTGCGCCAAACACGTAAGCACCCCCTCCGTATTGAGAAGTTGCTCATGACACCTATCGTTGCAGCAGTGCCTCCGAAGCCGAATCAGACTTCCTTCTCGGAAAAGCAAGCCACTATCAAGAAGATAATCATGCCGCATCCGGCCGCACACTCCTTCATCTTCACGCTCGGTCCTACTTTGCATACCCTCCTCGGGCACATCAACACTTTCTTAGCCGACAACGTTGATGGCCGCCTTTCGTCTTCATGGCAGATGCAGTACTTCACCACTGAAGGAAAGTGGGACGTGAAGAACCTCGAGAAATGGCGAGCGGTTGCTCCTGTTTCGGCACCAATCGCAAAGACGTTCCGTGCTCTGAAGACTCTCCGCGGCGTGGACGATGCACACTGCCCTCAAAACTTCGTCAAGGAGTGGTCAGGAAAGCTTCGTGCTGTTGTGGATATCAGTCACGATACGCCAGTCTATGATCCCAACGAACTCACCGATGGTGGAATCCCCTATCACAAATTCCCCACTGTGAGCAAGCAGCCGCCGATTCGAGAGGAAGTTGCGGCATTTTGCAACCTGATCGATGATATCCGAGGCGGTGTGGGAGAGCTGGGCGAGGGAATCGTGGGAGTTCATTGCCATTATGGGTTCAATCGGACGGGGTTTTTCTTGGTGTCTTACATGGTGGAACGATTGGGGTTCAGTGTTCAGGACGCGATTGAGGAGTTCAAGGTTACGAGGGCTCCGGGAATCCGGCATGAGCACTTCATCCAGGAACTGCATGTCAGGTATGCATAAGGGATGGGTTTCGAGAGAAGGTGTTCTTTGCGGTGAATGGGGTAATGGGCGGCCTTTTGTACACTACATGTTCTTTAGCGCATGCGTTCAGCGCATCGTGACATCGAGGGTTGGGTAATAGACGTATGTCGTCGTGCTTCTTTGTACATGAGGGCCATTATCGGCAGACGATGGTGAATGCCAGCGACATCTTTCACCTTGACATTTTATCCGCTACATCAAATATTACCAAACAGTCTTTACTTGAGTGATAAGACACCGAATCGAGGAACATTCGGCATGTTGGTCCTCGCAAAAATTCCAGACGAGTCTCATGAACTGGGGAGGCCGAGCCGCATCATCATTATCATTTTCAACACTAGTCGGGTTCACGGTTCTGTGGATTTGAACTTTTGCTTGTTTGTATTACGGCTCCAGCGGAACTTTACAAGCTTATCGATCATCGCACATAGCGAAGGCAAGTCCAACCAGGAGGCGCAATGAGGAACTTTTCGGAAGGCTAAATGCAGTGCGCCGCATGCCGAATTGTGAGTCGTATGCTACCATGGCCTTTTGAGTGATTTTGCACGGGCTTTAGATATGTTCTTTGTGATGGCTTTCCTCGTTGTGCGATGCTTGCGGTGTTCTTCCGATTCCGTCTCATCCGAGAACAGGTGGGGGCACGCACAAAGAATTTCGACCCAGCTCGCCATAGCTCCCGCATTTCCTTTGGTCCAGACAAGCGCCCGTGTTTTCACGGGGCGCCAGAGCGGGAAACACTACGCTGAATTCAAGTATACTCCCACTCGACAACGCAGTATGATTCCATCCTAGAGATTTAACTATTGATTTTTTGATAGGATGGGTTTGATTATCTATTGGTTGAAAATGGTAATCTCAAGGCATTGTGACTATATTGCAGTGGAAAGTAAAAGGAACGGTACAGTACAGTGATGCTTTACTCTCACTTGCTTATTGGCTGAAGCCCCCTGTTCTACCCTTACAAAGGATCTTTACAGGGCCAATACGCAGTAACAGTTCCTTCTCACGGTCCTCTTGAGGGGGTTGTTGTGTGTAGATAGTAGATTGGCTGGAATTCGACGCTACAGATCCGAACCAGGGATGTGGTTGTACCGGCACATTTTCATTTCCCGGTTTCACGCCACCGGAGCTGGTGTGTCGCTCTACAGCCTCACTACCTCTCGAGAAAGCAATTTATATATATATTTTAGAAATCAACAGTTCTCATCAAGCAGCAGTACATCTGCAGTGTAGTCGTTCAAAACAGGTTCTATGGTGTAGTTGGTTAGCACTTCGGATTCTGATCACATCAGAATCTTCCGGTGACCCCGGTTCGAATCCGGGTAGGACCTCGAAACGATTTCTTTTTGTTGCTTCGCCCCAACATACTAATTCTATATAAACGCTGGGTAGCGAAGTAAGCTTTTTTTTTTTACCATAGCGGGATCCTCATCTCGTGATGCGGGGAAGAGGTAAAGGTGATAACGGTGTACCGTATGATGGGAACGAGCTCCAGTCACCTTTCCAAAAGCGCGCACTCCCTGTTCCAATCGATTCGCTGTAATCTTTTCCTCCATCCTTCATGCGCTTCTTTGTATTGCGGAAGGGTGGGTTTGATATCGTGTTTTGGGGTGAAGAGAGAGGAAGAAGCAGGAATGTGGACAAGATCGGACGGAATTCAGATTGGTTGGTACAAAGTGCCAGGATGAATTGCTTCTCCAACATACATAAATACTACTTTCTCCGCTTAAAAGAAGAACCCCCCCCCCCTCAAACCATCATACCCCCATTCACCCTCAAAGTCTGGCCATTGACCCAGGTCCCGCCCCCACTCACCATCCAGGCCATGGCCTTGGCAATCTCCTCGGGCTTCCCCAACCGATTGTACGGGTTCAAGCCCGCAAGCATATCAATCACTTGCTGGCTCTTCCCCTTGTAGAACAGCTCCGTGGCCGTGGGACCAGGCGCGATGGCATTGACGTTGATGCCCGAGCGACCCAGGTCCTTGGCGAGGACGCGAGTCATCTGCTCGACGGCGCCTTTGGTGGTGACGTAGAGGAGGTAGTTTGGCGTGATGGCGGAGAGTTCGGTCAGGGAGGTGGATAGGAAGATGAGGGTTGACCCTCTGGGCATGTGCGGAGCGACTTTCTGTTTTGTGATGGTCAACCACCATTCCCCTTCCCTTCCCTTCCCTTCCCTTCCCTTCCCGTCCCTTCCTTGTTCATCTCCCCGATCGGATGGATAGATGCCCGGTCTGGATGGAGCCTCATCTGCTTACCTGGGCGAGGAAAAACGGCCCCTTGACGTTCAAGCCTACCACCTGGTCGAAGACGTCCTCGGTCGTATCCGCCAGGGTGCTGTTCAACCCGGTGGCCGCATTCGCAATCACAATGTCCAGTTTGCCGCCCGCCCACTCCACGCTCCGCTTCACCAGCCCTTCGATCTCCTGCACGTTTCCCGCATCCGCCTTGACGGCGATGGCCTTGTCGGAGCCGATCTGCTTGACCAAGTCTTCCGCGGGCGCGGCGTCGGAACCGTAGTTGACGACGATTTTGGCGCCGAGGGAGGCGAGTTCTAGAGCGGTGGCCCTGCCGATGCCTTTGGAGGCACCGGTGATCAGGGCGGTCTTTCCCGCGAGGGGTTGCGTGGTGGTGGACATTGTGATGACTTCGGTCGAAATCGTACCGAGTATGTATGATGGAGGTTTTTCTTTTTGGGCTTTCGCAGGACTCTGAAGGACTCTGGAGCGACCGAGGACAATGTTGAGATGGAGAGGGAAGGTGAAATCATTGTAGAGCTCTTTCGGCTCTCTTTATATGCCTCTTCCTCCTCCCCGTCATCGTATCGCATAGGCAAGTATCTATGGTACGTACTCCCGTACTGGTAAAGTCAGATCCGGCCCGGACATATCGGACTCTTCCTCCACCCGGTGTGGCACCTCTTCCAGGTCCTCGATGTTTGATTGGTCGACGCCGATTACAAGGCGGGCTAAGCAACAGCCGCGGATGCTTGATCATCTGGGCACCGCCGCTGCTTGCACTGTTCAGAAGCTGATGTTGTTGATGGTGAAAGATGGTGAACGAGATAGGATGATCTTATATTGTATCGTACAGGACACCGAAACAGAACCTGAACAACCGAGTTGAAAAGGCACTGTTGGCTTTTCCTAGAACACCCACGAAGATTCGAGTGCGAGAAAGGAACACGGATGAAGACCGTCATATGATATGATACAAAAGAATAGCTAACCACCCCCGGACGCCGTCCTTCTCCATGCTTCAGATTGATCCTCGATCGAATTCATTTCAAAAACCTCCATACCCCTGCTGGTGTTGCTGCGACGGCGGTGTATCGTAGCTCAGTGGGTAACTCCACATCAAGCTATCCGGTATGAATAAAGCACTCAAATCCGCATCGGACCCTGTGCTCAAATCGAACTGGGTGAAATCAAAGTTGGGGTCCCAGATACCATACGGCATGCCCGAAGCGTCGGCGGTGTTTTGTCGCTGATGGGGTGGCATGCCTGGGTACCAGCCTTGGATGGGCTGTTGCGGTGGGGCCTGTGATTGTTGATGCATGGTGGACGGTTGCTGCAGTGGCTGTTGATGTTGATGTTGTTGTTGTTGCTGAGGTTGAGGTTGCG
Source organism: Corynespora olivacea (assembly GCA_019202945.1). Taxonomy (NCBI): domain Eukaryota; kingdom Fungi; phylum Ascomycota; class Dothideomycetes; order Pleosporales; family Corynesporascaceae; genus Corynespora; species Corynespora olivacea. The sequence continues at coordinate 93,597 of JAGQEM010000025.1, forward strand.
AATGCGATTGCGCCTGTGTCGTCGGCGCGTTGCTGCTGCCCATGGCGACTTCGGAGAGGAGATGGAGGGGTGTTTGAGTCTGCGAGGATCCGGGTTTCGGGCTCGGTTTGGCGGTGGTGGAGCGCGAGTCATCGTTCACGTCGGAGGAGTGCTCCGTCCGCGAGGCGCCTTCTTTGATATGGGCGAAGCGTTCCTGGAGACGTTTGGCGACAAAGTAGAACTTGCCGTGCGGGGATTGCGCGTCGCGAGACACGATGGCGTAAAACATGTTCACCAGGCGCTCGGTGTACGTCTCGATCTGCAGATGCTCCTTTTTGATGATGTTGCCGACTTCGCCGGAGCTGGTTACCGACACCCACATCTTCATCAGGCAGACGATGGCATAGATGGCGCGCACACCTACGTTTGCGATTAGCATGGTTGCGAATTGGGAGGGGGTGACGTCGCGTACAGAAAATGACGGGAAGGGTCAGCAGAATATCCAGAGGCACGCTGAGAATGGTGTCCAGTATGCCGTGGGTGGCTGTGAGGCATTCGCCCAGCGCCCCGATGTGAGCAGGACCGACGGCTTCCTTTTGACCAACGCCGGAGACAAACGCCTCCTGGGCAAACGGGGGCTGGAAGTCGGCCACACTCTGGTTGTGATGCAGGGCAATCTCGTGGACGTAGAGGTTCGTAACGTGCTGGGCGAGTCGGATCGCGGGCTCCACGTCCGGGTACTGCTTCTCGTGGTCCTCCCTGAGCTGCTGGAGCTCATTCTCGAATATCTTCAGCGCGTACACCACCTTGGGCTCGGATATGGCCACCTCGACCGAGGGATCGTCCATGCAGAACTGGACGGATATGTTCTCCCCGATGTGCGCCATCTTGACATGCTGGCAGAGAATCTGATCGGACGGAAGCGCATCCGGAGAGGTCTCGAGGATCTTGATGCTCTCCTCCATGTACTTGGTCCAGCGCAGGAGGATGGGTCGGCGAAGAACCATGGTGATGCTCATGCAGAGGTAGTAGCAGACGAGAAAGGTCCGGCGCGACTCGACGCTGCTCGCGTTCGGGTGGCATCGCTTGAAGGGCCCGACGGCCAGCTTCATGACGGTCGGCGTGTTCCGCCGGCCCAGACCCAGATCGAGAGCCATGACGGCGGCGCAGTTGACCATCATGTAAAAGTTGTGCTGCTCGTAGTGCAGCGGCGGGCGGTACCACAGCACGCCGACCTGCAGGGCCTGCACAATCTCGAGCGACTTTTCGCCGTTGCGCCAGATGATGTCGGCGAATTGGTCCTTGAGCAGCTTGGTCAGCTCCTGCTGCACCTCCTGGGAGACAAACTGCTCGACCGCGCCGTGGGAGGATCCGGCCAGGATGGAGAGAAAGAGCAGCGGCTTCTTGTCCCGCAGCTCCCGGGCCTTCATGCCGGGCTGCATGGGCACGGCGGGAAAGTGCGGGCAGATGTCGTTGACATATCGCAGGAAGATGCGCTCGGCGACGTCCGGGCTCATCAGATGGTCGATGAGGCCGTTGATGTAGGAATAGTCCGGCTGGATGCCCTTCTTGTGGCCGCGCTTCATCTCCGGGTGCTCGGCCAGGTCGCGATGCACGGCGTCCATGTCCTCGGGGATCGTGTTGTGGGCGCCGCTGTCGAGCAGCCGCCTGCGCTTCGACGGCGGTTCGCGCTGCAGGTTCTGGGCCGGAGCGTAGCCCGGGGGGGCATCGAAGCGCGCCTGCGCCTGCGGCTGCGGGGCGTTGGGGGCGTTGGGGGCATTTGTCCAGCCGTGGACGAGACTGCCGATGCGATATCCCGCTTCCGAGCCTGGCGGATAGTGGCCCGTCTCCTGCCCGTGGAGCGGCAGGCCGGCGTGGTGCCTCGGCTCCGGGGGGCTCTCCTTCTGCGCGTGCAGGGTCGCGGTCAGGGCATCGATCTTGCGCTCGAGTTCGGCGACGCGGCTGTCGGCCTTCTTCTGGCGCTTCCGCGTGGGCGGCGTGGTGATGCTGCCCGATGTCAGTACCGTCGCCATGCGGGGGGCGCTTCGCTCTCGCGGACTGACCACGCACGATTCGCCTTTGCGCACCGCTTGCACGGCAGGTCGAGGCGCTCCTGGTCGCATCGGACCTTGAGTCCACGGCACGAGTCGCAGGCGCGCGGCCGCTTGAGGTCGCTGGGCGATTTGGCGGAGCCGGGGCTGTGGTGGGCGCCGTCATGGTCGTCGTCGTGGTCGTCGTCGTCGGCGGGCGACGGCTCCTGCGCAGGCGATGTCTGCGCGAGGGTGAGGGCGGGATCGAAGGCGTGCGGCGGGGCGCCGGGTGAGGGTGGAGGAGGAGGAGGAGGAGGAGCGGCCTGTGGAGGAGCGGTCGTCGGGGGGGGCAGATAGTATGGCTGCGCGCTCTGGAGGGCCTGCGACTGCGTCCGCGGTGGCAGCGACGCCGAGTACTGCAGCCGCGGGTCAATGGATTGATCTGCCATGGCGAATCTCGCTCTCGCACTCGCTCGTGGGTGCGTCGGCGGTCGGGGGTCGGGGGTTGCGGTTCCGTTCTGGTCGAGGTGAAAGCCGCTGACAAAGGGCGGCAGCTCGGCACAGAGGCAGGCAAGGGAAAAAACAAGGACTGTCACGGCGGACACATGCACAGTACAGGATGCATCACGCACGCACGGCATTGGACACATGGCATCTGCATATTTCAATTCACAGCGTCCGTCACACAGAACAAAGACAAGGCGGAACATCGGCCCTGCACGCCCAACAGACAAACCTGTTCGTGGCGGGGGCACACCATCACCCAGAGCTCACGGGCGGGATAATGGCCACCTCGTCGCCTTCGTGGATCACGAGACCGCCGTGCGAGGCGTCCTCGTCGTCCACGTCGACGTACTCCAGGTTCACCGTCACGGCACAGCTGCTCAGCACCTGCGCCGTGATGCCGGGGTACGTCGCCTCGAGCGTCGCAAAGAGCTTGCCTGCCTCCAGCGGCGCGGGCAGGTGCTCCGCCGATTTCGCGGTGAAGCTCGAGGCCGAGGCGAAGTAGAGCATCGAGAAGTGGCCGGCCGGCGCCTTGCTCGACGCCATGTCGACGGTCCTGATGCCGTCTGTCAGCACCCGCCGCAGCGAAGAGAAGCGCGAATCGCAGCAGGAGGGGAAATCTTGATCAGGAACAATGGTCTCCGCCTGCCAGCGCAAGCGCCGTTCGGATAATACATGCTATCAATATTGACAGATCATCACTAGAAAAGGGAGCTGGAGAAAGAGAGAGGGGGGAGCCATACCTTTGGGAGGGGCGAGGGAAGCTGGTGTCGTCGTCGAGAAGACGTGAGCGCGCGTGTGGGTTTTTGCGGCGAGCTCGGGCCATCTCCATCTCCGTCTCCGCGGTCGCCGGGCCCAAGTTTTTGGCTGCCGAGGAAAGTCGAGGACAGTCGAGGGCAACTCACCCGCACCCAGAAATGCTGCCATCGCGTCCACAGTCGGCCGCGGGAATCTGCTGGAGGTGCCAATGGCGGCTCGCAAACCAGCGCCGCGCTTTCACCCGCCGGCCGCTCCTGCGTGAGGGACCCCGGCGAGCACTGCACACCACCAGAACGGTACGTCGACAACCGACTCAACTCGACTCGACCGCCATCGCACGCGCTGACCGTGAAAAGCGCGCCCAGGCAGAGCTGGCCCCGGCAGCCTCGGCCCTGCACTTCGACCTGGCCTTGGTCGGCTCGTCCGCATCCCAGCTCCCTGTCCGCGCTCACCTGCGAGCATGGCAGGCCGAGCACGGCGGCATAGACGACGTCACTCTGTCCGCGTTCCAGAACCACCCGGCCCATGGCGAGGAGATACGAAACAACCTGGCCAAGCTGAGCTCCGCCTTCAAGTCGGACGAGGCCGAGGCCGAGGACGAGTGGGAGGCCAACGACGACAAGGACGAGGAGCTTGTCACCGTCGGCCTCTTCCTCAACCCCGGCGACGTCGTCGAGCTCTCCCAGCCCGGCCGCGAGCCTGTGCTGGCCGTGTTCGTGCAGCAGCTGGAAACCAACAGCCAGTTCTTCTCCATCAACGGCCGATGGTGCCACTCTCGCCTCAACCGCATCACCTTTGCCGTCCCGGGCTGTGTCGATCCGGCTCTGGTACGACCGCTCGTCCCCTTCATGCCCACCAAGCCCGACGAGGTGGCCTCCAACGACACCAACCAGGTGCCGCGGAATCTGGCGGCCCCCGTCCAAGCCGTCCTGCATCGCCTGACCGAGGACTCGGAGCGCATCTACCGTATGAACGCCCCCGTGCTCGACACCGCCTACTCCACCCTCGCCGATGCCAGCCGCACGCGCATGATGACGCTGCCGCAGATCGCAAAGACGCTGCTTGCCGAGAGCCGGCCCTCCCCCTCGGCCCTCCTGGCCGTGCGCAAGGCCTTGAACCACAACGTCTACCGCTTCCGCTCCGACGCTCGCAGCCAACGCCTGACCAATGTTTTTTCCATCAGGCCCAAGGAAGACGTCGAGGTGGTGGAAACCGTGCACGAGTGGATCCGCGAGTACAAGGAACACCAGGCCCGCTGCATCGGGGACGAGCACCCGCCCAAACCCACGAGGGGTGCGACCAACGTTGCCGAATTCATCGCCAAGGCCCGTCGCCTCGTGGTGGACAGTCGCAGGCACCGTGAGCCCAAATCGGGACTGGTTGGGCCGAGCCGGGCGAGCGACCCACCCGCGCACGAGACGTCCAACATGCACATCACCTGGGGCGCCGACTTCAGCGACGCGGACAAGCAAATCATCAATTTCCTCCAAGCTTGGGTGCTCACCGCGCAATTCCAGCAGATGCCCAATCTCCATTCGTCCTGCACCGCCATCCTCAACTTCGTCGATTTGTATGAATCACCCGACCTCGAGGATGGTCTCAATCTTGCCAGAGGCATGGGGAGGGATATCGGCCAACTCTTCCTCCAGGAGATTGGCGTCCTCACCCCCTACGAGAACCGCGCCCTGTACGACGAGCAGCTCATGCTACCCACCATCCGCTTATCACGCAACTTGGAGTTGCTCAGCACCAAAGCCGAGCTGGTCCGGAAAAACCCAGACTTCCGCGATTCAATGGCCGAGTTGCGTCGTGACTGGGGAAACATGACCGTCTGGTGCATCGACGATGCCGACGCAAAGGAGATCGACGACGGTGTTTCGGTCGAACGGGTGCCGGGAACCGACTCCGAGTACTGGGTACACGTCCACATTGCCAACCCCACCGCCTTCTTCGACAAGACCCATGTCCTGTCGGGTCTCGCTGCGCACATTTCCCAGACCGTCTACACTCCGGAGAGGTCATTCCCCATGCTGCCGACATGGACTTCGCAGAATTACTTCAGCTTGGATCGCAATCGACCCACCATCACGTTTAGCGTGCACGTCGATGGGGCCGGCAACATCCTGGGCAAGAAGATTCAGCACGGCATCATACGAAAGATACAGAGCATCACCTACTCCGAGCTCCGCGCGTACCTGGGCAAAGCCCCCCCCAGCAATGGCAACCGCCTGGCGGTTGGCGGTGACATCCCCACCCCGTCTCGCCGCGCACCTCCCAAGCTATCGCCTATCGAACTTCGGGAATTGCACGATTTGTACAAGGTGGCCAGAGCAAGCCTGGCAGGCCGCAAAGCGGCAGGGGGGGCAAGCTTCAACAACACCGATACCGTCGTACGCCTCTTCGAGAAGTCGGGGCATGCCGGCTTGACTTGGATGCCGCCTTCGACGGATAGATCACGCACGATCCACGATGATCCCATCATCGAAGTAGCATCCGAGGAGGCCAAACCGGGTGCACGGCCCGACATCGACTCGAGGGGCATCATCGCCGAGGTGATGATGCTCGCCTGCCGCTCGGCGGCGGCTTGGTGTGCCGAACGAAACATTCCTGTCATGTTCAGAGGCTCCATCGAGCTACCCACATCGGGCATGTCGTTGGAAGAGCTCCGGCGGAAAATAGTCAATCCTCAGCTGGAAAAGCAGGGCTACCTATCTCCCGGTGTCAGTCATCGCTACACCATGGCTTTGGGACGAGCCATAGCACACTCGGCACCGCTTCCCCACAAGATCATCGGCGCAAAGGAATATGTCAAAGTCACGAGCCCCTTGCGCCGGTTCAGCGACATGATTGCACACTGGCAGATCGAAGCGGCCATGCGACACGAGGCGCGCACCGGAAAGAAGTTCGATTCGGCTCTGCTCGCCACCCATCTACGCCCCATCCTTCCATTTTCGCATCGGCAGATGCAGGAGTCCATCATCACCTTGTCCCCGCGCGAAAAGATCGTCACCGCCGTATCACGTGACTCGGCCCATTTCTGGGCCCTGCAAGCCTTTACCCGGGCTTTTTACTTCCAGGAAGCGCCTCTGCCGGAAACATTCACCTGTTGGGTCAGGCAGGTGAATCCCGAGCGCTGGCACAGCGCGTATCTGTCCGATCTCAATGTCCAGGTCAATCTTGTACCCGACCCCAACGAGACATTCCATGTGGGGGATCAGTGGGAGGTCAAGGTGCGGAAAATTGACACGTTCACGAGATCATTCTTTGTAGACCCGGTCCGACTGCTCTATCGCGACGACCCCGAGCTGCTCGAGCGATGAGGAACGCTCCCTCCCGTGTCGGCCGACGAGCAGGGTGGGTGGCGATAGAATAGTCAAGATCAATTCTTCCCTCTACTTCAATGTTTTGTAGCTCCGCCGGGTGATGGCTACATACAGCACTCTGGGTGTTCCTGACGTCACATGCGGTGCACCTTGTTGCGGACCGGCGTCATGTTGGCCCTCTCGGTGAGAACAGCATCGGGGCAGGGCTGTTCCCACGGTGGTGGGAATGGGGCGTTCAGCGTGACACGGCATTTCCGATCTGACGCGCACCACGCCAAACACACGACGACTCCCATCTATCCCAAAAAAAATTGGCTGGAAATAACAGCCGTCTCGAGGTACAGCCTGGCATCGCACAGGTGGGGACAGCAGCGAAGCAGGAAAACAGTCGAAGGCGTGTGCTGGTCGGTTCAGAGGTGATCGGCGAATCCTTCTACACGTGTTACACCACTTGCACGCCATGATGGCACGTAACGGAGCATGATCGACTGAGGCGCACCCGTCTTGCAGTCAACAATCGTTCTGCTCGCTCGCTTCTTGGCGGGCTGTCAAGGTTCTTGAAGCGTCCAAAAACTGCGGTAGCGTAGAAATGAGGCAAGCGATCCGACGGGTCGGTTCAGGATCCACATTGCCGGGCCCAAAGGATCGGCCCGCGTTGATGGTCAGGCGCCAGATCTGTGTGTGTATCATCTATCAATATCGTTCCGATCTGATCCATGGCCCATGCTCCAAACTCCCCCCCCCCCCTCCTCCCCCCACACCCCCCTTCTCTCTCTCTCTCTCCCTGTGCCTCTACGCGCTTGGCGCGATGTTTTCTGTGCGACTTCGATTCAAGAGTGCTTGACAAAGACTGGCCCTAGCTGCAATGCACCACGCCCGAATTGGCGCTCTAAATTTCGGTGAGTGCCCGCCGACTCTGGTTCCTCGGCACGCTCTCTTGGTATCTCTCCAATCGAATTCGACATGGCTTGAGAATGAGGCAAAGGTACTAGCCCCAGGTTTCGACCCCGAGCCCACTTTTTGGCGGCGTCGCTAAAGGGAAGGAGATCTTCATCCGGGATGCAATTGGAGCACACCATCTCTTCCCCAACAGGCCGTGTGTGTGTGTACCAGTATTGGAGTTTTCTATAAACTTCCCACCTATCATCGCCGCACTTCTCCGAACGGCAGACAAATTCTGCGCACCTTGCTAGCACCATCCACATACACCTTTGCGATCCTCATTCCTGCTCCAACACGCTGCTTTGATTGGCGCTCCGCGTCGGTCGTAAGCCCAGGATGAGTGGATCAGCTCATGCCTTCGACCATGCCAGGACCACGCTCTCATCTTCCCAGGGTTTTCTCGGTGCTGCTGTCGAACAGCCTCCTGCGGTCGTCGAAGGGACCAGGAGGAGACAGTCGTCTCAACAACCCCGCCAGCTTCTCTCCTGCACAAAATGTCGCGAGCGCAAGGTCAAGGTGAGCCTTCATCAGCTCGTTCTCCTGGTTGATGGCGTTGCTGATCTGGCACAGTGCGATCGTATAAAACCGTGCTCGGCATGCTGCGCTCGGGGGGCTTCCAAAGAATGCCACTTCGTCGCAGAGGGTGGCGATTATGCACCCATACAGCAATCCTACGAACTCCGGAAGCTTCGGGCTGAAAACCTTCGGCTCAAGGAACGGTTACGTGCCAGCAAGATCCCCATCGAGGACAATGAATCAAAAGCAGCGTCGCCCGAGTCTCTGTCGGGTGAGCGGCCGAACAGCTCGGCGTACAAACGTCGCGCTGCACGCCAAAGACGTTTTCAGGGTTCCGAATGGTCCGACAGCATCTACTTTGGCAGCCCAGGGCTTGCCAATGTCATCACGGATGTAAGAGACGTTTGTTTGACCCTGCACCCATCTCCGCTGACACCGGGGGCTAGTTTGCCAACATCAACCTCGCACCGACATCGACACAATCCCTTGCCCATCTGATGCCCCGAGGGTCCGACCTATACACCACAAAAAACCCACCGCCCCATCCCTTTGCGACCATGTTCCCTCCTACGCCTGACGAATGTATTCCGGAACTGCTCAGCTGTCTCCGACTCAAAGAAGCAAAGGACGAACTTCTCCGGGACCTCGACTCGTTTGAAAAACGCGTGCATACATGCGCGTTCCCGTATGTGCCCATGGAAATTACGAAGAGCGAGGTCGAGAGGTTCTTGGCAGCGCCGGTCAAAAATGCGACCATGTGCCCGGATATGCTGGCCTTGCTTTTCGCCGCGCTGGCGTTGGGTAGCCAGTATTCGGCTTGGGATAGAGGCGGCGGAAGGTGGGAGGCCGGTGCTGTGGAGAAGGAATTGAGAAAAGGTGACGTTTACAGTGAGTTCCCCTCCCTCTCATCCGGCTGCGGGTCTGATGGTACGTGTACAGTCGCAGCAGCCATGCAAGCCCTCCGTGTAGCATCCTTCATGCACAAACCCACACTGCTCGGCATCCAAGCTCTCATCATGATGGGCCCATTTCTCACCAACAGCGGCCGCTTCCTGGACGCTTGGACCTTATTCGGGACCACCATTCGGCTCGCCCATTCCATTGGCCTCCATCGTCACCCAAAGTACCTGGACCCGGCACCGCCGACGCAAAGGGAATGTTTCATCCGGCAAACGCTCTGGTGGTGGATGCTGCACATGGACACCGAGTACAGCATGACTCTCGGTCGACCTCTCGGTATCAGCGGCATCGGAGACTGTCCCCCGCCGCACGAGCTCACCACGGATGCGCGAATGCTGAGGTTTGGCGAATTCGTCAATCATTTCACCATCCTGGCAAGGCAAATATTGAGCGGCGATTGCTTGACCAATGCCAAGATTGATGAGTTCACCGATGCGTTGAGGGGACTTTTGGAAACCATGCCCGACGTTTTGCAGTTCGATGAGAGTTGGGCGGATGAGGGCAGAGAGATTCCAGAATGGCCGCTGGGTGCCATGGCCGCTGGTACGTATCTTGGCCGGCTCTTCTCCATCGTATTCTCGGTCCCGGCGGCCACCCTGCATGTGGACGATGAAATGAAGCGTGAAATGCTCACACACACCCTAGTTTTCCACTGCAAAATGCACACCTACCTTATCCTCCTGAACCGCCAACGTACCGAAAAAAACCACCACCCACCACCTTCCTCCGTTTCGACGCCTCACAACTCGGACCCACAACCGTCTGCATGTCCTTTTCCTCCAACTCACCATCCTTACCAATCTCCCTCTCTATCGCCTCACCAACCCATTCCCCTACGCGGGCGCTCACTCGTCCTCTCGTCCTCCTCAGACCTCCTGACCGCCTTCCTCTTCTTCCATGCCCGCATCCCGGCCGCCCTGATTTGCTGGACCATAGGCCAGCAAGCCTTCAACTCATGCATAATCCTCCTTCTCGACGCCATGGAAACAGGGATGCTGGAAAGGATCGACAAGGTAGAAAAGGTTTATGTGGTTTTTCTCCAGCTACAGAGGGATGGTGTGCATGGGCTTGCAGGCATGGCCGTGGATAGGATCAGTTGGGGTCTGGCAAGGTTAGGGAGGATGAGGGGTGAAAGAGGAGGGGAGCACCACAGCTGTGGAAACCAGGAGGATATGCACGACAGCAAGATGCAGGACACTGTCATGGGGAATACGGGGATGTCGTTGCTGGAAGATCCGGGACTGCAGGCTTTCGTCCCGGAAGCCTTTCAGCCATTGGCCTGGGATCAGAAAAAGCTGTGGGTCGCGCACCCTTCTCATCCGGAACGCAAGTTCGGCAAGCAAAATAGGGAAACACAGGGTCATGAAAGAGGGGGGACGGCGACAGGGGTAAGAAAAGCCGGGGTGAGAGATGAGGATGTGGGGGATGTGGTTGGGAGATTGAGATATGTGCGTGCTCGATCCTCGGAGCTCATGCAGGAATCGGAGACTTCTCTGGGATCGGTACAACTTCAACAACAACGGTACGCGCAACAGACACAAGCACATACTCAAGCACGCGCGCAGTCGTTCGAGCAGCCACAGGGTCCGATGCATTATGATTACGCGGGAACGGGAAAAAGAACGGGGCCATCACCGACACAGGCGGAACCCCATCAAATCCCGGCGTCTCAGTTGCGACACCATTCGTACCCTTCGTTGAGGCAACCGGTTGCGCCTCTGCATCCAGGCGCGCATCACCGACAATATCTGCGCGGGGACGATATGGGTTCTGCCTTTGCTGGGATCTCGCGGTCGGGATCTTCCCAGTCCCTGAGCTTTGCCCAACAAAACAACGCGGCGTGGCAGTACGACATGCCATTTTTTGTCAGCTCTGCCGAGGGCGATGGTGGGATGGTGCCAGTGGGTTCCAAAGAAGAGACGGAATTGGAAGGTTTCAGACGATGGGTTGCTGGTGACAGTAGAGCACGATAGAAGGCAACGAAAGATGGGCTCCAACAACTCCACGTGCGCTCTTCGCCGACACCACGCGTTTTTCACGTAACACGATACGCGCGAGCAATCAGCTTCCGAAGTCGCGTTGCATTGCATCTCTCCCGTTTAGTGTCGCAATCTCACCCACTGCAATGTATGTATATAGGATCTCTTTTCCTATCTCTCCTTTCCTTTCGTTTACTTCCTTGGCTTCGCGTATACGCCGTGCCGCTGTTCTCCTTTAATCGCTCGACAAACTGTTCTTCGCTGTTGTTTACGCTTGGGGTAGGTAATTGGTGTTTGTACAAATTTGACGGTATATCAAGGGTGGTTCTGTCTCTTCCAAGCTCGTTACACAGCGCGTCGTAAATAGCTTTCCCTTGTTGCTTTTCCTCCTGCGCGTTTCGAAGGCGTTCTGCAGGTGGCGCTTCGTGTCACCTTCCTGTTCAGCCGGCCCTGCATGGCATGGTAGACGAGGGCTTCCATCAGCCGTTGGTGGTGCTGTCAGCTCCGATGGCTCGAGGTTGGCAAAGGGAAAAAAAAGCAAGTTCGAGTCTGAGCCTGATACGTTGTACGCTTCTGCCCCTTGCCATTTGCTTTTCGTCCTCGTGTGATGTGGTCCTTCCCAGCCTTTCGGCTCCTTCGAATGCATAACGCTCTCGTATTGGGGTTGCGTATACAATACGCCATTCACTCGGTCGAGGGCTGCCGTGGGCGGCCATTGCAAAGCTACCCTTGTCTACGTGGGCACACCGGCGACGACGACGACGACCTGTACGCAAGGATCTCTCTCTCTCTCTCTCTCTCTCCAGCCGTTTGCCACCTATCGCAACCGCACGGCAGCCCTGTCGGTGACGAGCATGCGCTTCTTCTGCCAGGCTCCCTCCGGTCTGAGCCTGTAACCAAGTCCTCGGTATCCGTGGCCGCGTCAGAGACGGGATTGCATGCGCGCATATGGCACGAACTACATACAGGGAACGCGGGATCCTCCACAAACCAAACGGTTTCATCGGCAAGCTGAGGATGATTTCCTCAGGCCATTGGTCTCGTCGGAATTAGGCGCAATCAAGGTGGGGGGGTGTTCAAGTACGTGCAGTGTAACTCGAGGCCGGCTATCATCAGAAGGCATGCCTATATAGTATTCCCGGCCTGGAGACAGGAAATATTGTGATGGAGAGCGTGCCATGGAACGTTGCACCGCTTCTATGGCTTGGGTATCCTTTGTTTGAAAGGGCAGTGTGAGATGGATGGATGGGTGGACATGGACATGGACAGGATGCGGGTGGTTGAGAATGCGAGTTCGTGACGTGCGTGCAGCTGCGTTGACCTGCTCGAAAGAGCAAAAGACAGGACAGGGTGAGGAGCGTCAAGGCTGGGTTTCTATTGCCTATACGCGCGTGCAGAGAGATAGCGGAGGAGAATCATGCATTGGCGGAGATGGATGCTCAGGGGACACTGGATTTCAATATGCAGCTTCGCAGAGCCCTGTCGAGCTGAACAGGTGGGTGTGGAGTGTTACGCGTGGGGACGTTCGAGCTGCTAACCCTAATCTTCACTATATAGAGAGAGAGAGACACTGCCAGAGGTCGGACAGATTCAACAAGAGGGCATGGTGAGGGCGTGTCGGCCAAGTGGTCCAGCAATCAAGACGGTACACCAAAGTCAATTCAACATTGACGACCAAGCGGTGTCGCCAGCAAGTCGGCGAACAACAATCACACGTACAAAATGCAGATCAAAGAGCATCGAGCCAACGGTCCTCGCTACACATTCTATCCCCCCCCCAGCTGAGAGATCAACGCAACCATCAACCATCAGCAACTACTTCCTCTTTCCCACCATCCTCTGCAGAACCCAGGTACGTACCGACCTCGCCGACAACCCCACCGTTACACGGCGCCTTGGCCTTTTGCATCTCAAACCGGCTGTTGCCGCCAGCCACACGCCTCCGTCCACCACTCCAGCCATCGTCCCCATCATCAGCACGTTTCGAGCTGCCAAACACGAGGCCTCCGGAACACGAGATCGATCGTGGCGTAGGCACCAGCGCTTTCCTATTCAAGCAAGGCTTCGCTCGCTACAATTCGACCTCCCGTCGTCGTCGTCGTCGACCTGGTACCGAAAGAGGGATCTGTTGTACCGGATCCTTTCATCGATATTCGAGCGGCAGGCGCGGATCAAATTGGGCTGGGGGGGCGGGGGGGCTTGCTGCTGCATGTGGCACGGAAAAAAACTACCAGGGTGTGTGGTGGATGGTATTGGCATGTCTCCATTTCCTATCATCGGGTGCCGCCGTCCCCCTCTCGACTCGGCGGCATACATATATGTACTGGAAAGATGCGGCTCCCAACATTTTTGGACAAATGGAGCTCGAATCGGCGCATCGGACGGGAGGAGGGGACCGGGACGCTTCCTACGCGCTCCGGTCTCCCTCTTGGCTCCGCACTGCTTCGCCGTCATCGTACCGGAGGAGGAGGAGGAGAAGGAGGAGGAGGAGGAGGAGAAGATGAACAATGAGAACGAGAACGAGAACGAGAAGAAGAAGATGGACGTGCGGCTCCACCACTGCCACGTTGGCCGTCACTCACTTCACAACGCTAGCCTCAACACGTAGCCAGCACATCTGCCGCCAAGTTCTACACTGAAGCCATGGCATCGGAAGCAGGAAAGTGTGGGCGGCTGGCGTGCACGACGCTAGCTGCATGATCTGTCCGAACTTCTCGTATCCGGTAACCGTCTCCACACACACACACAGACACACACATCTTGCACAACCACGTCGATAGATGTCGGGCGTGATTCCGCGCTATCAAAGAGGGCTGGCTGGCTGGCTGGCTGGGTATGTATGTGCAAGATACCGAACATGTGGGTCGGAACGTCTCCCCCGAAGCCACGCTGACGCGCATCATCCCGGATCCTACCAAGTACGTAATGCAGCGGTAACAGCGGCTTTGGCAATGCACGTCAACGGGATGGGAGAACAGGCTGCACAGGAAAAGGGAAACGTGGTGGTACAAGATGCTGCACGGGATATGCAAGGGTGTGTGTGTGTATGTGTGTGTATGTGTGGAGTTGGCGAAGCCAAAGGTGGCGCCGAAGGTAGCATTGGGGGGGGAGGGTGCGGGGGAGGGACGTCAGTGGGTGAAGGGGGGCTTGTGGTGATGTAATTGGGATGGAGATAGTGAGGCGGATGAGGTGGCCAAGTGCGGTGACGAGAGCAGTGCCTTACCATGTACGTATCTATGTATGCATCGTCGTCGTCGTAGTAGCAGCAGCAGCAGCAGTAGCAGTATAGTGGTAGTATCGAGATGATGTGATTTCTCCACAGTAGTACGTGACAGCGAACCCAGCTCCCGAAAACTTTCGGCCGCCGTGGGATGTGTCTCAGATCCATCTGTATGCGATGATCGACATGTCTCGCGCACGTCAGTGTCAAAAGTATAAGCAGATCATCGCCTGTTTTATCGTGGACGGCGGCCGGAAAGTACCGTGCTTTAGGTCGGGTCCGCCGATCGGGAAGGGATAAGGTTTGTTGACCTTTTTGACCCAAGGTTCGGTGCGGAAAGTGTTGTGACCCCCTCTCGTTTTCATCGCGACTTGTGCATGTATAGTGAGTACATGACTATGCGGTGGGTACGATGGGTGCGGTGGATGGGGACTGAGATATGATGGGCACCTGCTATAATTTCCATGGTCCAACACTGCAGTGCAACAGTCCTCGACGCAACAGACAAGCTGTCAAAACCAGCAAAAGATCAATCTATTACCGATTCCAGCCAATGGATATATGTTCACCGTACGCGACACAAGCACATAGAAGCAAAACGTAAGCAAATGAATACACAGCTCCATAACAAACACCTCTTTGTCAGAAGAAAAGAAAGACTCCCCCCTCCTTCCCTCCCTCTCTACCTCCCTCTCTACCTCCCTCTCTCCATTGCATCCTCTGCATGACCGGTGGACAAACGAACCTCACTTCCCATCCGCCCTCCTTCCTCCACCCCTCCCCCGTCCATGTCTACGATGACGAAGCGCGCACACACACACACACACACACACACACACACACACAACTACCTTTACCACGGCGAACAAGTGTGTGGAGAGCAAAAGAGGGGTATAAATTCATCGATGCAACCAAGTGTTTGTTCGTCCGTCCATCCGCCCGTCACGGAGGAGGTGATTAAGATGATGATACCAGCCAGCCCAGTTGAAAGCATGCCGGATAAACTTGGAGAAAGAGAAAAACGCCGATAACCAACGCCAATATGCCAATGAATGTATACTCGAGTGATGCTGGAGTAGCGGAGAGGCGTGCCGGCTGTCATGCTATGCCATGCTATCCCATGCAGTGCCTCGATTGCAAAAAAAGGAGTGTACTTTGCGCTCTCATCTGTTGTTCCCTCTGGCGCATCTTAATCATGTAGTTGATGCGTTGGACATGCACCGCGTCCCTTCGTATACCACCATTGCTTGATGCATTTCTGCTTTCGAATCAGCATCCATTCTTCCCTTGAAACCGAAAAAAAAAAGGGGGGGTTGAACTTGCCTCGTGAAACTTGCAAAAGCAAACCAACCTCGCCATACGATCCCCGACATGGAATTCATCGAAGCAAATCACACATTCGACTTCCTCACCCTCGTCGTCTGCACAATCCTTCTCCGTCGCCGTGTAAACAATCATCCCCCGCGCCGAAAGATTCATGCTCATTCGACTCCTGCTGGTTCCTTCGCCGTTGCCGATCCCGCCCACATTGCTCATACCCCTCGTACGCTGAATAGGTAGGGAGGTGGAGGTTGTATTGGAGGGGGCTGGAGGAGGTGGTGACGAAGAGTGGAGTAGGATGCAGTCTTCGACATGTTGAACACGAGCGGATTCGTCGTCGTCGGGGCCTTTGGATGGGAGCTCGTTACCGCAGATGGGGCATTCGTCTTCTTCGGCGATTTGGCGGGGTGCAGGAGCGGGTTGTGGTGTTGGTGGAGGCATCGTCGTATTCGGACCATGGGATAGGAATCCACGCCGAAACATGCCGGTTCCTGGCGGATACCGGCCGCCGGCAGGATCCGCCTGTTGCGGGTTATATGGCGTCGTGAGCGGATTCAGACCCGTGTGCGCGCGAGCACGGTGGTCGTAGCCTGGATGAGGCACGTGACGGGCTTGTGGCGTGTTTGTGGGAGGCCACAGATCCGCCACGCTTGCGCTGCCGTGGTAGCTCGTCCTCCTGTCACTGAAGGGATCGCGTGTGGCATTCACGGTTTGTCCAGGCCCATTTCCGATTCCGGAACCATCCATGTGCGTATTCGCATTTTCCGATAGGCTCTGAGACGATCGATGGCCACGCGAGTGCAGGCGATGCTGTCCTGGATGCGGTGGGTAGTGGGTTTGGGTTGGCGTGTACGGCGGTGGTGGTGGACTGTAGTTTGGATCGGGAACACAGGGATTGCAGACGCGGACTTCTTCTCCACCGCCCAAGGCTGGGTTTCGAAACGGGCCAAAGGCCGACATGTTGTTTTCTTCATCGTCGGCCGCGAGGTCGATGATGTTTGGATTTCCGTCGAGCGGGTGGACGATGAATTGGCGGGGGATGGTGATGCGGTGGGGTGAGCAAGCCGCACACACAACTTTGCCGCATTTCCTGAAGAGTGTCAGCATACCGTTCTGCTCGGCGGTGAGAGAGCACACGTGCCTGCAGTGATGCTTCCTGTAGAAAAACGTGAACTGGCTCCCACAAACAAAGCAATGGGAGACGTCGTTGTCGGGCTGCCACGGCGGAAGCACAAGATCGCTTTCTCTCCTGCCGTTGGACCCAAAGCTCTGCGGCATCGGTGGCCTCAACCCGGTGGTACGCGGCGGCGGCGGCGGTAGAGGGATAGGCGGCAGCGAGGTCAACCCCAACACGACGGGATGATCCGAACCTGGCGTGCCAGCGGGTGTCGACACCCTCATGCCCGAAGGCGGCCTCCGCATGGGCATAGGACCCTCTGCGGGGGTCAACCTCCTCTTCCTGTCACCAGAGCTCCTCCGCTCCATGTCCGGTCTCTGGCCTCTCGACGGTGGTGCGGGCAGCGGGAACCTCGAGCCCGATGCGGACGGCGAGGCGGAGTGGGTGTGTCGTACGTGCGGGTGCGGTTGTTGATGAGGCTGGTGGTGGTGGTACGGCTGATAGGAATACGGGTGCTGCTGCTGGTGGTGGTGGTGGTGGTATACACGCTGCGGACCAGGACTCTCGCCAGGCAGCGGTGGGAGCGGGTTCTCGGTGCCGTGGCCAGCAGGACCTGATTCCCGCAAGAAATCCATCCACGTCTGTCCTCCGTATGCGGCATTCGGTCGCGCGAGAAGGTGTGACGCAACCTCATCCACTGCGTCCCCGCCTCCACCTCCACCCGAGCCTTCGTCTTCTCCCTGGTCCGTCTCAGGGCGGTGAATGGCGCCGTCGACGTCAGCTCCCACGGCCCTCCCTTGGATAGCAGCCCCGCTGCCCTCCATGATAGCGCTCCCCACCCCCTCGCTCCCGGACGGCGACGAAGGTATCAGTCTCGGAATCGGAACCGGGGCTGGAAGACCAACAGAAAGTACGCTCCCGAGGAATAGATGGCCAAGGTCGGTGGAGCAGAGCTCGTGAAGCCAGCACGGAGAGGGAGGACAGGTGAATGCCTGGCTCGGAACAGCAGCCCAGGCGTGGTGGTCGGGCGTGGTCAGGCACACGCCATAGATGCTGTGAGGCTTATCGCCGACGCCATCCCTGCCCCCTCCCCCCCCCGGCCGAGCGCGCGCACGGTTCCTCACGCGACAGGCGCGGCGGGGACACGGAAAAAGGAAAAAAGAAAGCGAGGAAAACAGGAGGGGAGAGGGGACGGGACAGGTGCACCGGTGGTAGCATCACTCCGCATAACGGAAGCTGAACTCGGATTCCCTACATACATGTACGACTCCTCCTGCCGTAAAATGCTACACGAAGCTTACAAGGCCATCCATCAGCCCCATCTCAATCTTGGACGAGCCAGCAAAAATGCACATGTCTCTGCGGACAAATCCGACGCCCGTCCATCGCTCCCGCCCATTACAAACAACGCCATAACATCGCTTTTGAATCGCAGGAAAGCGTCCATGTACCGTGTACAGTGAATACCAAGGAGACTCGTTAAAAGGAAAAAGGCCCGAAACCTGTACGCTTGCAATTACACCATAGACGGTGGGAAGCAATCCCCCCACCCAAATATATATACATGTATATATATATATGCTCATCGCCTCCTGTACGACCCCCCGCTCTGATCGGTACTGATGCTCTGACTCCGATCGATAAACTCCGCCGATGTTTCGAGATGACTTCCCGGGTACGTTGGCTCGCTGTGTATGCTGTCGCCCGCCGTGTGTTGATGCACGTACCCCGTACTCAACGGTCGCCGGTTCCCTTGCAGAGCAGGCGGCGGTGCGAGCTCGTCCCCTAGGACGTTGAAGTCGCTGTTGCCGTCGTTGGGGTAGAGGCTCGATGCCGCAGATTCGCCCGGTGTGCGCTCGGGAGATGGCGAGGGTTCCATCGAGCCAAACGGTAGCCGGATGGGCATGCCCGCATCTGGCCGGAGATGCTGGCCTGTCGGTGATGTCGGTGTGCGTCCCGGCGTCTTGGGTGCCGAGCTCATCACCGTGGATAGGCGGTTGCTGCTGTCCAGGACGGCCTTGTCCCTCGATGGTGTCCTTCTCGAGCTCCTGCGCGGCAACGTCGGCACCCCTGCGTTGGAACCTTGGCCTCGCGACATCCTCGACACCTGCGACCCGATTCTGCTGGGAAGCTCGATGCCGCCACCCGTGTCGATGGGACCCAACGTGGGCGCGAGATCCGACACTCTTTGCATGGGATGATCGAACTGATCCGAATCGCTCTTATCCGAATCGCTCTCGTGGCTCCCTCTCCCCATCAACACAGCTGCGGTGCTGACGCCTCTTGGGCTGTCCTGCTGCAAAGACTTCTTCGCGGCCGGGGGGGTTGCCGAGCTGGTGCGCCCGGGGCTATCTCGGTAGGGCTCTTGTCGCATGTGCGATTCCTCCTCCTCCTCCTCCTCCTCCTCCTCCGCAATCATCATGTCCGGTGGCATTCGCGTGCTGCGTACCACTTCGAATCCCTTGCCCTTCTCCTTCTTCTTTCCCGCAAACAACCCAAGGCTCTTGAACCAACCCGTCGCGGATGATACCGGTCCCATCGGGTCGGCAGGCCCCGTCTTGAGCTTGCGGGTGGGTTGATCGGACAGCGCGGGGCCACGGAGACCGTAGTAAAAGTCGGATTCTCGAACGGAGTAGTCCGTCTGTTTCAGCCGTGCGAGGTTGGGATCCGAATCATCCTTTTGCATCCGGAGGAAGGCCGGGGTGATGGATCGATTTGGCGACCAGGAAGAAGGTCCTTCGCCCAAATCGCCGGCCTCGGCTTGATCCGGGTTATCGGCATAGGGCGCGTTTGTGAGATCTGCACTTCCGCCAGACGTTCTTTGCGAGTGACTGGCATTGTTCGAATCCAAAGTCTGCTTCCGTGGCCTCGGGGGTCGATAGTAGGGATCGGTATTGTCGAGCGCGACACCCAATGTAGGCCGTCGAGAGCTTTGCGCTGAGCCCGGTAGAAAGGAGAAGGGCGTGGCGTTTGTTCCCGGTGTTCCCGGGCTGGTCTCTCCACCTTGACTGAAGCCTTCGAAACCCAAGCTCGCACGTTGGCTTCCGCCGTAAGGTGCATTGAGCAGGACCGCCGAACTGCCCGACATGCTGCGGCCGCGTCCACCCGCACGTTGACCTGGAATCTTGTGATCTTTGGCGAGCATGACCGTGTTCGAACCAAGACTGCTGCGTTGGTGTCGGTGATTTCGTTTCGCGAGTTGACGCTTGCCAAAAACTTTGGTGAGACCTCCTCGCTGGTTTTCGCCAGCCCCTGCCAAGCGAGCGGCAACCTCGATGATGGTCTGGAGCGAGTTGAGAAAGAATCCAAAGACCAAAACAATGGCGTGGAGCAGTAAAATCGCGTACCCGATCCATCCCTTTTGCGCCTCGGACACCCCAAGCGTAGGGACAAAGGCGACCATGAGGAGGGTGCAGACAAGTCGGACCACGGAGAAGAAGGTATGATAGGCGTTCATAGAGGTATTGGACTGGAACGGTCGGAAGGCGTGTAGAGTTAGTATTAGGATTACTTCGCATATCGCTAGGATGATGATTTGTACGATGCCAGAGGGTTGAATGGCCCCAATGGCGATACCGCGCATGGTCGTCAACAGCACGGGAATAAAGGCGAACGGTGCCGCGTCGTCGGAGTAGGTATTATAGAGCGGGCCGTAGGTGAGAATCGTGGGGAGGTCGTCGAAGAGGTGGGCGCGGGGACGGGTCGTGAAGATGAGCCAAAATATCCAGATGGCGATGCCCGTAGCTCCAATTAGAAGGACAACGGCAGCAACCACAACGGATGCAGAGGATGATGGTGCTACGACCATCTGAAACAGCGAGAGGGCGATGATGGGGAGCAGGAAGAAGTTGAACATGATGCGGACAATGTTTCCGGCGGTAAAGGGCCAGTTCTTGTCGGCCAGACCGGTTTCCCGTCCACCCGTGACGAGTCCAAAGATCCAACGTGCAAGGAGGCCCATCTGGACCAGCAAGACGACGATGCCTATGGCTACCAAGAGCCAGATGGCCATGCTGGCCCAGATGTCCTGGTCTTCCGACATGCCCACATACTGGCCCAGGCGCGACAGTCCGTAGGTCCCGTTGGCGACGTAGATTCCATCCACCAGGCTTTGCGATCCATTGCCATGGCTCACGAAGCTCTGGTTGAACAGCAACAGGGACCAGCTGGCCTGGCTCACGACCGGCTGGAAGAATCCGGGGTAGTTCAAGTTCAGGCTTCCGGCCAGGACTATGAACTGTATGTACTGCAGGCAGTCGCCAAATCCAGGGGTGACCAGCCGAAGCGAGTCTTCGTCGCGGCCGTAGTTGCTGGTCCAGCGGAAGATGTTGCCGGTACCCCAGGGACTGCATGTTGCTGCGAATATTGTGGCTACGGCAACCAGGGCCAGTATGGCAGCAGGTAGGTAGCAGATGGCATCTGTCAGCGAGCTTCCCAGGTCCGGGGTGATGGTCGAGGACACGCATCCGAGGACCTGAGCATTAGCCTCCGCGGAGACGATGCGCAGGGTTCCATCCCAGGTTGCAAACGCGTAGGTGCTGTAGAAGTCTCTCCCAACACTGAAAGCGCGTAATTGACGCGGATCGCTGACATTGACTCCATCCCCCGCAAATACCGGACCCATCGGGCACTGGCTGTGGTCGCCAAAGGTGTAGTTGCAAAACTGCAGGGGTCCCGAGCTCCATGCGGAGTAGGTGATCGTCTTGAAGTCGGCGAACAGGGTGGTGAGCTTGTTCGATTCGGTGCTGTTGTCGTAGATCTTGCCGAACTTGTTGGTGGGGTCGCTCCAGATGGGACTGGTCGGAGGCGGGTACTTTTCGTCCGTCATCTGCCCAGTGACATTTCCGTATACCGTGACATTCAGACGATGGCTCGGAGCACTGGTGTTGAACGCGGCCCAAAAATATCTCGGCACGAACTGCAGGCGCTGCGGATCGTCGGCCAAGCGGTACGGTTTATCGAGGCAGTTGTCGAAATTCAGGAAGACGGCGTTTGCGAGGGGGAAAACGGCGATGATGAAGAGGAGCAAGAGGGTCGGCAGGACGCGGCGGAGGTCTGCACGTCGTTTCCGTCGCGATCGGGGCGGGGGGAGCTCGCGCGAGCTGCCATCCGGGAGCATGTGGACGCCATTGGGGGCGATACAGGTTGCCATCATCGCCTCTGATTCCCTCTCTTCATGTTCACCTTCCGTCCACCCCTTTGGTTCACGTTCGGTGCTCCCTCCCGCTTACGCTTGCATTCACCTTGCGTGCTGTGTCCGGGCCGTCGGAGAAGATGCTGGAAATGTTGTGCCGGGCGGTCGAGGAGGCGAGGAGGCGAGGACGGAGGGACGGTGCGCCGGAGAAGGTACGGTGCGCGGAGGCAGGGCAGGTACGATGGGTGGAGCAGGTTTGTTTGTCGGCAGGAGCTCTCGGCGGGAGCAATGGGGCAGGGCAAGGGCAAGGGCTGAGGAAAAGTCACACAGGCTGGTAGTGAAAGCCGATGACGGGGATGACGGGGATGGCTGGCGAGCGTGAAACGGTGTGGCGAAGCGGCTGCGGCGATGTGCTGGCAGCGCGATGTGAGAGGCCGTCTACTACAAACTCAAATGCTAACGTGAGTCCATGCTGGAGTCTCGAGGGGGGGTGGTTGACAGTGCGATGGCGGGCGTGCGAACCGAAATCGTGGGCGAGCGAGCGACGGCGACGCAGGTCCGCTATGCCTTTGTATGCAAAAGGTGAGACTCCTGAGGCAGCGGGGTCAAGCTTCAAGCGGAACAGTTGCACGGAATCATCTAGCGAGAGGCAATGCGGCGCTAGCTCGGCGGACGGCGGACAGCACAGAGCAGAGCAGAGCGGAGCAGAGCAGGGGCACTGCAGGAGGGGAGTGATGGCTTGGAGGAGGGTTGACGGTTGATGATGACCGTCCTTGAAGCCCAGCGTGGTCGACATTCGAACCGGGCAGAGACCCTGGCGATACCACGCAGAAATATTTCAGACCCTCGACGGCCTTCAACGTCATCGCTCCTGAGACACTGCCATCTGCCATCCCTTGAGTGGGACCTGACAAACCCAGAGCTTGTTCATGGAAACCGAAAGTATTCATAGAACGGATACGAGCCTAGGGGCGGTTGTGGCTGTCCATACATACGTGTTGGGCGGAACGATTCCATAACTAGATAGATACTGCAAAAGATGCGATCCTCATCTCTCCCACTCCGCAGCAAGCTGGAAAACATTGCCAATCCTCCGCCCAGCGAAGCTAGCCATATCGATCAGGTAAGGCGCGAGCTGGGTTGAGGCGCAGCACAACCACCGCCGGTTTCCATCCTCCTATCAACCAACGCGTTCTGGTTGGTTGCAGTCTGTAAGCACCCGAGAACCTCCTGGTTTTTGTGCGTACCATGTACATTACCGGTATGACTACATAGTACCTAGATATGCTTGCCGTCGCGTGTCATGTAGCCACCCACGACCCTCAGCTCGAGGCTGTGGTGGGTCGATACGCTAGATGGAAGCTACAGCAGATCACACCCGACGTTCCCCTATTCTGGGTCTACCGAATGCATGTTTCGATCACCACCCATGGCCACTTGCTTTCGGTTTCACTGCGGTACTTTTGCTCTCTAAAAAAAGAGCAAACAAGGCTTCGAGAAGAGGACACCATCTCGGTAAAAAGCCGGCGAAAGACCCTCCCAGATGGAGTGGACCTTACATTCCATGTTTGGTGGTTGGCATGTTTGGCGGTTGCGTGTGTCATCAAGGTATTGGATTAAATCAACATTGCTATCGTGAAGCCTCCCAAACGCCGTGCAAATGCTGGGTATCGTAGTTCTCATGAATCCGTGTAGCAAACCCTACGCCCTATGCCCATCGACCGTCCACCTCAGAACCAAGCCAGACTCCACGTGGCGGGAAGGTTCGGCCATCTGCCCTGCCACGTCGCCAGTATCTCGGGCACGCGTTCATCGAAGCCGTCCCGAGCCGAGCCACTGCCTCGATCCCAGCCGTTGTCTCCGTGAGCCTGTCTCTCCTTCGCAGATGCCTCGTTCAAGCTCAGGGCGAGATCCAGGATCGCTTTACCGCCGACCAGTGCTTCTTCGTGGTTGTCGCGGATGTCGACGTTGAAGACATGGACAGGACGATTCAGTTTGCCGCCCTTGTTGTGCAGGTCGTCCAGAACAGCGTCGAAGCAGCGCTCTTCACACGTGATGATGACATCGACGACACCCGACTCCGTGCCAACCGCACCCTTGTCATCCTTGTGGTCCTCGAGCCGCGGCTTGCCGGGCACCCAGTCTTGGAAGCGCTCGGGGTAGCCCTTGATGTTGAGGTTGCGACCAAGCATGTTGAGCAGGCCGTTTGCCGTGTACAGCTGAGCATTCTGGGCGGTGAGCTCTTGGTGGATCTGGCTGTAGGTGGTGCTGTTGAAGTGGTAGACATTCGGCTGGCTGATGCTGGGGCCGGGCAGGCGGACAAGGGAACCCGTGCCGAAGGAGATGGTGGGGAGGTTGGCCAAGGCGAGTTGGAGGTGCGCTTCCATGGATCTAGGAAGACGAATCAGCAGGAGCCGGGGGAGGGGAGGAAAGTCACGTACCGGTTCTGGTTGCTGGCACAGACGGTGCAGAACCTCAAGCTGGACTTGGGGTCGACGTCTGGCTTTGCAGGCACACCATCCTTGGCACCGTGCATGGCGATGGACTGAGTCGAAGGCTCCGGAGGCGGCGGCGGGGGTGGAGGCACCTGAGCTTGAGCGTGAGCCCTTGACCGCAGCCGCGGATCGGCCGACATGATGAATCGGAAGGAGGCAGGCTGGGTGGGACCGGAATGCGAGGGCCTATTTGAATGTCTCACCGCCCGGGTGCAAATTCTTCACCGTGGTCAGCCGGCTGCCTTCACCAGTTTCGAGCACAACGAGGCAGCGGCAGGCAAGCAGTTCAGAATTTTCAGTGCGTAATATTGTAGTCCTCATTATTGATAGGACAGCTCCAATATTTGTATTCATCACGATGCGAGCTGTGCGCAATGCGGATGCAGCGGGGACAATGAACCGTGGGCGGTACTCACCAGAGACGCGTCAACCGACACGGCAGTCCTCTTGGCCTCGGCGGTGAGGGTGCGAGGCGCGCTCATGAGGGTGAGTGGGATGACACCGGGTATATGGTTGTATGTTCGAGGATGAAGGGGATGAAGGAGATGAAGGTCAGGGCATTGTGGGCGAGCTTAGGTCGACGCGTTTTTCAGGCTGACTAATAATGCTCCGTGCGAAAGATTACGCCCACCGCGGGGCGGCTCGCATTGCATACAATACAGCAGGACGAGTTGGCCTCGGGGGGCAATGGATGTCTTGTCCATGTGGATGGAGACGGAGACGGAGACGGAGATGAAGAGGGAAAGGGAAAGGGAAAGGCCCGCTCGGTCGTTGCCGTGGCATACGTGATCACGGGCGAAATGAGATGAGATGAGATGGATGTTGCTGCGATTCCCCAGCTCGAAGCTTGTCAGATGGAAGATGAAACTGGCGACAGGTGGGCAAGGCGCACGCCCACGCTCGAGCTCCCTTCATGCACAGAGCGTCATGGTGGGACTCTGCTTGACGTTGCGCCCATCGCAATATTGGACACTGTTCGACATTTCCAGAAGATGCAGCTCACCGCCGTGGACTCTCCTTGCGGTTAGCCTGTTTCATGTCTCTGGTGGATGCATGGCTAGGGTGAAAGCAGCAAGGACGGGTTGACGAGGCTTGGAGGCTTGGAGGCCAGCCGTGCCAGCAGAGTATCTGCTTTTGACATGTTCGTTTGACGGTTCATCGGGTCTCCATAATTATCTGATCGGGATGTGCTGCGCTGTCTGGTTGTCTGCGCAGCTCTGAAACGTCGAATCCGCCTCTAGTGCACAAGATCGGTCGAGTTAAAAATAGCCGCCTGCATTCAGTCACCACAGCACACGCACACACACACAGAGAGAGAGAGAGAGAGAGAGAGAGACGTCCAGCGACGACAACGCCGAATCTTCAGCACTACCTCTCCAGCACACCCCGCCCGCCACTGTGCGTCTCTCCGTCGCCACCCCCCTCTCTGCATCGACCAGACACGCTACGCCTGCCTACTTCCCTCCACTCCGTCCACGGCGTGCGTCCTCCTCTAGTTTGCGCGCCTGTGCCGTTCACTGGGTAAGTCTTAGCGCCAGTGCTGCCCCCCACGACCACCGCAACCACCGCAACCACCAGCAGCGCTTCCCCAACCGCTGCGCCAGAACACAGGGTATCGCCGTTCGCCATCGACCTTGCCCCGCCGCTCTTTCCAGAAGCCGTCTGCAAGCGCACCCGCCAGCCCCATTGGCTCTTCTCGCTGTGCGCGAAACAGGCACAGGCACAAGCACCAGCACCAACACCAACCTATCCACTCCCGGCGGCACGTAGATACAGGACAGGGCAGTTCGAGGCAGCCTCTCCGAACCGCTCCAGGTACCCGCGCGCTGTGATTCGAGCACGCCGTCGTCGAGCGCCTTGCGCCGGCCTGGTGGGAGGCCTCTAGGGACGCTCTCGTCTGTGCGTGGGCGCTGCATTCACCACACACACACACCGCATATCGCACACTGCACACCGCACCCGTACCCGCACCGCACCGCGCACGCGCACGCGCACACGCACCGCCGCCCGGCGCCTGGCGGACCCGCACATCGACACATAAACACCTGCTCTGACCAGTGCTGACTCGCGAAGCCCACAAGATCCGCATTCGCTACCTCGCATGACCGACTCAACCAGAGAAGCCCCCCCCGCCGACCCGCGACGGCTCGACAATATCGCCGAGGGCGTTACTGCTCGCGCCCGGCAGCGCCATTCCCAGATGGCTGCCGACGTGCTCTCTCCCCGGAGCGAGCCAGGCTCCCTCTCCTCGCCCACCTCGAACCGCACCTCGCTGCCGCCCCTCCTCACATCCCCGCCGTCCAAGGCGAAGCTGGAGCGCGCCAGCTCGTACATGAACAAGCGCCTGTCCACCTTCTCCAACGCCTCGAATTCCCAGTCGGTGCGCTCGCGCCCGCAGTCGACCGCCTTTCCCATCTTCCACTCGAGTCTGCCATACACCCTGGTGCGGGACTTTGCCTACAGCGCGATACATCCCCTCTTCTACGGGCCCCTCCCCGAGCAGCCGTCCAACATATCCACCCCCGCCAGCGAGGTGAGCAGGAGGCTGTCGGATCCGCCAGCCGTGCCCTCCCACAGCGACCGCGCGGGGCAGCAGTGGGATGCTGGCGAGCAGCTGCCCCAGACCTCCTTCGCCGATGGCCCGCCGTACAGCGAGGACGAGGACATCTCAAGCCCGGTAGTCACCAGCCACGCACGACACAAGAAGCACAAGTCGAACATTGTTAACTTTGACCAGACTCGCGGGAGGAGAGGGTACCCGGAGGAGGTGCGTCGAAGTTCGTACTCTGTCCCGGGTAGGGATGGAAGCCAGATCTACTACAGCAATGAGGCCCACGAGGCAGCCAACGGCTCCAGTGGCGAGTACATTACATATCCTCCCAGCTCCTCTTCGCTCGAAGTGCCAGCTGGTGCCTCACGACGAGATTCGCACTTTGCCACCATCCTGCCTCGGCGCACCTATGCCAATGACGACGGCCCACCCTACGATTCGGACGAGGAAATGTCGGAGCCCGGCGATTTCCTCAACGATCAAAGCCGCTTCTCGCGAGACTACCAGTTCACCATTGCCTCGCCCGCGGAGGAGATGCATGGCAAGGCGGTTGCCCTCTTCGACTTCGAGCGGGAAAACGACAACGAGCTGCCCCTCATCGAGGGACAGGTCATTCTCGTCTCCTACCGCCATGGTCAGGGCTGGCTGGTCGCGGAAGATCCGAAGACGGGCGAGAGCGGATTGGTACCCGAGGAATATGTCCGCTTGTTACGCCACATTGAAGGTGGCTGGAACGGCTTGATGAATGGGACGACGGTGCACAACGAAGTCACGGTGGACCCCGAGGGCCTTCTATCGCCAATCTCAGCCGGCCCCGAAGCCAAAACACCCACGCAAGCCGATCACAAACAATATGGGCCCATCATCTCAACCTTCTCCACTAGCACGAAAGATCTGGAACCTTATCCGAAGGAAATGCTCGGCACCCCGACAGCAGCCGAAGCCGAGTTTTCAAAGCTTCGGGAGGACTCCAAAGAGAGGGCTCCGGGGGACAGGGGCGGGCCAATGGAGGGTGTTGAAGCGAGCCCGGCGCCCTCCAGTCGTCCGGGCAGTCAGCACGCAAAGTCATGAACGACGAACCGTGTTTTGCTCCACATCTCTTATCCAGTCGAGGATTCGGATTTCATGTTGGGCACGGTCGCTCCCCTTGAATTGTTCATCGCATCAAAGGTGTTTGGGATCTCGACCATAACGACCTGCATACCAGCCTAGACTGGACCTATTCTTCACGACATTCGCTTCACATCATGTTTTAACCGATACTTTTTACCATTGCATTTGCTCCATCTAGTGGTTCCCATCCTAATTGCCGCTTATGCCCCCGTCGACCCCATTCTCATTGCTTCGCCAGCACCAACGACTCTCTTATTCCAGCATCTTCAGCAATTAGTCCCAGGACGAATATATCTGATTGAGGAGCGAGTATCGAGGTTCCAATACGGTAGAGAGGAAAGGCCGGAGCAAAGAGGGGCTCGCTCGTGCGGATAACGAGGCCTGTTTTGGATTGTAGTTGTACGTGATTGATTTTTTCTTGAATGAATGAATGGCATGTTTTAGCCTGGGCAGACGTCTTCGGAATCGCAACGGAACGGTACGGAAACCAAAGGAAAGGAAGGGCAATGAAAAGAGGAGCGACGTTTTCAAGTCGACCATGCAGCACCCGGTTCGGAATCGATACCAGACTCTGACGGGGAGGATTCGCTGCATGGTCCATCCGGGTTGGAATCGAGATGGGCTACCTGTCCGCATATGGCTTAATGAAAATGAGAATGCAACTGCGATCGAAATGGATTGACCAATTGAATGAATGGACTGAGCTGATTTGAATCAAACTGAATCGAGTTGAATTGAACACGGAGGGTCAGCCCACTATCACGTGTGTGGATGTGGAAGACTTGTCCAGGTGACGATGAGATTGCCAAGATGGAGGCCGCGATACATACGAAAAAGCGATAGTTGTGGAGATATTCGGTGGGTTGGTAGGCCAACAGGGCAGAATGGACTACTTGGTGCAGTTGAGAAGTATATAACCTTCCACTCTGGACACGGGATACTGTTTTCTTCTCACCCCCTGCAGCATACAACATCAGGTCTAGATCTATATCCTAGCAGCGTCGTCTTCCTTTCCCCGCACGCAAAGTGCTGAAGAATGGTAAAGCACATTCGGAGCGAAAGTCCACTGGACTATGAATGAACTGTAAGGAGGTTGGGCTGATTCCTTGTTTCACCGATGGAAGATGGAGAAACGCGTCAAATGCACTCTCGTGCTGATGGTGGTGAGTATCCAACAGAAACAACCGCGCAAAAGTTCGTACTGAAAAGAGCAAAGGAAGAGACAGACAGAGGTTGTGTAAAACGTATCGTGCGAGAATATACATTTCCTTTCTACTCGACGGTATACTGTAGCAGATGTAGTCTTTTGTGTACATTTTAAGCCACTCCAATCCATGTGCAACTGGATCGGTTGGAGATTGAAGGTGCTCAAAATCTGAAGGTGTCCAGCAGAATTTCTGCAGCGTTGTTATTTCTACCCTCTCCACCACTTGCAGATTCTTCTCCAAAGCTGAAAGCTGCCACGGGGCGTTTCCATGAGCATTTATTCCAAAGAAAGATGCAATGTATTGCGAGGTTGTTGATAGAAGATTTCGAATGTGGGGGTGAGCTGAGTCGAGATTGGCGAAAGGATCGGAGGAGAGGGTATCGGAGAACAATGCGTCGGAGGAGTTGTTGGAGGAGAACGGATAGTGGTGATCGTTACCAAGATGAGAGAGTGCGGATACCTTTTTGGTCCATGAAACATCCCGTGTCGTCCTTTGAGGCGGTGTTGGACTAGTGTTGCGGTGCTGCGCGACAGTGTTCCTGAAACATCGGTGAAGAGGCGGAGTCCGAACGTTACCTACCGAGAGAACGGTCCAACCCTGCAACGGACATACCTACTGAGCAATCTCTTGATATGAAAATACGCGGCTACTGCCTCAACTGGTGTTGAACGTGATCTTGATCCTTTCCTATTGCTGGATGGCGTAATGGTCCCATCACATCGATGTCATACACAACGTGGAACATAATGTGAAGGATCCGGCCTATCTCTTAGTACTCGCTACTTGTGGACGGCAAGTATGCTCCGTGATCTTGGCATAAATGTACGCGTGGTCCCACTTGGCGTCGTTGAAAGTGATTGATGCAACTAAGTTCATAGTGTATTTCGACGTCGCTAGGCGGCGTACCCAACGTGACGCTGCCGGGCAGAATAGGCGATATAAAGGCGTTTTCGCGCTCAAGCTTGAGTGGGAATTCTCGGACCGCGGCACTGCACCTGCTTTACCCGACCCGAGTCTCTAGCATGGTAGGCAGCGCCGATCAATCCTTCTCGCAAACGATCGGATGGTAAATGCCCACGAAACACCATTGTCGCTCGGGAGATGAATCGAACTGTACCCGGCTAATAGAAAGTACAGGATGTTGGAGGCCTTACTTTGATAGAAGCGCTAATAGACCGCCATTGGGTCTTTTGTTTACCCCTCCTGTTCCCGTGATGGTCAGTGTGCGGATGATGCTGCAGATCAAAGTGGGGGCCTAAACCCGTCGCGCGCGTCGAGATTCGAAAAGGAAAAGGCCCGCAGCACGCGTCTAAAGTGAAGCGATTGTCAAACCAATGGGCACCTTCCGAAAAGTCTCCTGTAGATGTGTCTACCCCAGGAGCTTGTGCAACATCGTACCACTGGCATCTTCGACGACATGAGTGCCAGAGTGAAGTTGTCACGCTACAAAGCGTGTGAGCATGAACCAAAGGACCTGTTTGTCAAATCACCACCACGGTGTGCGTCAGCATTTGCGGAATTCGAAGTGTGGTGGCATGCTCCCTCGTTTGGTAATCAGTGACTTTGCATCTGCGCGGATAAAGTGTATGCAATAGCACACTCGTATCAAAGGAAATCTTTGCGAGTTGATGCGGATTTACGGCGGAGCATGGCAGTTGAAATCAAATGGCGCTCTCGGAGTGGGGCCATGTCTTACGTCGCACGAGTCCGGAAGGTCGTTAAGAGTGACACGTGGGGGTACGAGTGGATACTCTACATCAAGATATAGCCTTCATCTGGGTTTTGCATGGTTCCTTGTTGGATCCTATATGCAGCGCTAATCAATCGGAAATGCATCAGGGAAATCATCACTGTAATCGAATAGCAGAGAAAGAACAGTTGTTGTTTGCATAAGCCTTCGTGCGGAAGATGGGGTGGGGCTAACGTGATGACGGATCGGGAGTATGACTTGCGGGAACTAGCTCCACGTCTTCACTTCTTGTCAACCGGCGCGCCAGCCCGCGGTAGGCTTACGACACTTTCCCCAATCTCACTAGGTATGTATATTGGGTTTCGTGTCCCATTTTCAGTGCGCTCTGCATGACCGCGTCCATGGAATAGGGTTGATAGGCTGCGCATGGCCGCCACTTCGCTCACTCCGAAGGCTCCCTCCAGTGCAAAGAAGTGATGCGAGAGCCCTCCTTTCAGGCGTACGTACACTTCCTACTTTCGTAGTAGTAGCAGGGTGCTGATCTCGTTCGGAAGCCACCGCAACAAGAACGGCTGCAACTATGCGCACGCCTTTTGCCAGCACATCCAAAGGTCACCTGCATTCACTTCCAACACAAGTCAGGTGGTACCACCGATCGTCTTCTTAACCGCTGAGAGATTGACCGACACGAAGACCCTGCCAGGATTGTATTCCTGCCAGGTCTTTCGCTAAAAGCCCCCAGGACAGTGTAATCCATGACAAGCAGCCGGGGTAAGCTGCACCCGTATCCGCTCAGGCGAGCAACCACACCGCACACACGCAGACCTTTCTTCCCAATTGTAACCCTGACATCCGGCTTCGGCTCAGAAAGGTGGCGCGGGCTGCGGACCTGGGTGGACTCTCAAATACACCCTGTGCCCCGATGCGCAGGTATTGACCCACCTCAGCCTTCTCACCCCTCGCTCTGCAAGATACATACTCTTGCGACAAATCCATCACCATGCCCAATGCTGCGTGGAAGGAAACGCGACCGGGACGCTGGGAACGGCCGTTGAGCTCCTTGGAGAAGTTCAACCTGATTAACCGGAATGTAGAAAAGGCGCTCGACCGAGACAACTGGGTGAAGACGGCCGTCACGAAACTCGAATTCGACCCCGCGCTTGGAGATCCCGTCGAAGCACTGAAGAAGGCGTGGAAACAGGTGCGATGGAGCTACCCAGAGGTCGCCGCTTTTCCCTACAATGGCCAGTACATCTACCGGACCGGAACCCCCGAGCAAGTGGCGTTATGGGTGTCAGCAACCTTCGTGGTGGAGGATGAGTTGACGGTGGACGATGTCTTTGGACACATTCCGCGAAACGAACAGATGATGTGCTATTACTTTCGTCGCACTTCGGAAGTGATGATACGATCGCCGCATTACCGCTTGGATGCCCGCGGTGCCGTGTTCTGCCTCGACTTGCTGGTCCGATCACTCGCGAACAAAGATCCGGATCTCAGGTGGGGTGCTTGCGCAAAAAACCTTTCGCCCACGGTCGATGGAGAACTCAACATTCCCGAGGAATACACGCCGGAGATTGACAAATTCGCCGAAGCGCGCTTGGCGACACTGAAGCCACGTTACCCCCTCATTGGGCTCACGCCCAGCGTGCGAACATGCCTTCCCGGTGCCACAAAACGCCGCATGTTCAAGTACACCAAGGGTGAGATGCGCGCTCTGAGCGCCGGTATAGCAGCTGAGGGGTGGGGTATCATGGACACGCTGCAAGCTGCCGTCATTACCTCGTGTACGAGACTCTCCCCGCCGGACCAGAAAATGAGCTACATTGCATCTTTCCACAGCGACCTGCGACATCTCATCCCGGAAAAGAGCCGGGTCAAAAACGCCCCCATCGTCTCCACGAGTGTGATCAACACGGAGGTCGTTGTCACACCGTCGTCGAAGTTGAGGGAGCATCACGCCCAGTTGGGCCCCGTATATCAGGCAGGCTACGCCCCCTATGTGGAATCGACGGCGTGCTATCTCGAGAAACTTGCGGCTTGGCAGTACCCTAACGGCAGAGAGCCGTTTGGGGGTGAGGCCGCCGGAGAGCTTCAACCACGGTTATCATCTCTCGGGGTAGTCGAAAACAAGCTGCTTGTCAAGAAAATCGACGGCGTAGTAGAAGTGAAAGACTTTTGGTTGGGTGTGGAAACATTGACCAAGAAGATGATGGTGCACACATGGATCTTTGAAGGCGAGGGTGTTTTCAGCATTTCGTACAATGCGAGTTTCTGGGATGATGACTATATATCCGACTTTGTCGAGGCGATGAAGGACTCGCTCTTGGAAGTGGTTCTGGCGAACTCGATGAAGCAGGTTTCAATCGAAGATTGATGGACTCGTCGACGTTGTAAAAGAGAAATAGCATGGTTGGAGTTGGAGGAGTTTGCTGGAAAATCCTGGACGGCTGTATACCACGATCTGCTTCGGCCTTCGTATGTCGAGGCTTTCTGCATAGGAGGCTGTGCCTCGGAGCGTACGTAGCGGATCACTTGATCTATTTCCATTTTGGCGCATAAACAAGACAGGCGACAATCAGATGCCACCTGAATATATTCCTACGTCTTTCAACCTCGGTACGCCATGCCATCTTTTGCCATGTTGAGAGGAGTTCAAGAAGACGGCACGGCCCTCCTCCTACCCAGCCAGTATTTGTGGCCTAATCTTGAAAAGCAGGTTTACAACCTCTTCATACTATCGTCCAAGTGACAGAAAGATGGAGGGTTTCCCACGCCAGCGCTAGAAGTGTAGTTTGGTTTTTCCAAAACCATCACGGATTGGCCATGAGGTGCATGATGACGGTGAGAACTGTACTGAATTGGAGAGAATCTACCGAGGACTAGGCACCAAGAGAATGGTGATTATATCATGGACCAACTGTGATGAGAACAAATTTACATGTATTCTGTTCCCTTGGCTGTCATGATACTAGGGTTCTTAGCCGTCATGTCGTTTCGCCGTGCGAAGACGAATACTTTTTCCAAGGGGCTTGGAAAGAGTACTACGAAGGTGACGAAATGCGGGGGAAGCTGTACCTACCTAGCCAAGTGCGGAGACGACAGTACCATCGCAACGCCCATTGTGATGCAATGTACGCTCCTCCTCCTCCAAGCTTCCCATCATTCCACCCGCTCATCCGTCTCCCTCTCTCCACACCCTCACTCATGGTTCAGGTCTCACCATGGATGTTTCCTTCCTCGCAACCCTCTTTGGCCTGCAGGGCCGCACGGCCATCATCACAGGAGCAACCGGAGGCTTGGGCTCCGCCATCGCATTCGCCCTCGCCAAAGCCGGCGCAGATATAGTATCCATCCAGCTTCCCGACGATCCCAACTCTGCTGCTCTGCACAATCTCCTTGCGCCGACAGGCCGGCAGATCACCTCTTTCGACTGTGACGTCGCTTCTGCCCAAAGTCTGCGGCGATGCTATGGCCGGATTTGCGTCAGTACTTTTTTTTTTGGGGGGGGGGGGGAATGGATAGATGGATGAGAGAGAGAGACGAGTGCTGACGGGCAGGACGATTGTTGTTCAGACGGAAGGTGTCGTCCCCGACATCCTGGTCAACGTCGCGGGCACGATGCGCCGCAACCGATGCGAGGATGCCACGGACGACGAGATGGATCTGTTGATGGCGGTGAACCAGAGAGCCATCTATGTCGGCATGCAGGAGTTTGGACGCAAACTGCTGGAACTGGGGCGGCCGGGCAAGATTATCAACATGGCAAGCGTGACCGCTTTCCAGGCGAACATCAACACGAGCGTTTACGGTATGACCAAGGCGGCTGTGGTGCAGATGACCAAGAGCTTTAGCAACGAGTGGGCCGGAAGAGGGATCAATGTCAACGCCATTGCACCTGGGTGAGTGCGGCGTGGGTATGGTGTGTGTGTGTGGGTGTTGTCTCACTGATGGCCTGGTGCAGGTTCATGAAAACTACGATGACCGAAGTATATGCAAGAGACGAGAAGTATACAGAGTACCTGATGCAGCGTGTGCCTGCGGCACGTTGGGGCCTGCCGGAGGATTTGGCTGGGGCTGTGATCTATCTCGCAAGCCCGGCGAGCAACTTCGTCAACGGCGCCACATTGATAATCGATGGTGGGCTTTGTGGGAAGTAGTTGATATTTACTCCTTCAAGGGGAACAAATAATCGGGGACCGTATTCGCAGCAACCAACTCGCAAGGATCCTCGTTGGGATCCAATCTTTTACGAGTCCAAAGGGTTGCATTCTCATTATTACAAGGGATATACATCAAGGAAGCTGCCGTGCCAGGCCGTGTCAGACTTTACCGCACCTTGGCGACCGAGATGTGAGTATTGGAAGATGGGAGTTGAACTCGACGTACAACCCCTGCATTACTATCAACAAGAGCCCGGCCAAGCGTATGCTCGCACCGCCACCGACTGGACCCGATTCAACTCGTCACTTTTATGTACCATTCCCTTCACACCCCATCCTCACCGCGAAAAATGCACAGAGAAAAGCTCAGCAAGGTATACAACTCGTGCCCCGTGTGCGCACCGCCAAACACCAAAAGCACAAGGTTAAGATCAAAAAAAAGAAGGCGCACAGAAACAGGCAAGGAACGACAATGCTATGCTCATGACCAGATCCAATTCAATCATAGACAAGACGAACAGCGAGATGCACCTACAATCACAGAACGAGCAATCCAAGCACGGCGACAACAATGGCCAGCGTCGGCCCTCCAATCTTGCCCAAGCCAGGCTCCACAAAGGCACCGGCCGATTTCCCGCTCGTGCCCTGGTTGAAAGTATCGGAGCTACCGCCGGTGCCGCTACCGCTGCCGCCCGAGCCCGAGCCCGAGGACGCGGTTCCTTGCGAGGCAGCCGCGGTTGTGGATTCTTGACGGGCGCCACCGCCGATAATGCCTCCGGGAACCATGAGGGCGGTGTTGGTCGAGGCCGAAGACTGCGTCTTGGAGGCCTCGCCGGGGTTTTCGCCCGTCCCCTCCAGCGAACCGAGGATGACGAAGTCGTCGCTGATTTCGACCGTGTTGTTCGTGACCGCCTTGTCGGTGTATTTGTAGCTCTTGGAGCCCGACTTCTTCGCGCCCGAGGGCGGGTCGTAGCACTGCACGCTGACCTGCTCGACCTTGGCGGCATAGTAGCCAGCCGACGTCATGTACGGGGATTTCCAGTCGATGGAGCCACCGGCCCAGAGGACGGTGCCTTCGGCGTTGCCCTCCTTTCCGGCGGGCCAGAGCGACAACATGACGCGGGAGGGGGTCTGCGGGTAGGCGAAGCGGCCGGCGGTCGCGTTCCAGGTTTCGGACTTCTTCACGGTGCGGGCGTCGTTGCCGTCGATGGTCCATTTCAGCTCTTCCGGCTTCCAGTCGATGCAGTATTCGTGGGTTTTGGAGACGGTTTCGGGGGATACGGTCAGGTTCTTCGTCTTCGTGTCTGCAGCGACATCAGGCCAGGTTCGCGGGAGGGGGGGCATGGCGTGGGGAACTTACAGTCGGTGACACCCTGCGAGTAGTAATTGGACTGGGCATTGTTGATGTCGACACCAATGAACTCGAAATCAATTTCGTCCTTGACGTCGGACATCATGATGAAGGCGGTGACGACACCGCGGCCCTGGCTCGTCGTCATCTTTGCGCAGACCTTGCCGTACCACACGTAGAAGGTGGAGGCCAGCAGGGTTCCCGACGAGTCCTCGGACATGGTGAGCAGCAGGGCCTCTTTGTTGTAGACCTTGGGGATGCCCTGCGACTGCCAGTTGATCTTCGAATTGTCGCCGAGGTACTTGCCGATGTCCTGCACGTCGTCGAGCGAGTTGAGCTTGTAGGTGCCGCTCTTGCAGATCGGATTCGGCACGCAGGCCTGGAAGCTGTGGGACATGGTGACGTCGCAGCCGCCGAGGCAGAAGGCGCCGATTCCGCAGTCGCCGTACACTGCGCGCATCCGTTAGCACCGGCCGTCCAGCCACGGAGGGGATTGGGGGGAAAGGGGGGGGAGGGGAGGGGGGAAACCATGACGTACGGCCGCAGCAGGGAGTCGAGGCCGGGCACAGCTTGTCGCGGGTGCCCTTGGTCTGCGCAAACGTCGAGCCGGTCAAGGCGGCGACCGCGAGGGCGGCTGCAAAGGCGGTGCGAACCATGGCGCGGGACGGTTCTCGCGATCGGATGCCGTGTAAGGTGGCCAACGACGAAAAGAGATGCTCCAGACGTGAGCGAGGTGGGTGAAACGGCTGCAGGTCAGGGTCCCCCTGAGTGCGGAGTGCGGTGGAGAGGTTACAGCAGGTAGCGATGGGGGTGGAGACGGTGCAAGCGAGTGTGGAGGGAATTAAGGCTATTACATGTAAAGAAACAAGCGGGTGGCAGCGAGCGAAGGCGCGACGGCGGGAGAGGAGGGAGAGGAGGGAGAGGAGGCGAGCGTGCGGGCGTGAAAGGAAAGGCACCGCAACCGACTGATCCTCCCCGGGCGCAGGCACTTGAGGCAGCCGCTAGAGCCGTCTCGGATGTGCCTTGGCCGCTTTGGGCCCGCGATATGCAGCCGCTAGAAATAAGGACCTCCGCAGGGTCTCCCCACACGTGCCGGTGGGAGATTTCGTGCAGTGACAGGTACCTAGCGCACCGTTTGCGTTTCCTTTTTCCCAGCGCTAGGGCTCAGGAGCGCGGAACGTGTGGAGCGTGCGAAACGTTATTCTTTAGTGCTTCGCTGTGCAATGAGGAGAAAGCAGGCAGTCTAGCAGACCCTGACGCCCAGTGGCACCGAGTGGGCAGGCATTCACCGCGGACACATCTTCATCGATCCGCAAGCAATCGACTCCGAATTCAATGCTCGAGTGCACATTATCTATGCTCACAGCGACATCATCCACGCCTCCCTCCCCTTGGCTCTAGAACGCTTCCGTCCAGCCCAGCTCCACCGCAAACGCCAACGTCAACTTTGCATGTTGCAGCATGTGGTCAAAGTCCAGGATCTCTATCGTATCGTTCGCCGAATGGACCCTCGGGTTGTCGTTCGCAAAGTCGGATTCGAAGATGAACGACGACGGGTATCCAGCCTCCGAAGCCGATGCGTGGTCAGAGCAAGCATATCCGCACTTGGTTTCCGTATACCCGATGTCGCAGTACTGTCACGTGATGCATCGGTCAGCAACCGCCCTGCCCTCTGCCCTCTGCTCGGGCGAGGAATGCCAAACTCACCTCGGCGATGACCGTCTTCACAAAGTCCGTGAGCGCCGTGTCGACGTAATCGACGATGACCCCCACCACATCAGCCTTGCCCGTGTCCGTCGTCCCCTTGCTATACCCCGTCATATCCTGCTGCAGCAGCGCCTTCGCGTCCACTCCCTGCGCCTGGTACGACTGCCACACATCCTCGCTGCCTAGCAAGCCTCCTTCTTCGGCGGCGTACCAATGGAACTCGATCGTGTTGGGTTGCTTCCCCTGCTTGACCTCGTCGTTCGTGAGAAGCACGCGCAGCGCTTCGAGGATGGTGACGGTCCCGGACCCGTCGTCGTCGGCACCGGGTGCGCGGTTGTTTTTCCGGTCGCTGTCTCTGATGTTCATCGAGTCTTGATGCGCCCCCATCACTATGGTCCTGTTCGACGCCCCGGGGATCGTCGCGATGACGCTGGACTGCAAGAATGTGTGGTTGAAGGCCCGGGCGCTGGCGAGCGTTGCGTTCGCTCCCGCGATCACATCTTGAACCTTCTTGAGAAGCCAGGCAGAGGACTGCACGCCGTAGGTGGACTGGTAGTAGCGATTCTGGAAGTTTGAAAAAGTCTCCAAGTTGGTCCGGAGTTGGTCTTTGCTGAGCTGGGCGAGCAGCGGGGTGGCGAGGTCTTGGTGCGTGATGTTGGTAGGAAATGCCACGGCAGCGCCAGCCACCGCTTTCTTCGAGTTGAAAGCCGAGGACGAGGGGTTGAGCGAGGGGTGATGGGTGACGTCGATGAAGTTCGTCCCGGCCTGGAGATCTTATTAGCTGCCGGATGGGAAATGTTGGCCTCGGTTTTTTTTTTCTTCTCCTCCTCGAACGTACAGCTCTCAGTGCAAACTTCTCCTCCTCGGTGACCTCCTTGACCTCGGTGGGCGAAAGTTTGATGGTGAACAACTCCTCCGCATCGCGCTTCGGCACACTCAACGCCATCACCGAAGACGACGCGGTGAGCGCCGTCGCAAACGTGGAAAACTTCATTTCTTCCGAGATCTTTCCTTATCCTGCCAGCCTTTCACAGACAAAGATACGGGAGACTAAGAAAGTGGGCGCATACACACCCTTCTTATACAACCCCCACCCCGCGGGCAGGGGGGGGCGCCGGGGGGCCGCCGCGGCCGGCGCCCGGGAAGAGGGGAGAGAGAGAAGAGGCGAGGGCACGGCCGAC
>JAGQEM010000025.1:132848-197556 GCA_019202945.1 Corynespora olivacea
CTTTAACCCACAAACATACGGGTGAAAAATAACGTGGGGGCATAAAAACCCTTCTTATAAAACCCCCACCCCCAGTCCCCCCCCCCCCCCCCATACCAAGGTAAGTAGTAGGCAAGTATATACTCGTGATCGCCAAGCTCCCACGCCGACAGAATAGGCATGTCGCACATTTCACACTCGCCCAGGTCCGCAGAAACAGGACCACTCAATCCGGCACCGTGAGGGAATCGTGGGAATAGATGGTGTAGATCGCTTGGCTGAGTTCCGGTTGTAGAAGTTTATAGGCTGTGTCGATAGTAGCGGGGCCAGCCACCTGCTCGTTTCAGGTTAGATGGCTTGGCTATGCGGACTTGAAGATCATGGATAGGCTTATTGGCTGTGGGTCATACATTGCATACACAGTACATGGTAGGGAGGGACGTGGCAACCTAGGTTGAAGTGAAGATGGTGTTGGATAAAAATGGGTGCTTATGAGAGAACAATACCCTATCTGAGCACTGTATGCAACACACACTGTCAGATTCAAAACGGGGCAAAATGCAAACACACGATAATACCCTATCGGAGTATTGTATACAACACACACTATCAAGATGAATGTAAAAGGTATGCCGAACATCTTCGAAAACCATCACACCGCGATTACACATTCTTCTTCGTGAAGACCTTGACATATCGAATATGTTCATCTCCCCTCTCATCCTCGTACCTCTCACTGACAATCTTATATCCACCCAACTTCGGCCAAACCTTGGTCCACGCAGTCCAGTACGCAACACCGAGTAGCAAAACACCGACACCCACGACAGGGAAGACAAAATACGGGTAGCCCTCGGCGTTCCAGTCACCATCCGGTGGGATGAAAGGCACGATGGCGAGGAAGGCGTTCGCGGCAAAGTACAAGACGGAGACGGGCAGGATGGTATGCCACGGAGAGCTCCAGCGCTCGCTCTTCTTGTATTGGAGGTAGATGAGGCCGGCAGCCACGAAGGCGTTGATCCAGGCTCCGGGGTAGGTGTAGAGATCGGTGATGAAGTTGTACGCCGGACCGGCAGGGGGTGCGACGAGGATGATCACGGTGATGAGCCAGTGGAGGAAGAGCTATGGTCCATCAGCGATCGCGTCGGGTCATATGCGGCGGTGAACTTACAGCAGTAGCGGGGGCGTTGAAAGGCTTGTTGCTAGCCCAGAACTTGGAGAAGGGAAGAAGACCCTCCTTCGCAAACTCCTGGTTCAAACGTGAGTGGGCGAAACTCACGGCCAGCACATTGCCCAAGTTGCTCAACGCGACAAAGGCAGGGAGACTCCGGGCACCGGCACTGTCCCCAAATACGTTCCTGAAAAACAGACCAGCGACAATGACTTCGCTCTTCGCGAGGTCCGACTTCGGGATTGCAGCAAAGTACGCAACGTTGGCGAGGACGTAGAGGATGGTGACACCGCCAATAGCGAGAGGTGCCGCAACGAGGAGCGTCTTCTTCGGGTTCTTGACCTCGCTGAGAACGTAGTTGGCATTCTCCCAGCCCTTGTACGAGTACACGATACGGAGCAGCGCAGTGCAGTACGCGTAGGCACCACCACCACCGTACCCATCACCAACCTCCAGTCGGAAAGCGTTATCAAAGTTGTGCGGTTGTTCGATCTTCAGATGGCCTCCAAGCGCCGCAAAGCCAGAGAATACGATGAAGAGCAACACGACCACTTTAAAGATACCCAACACGTTGAACAACCTGATGCCCCACTTTGGGAGCGTGGCATGCAGAACGACGGAGAAGGTGACGCAGACGATGGCGATACCGCGAGCTTCCCAACCGTCGGGAGCAGTGGAGCCGGAAGCGAAGAGGACGTAGCGACCGAAGGCGAGACTGTTGCCCGAGGAGAATCCGAGGAGAAGCATTTGCGCGGCGAGGACGCAGGTGGCCAGGTATTTGGGCTTGCGGTAGACACGCTCGAGGTAGTTCTTCTCTCCACCAGAGCGAGGGATTGCGAGACCGAACTCCAAGAACACGGAGAGACCGGCGAAGGTGAGAACGCCGCCGATGATCCATAGGAAGAGACTGACACCGACAGACCCCGTCGCAGCGAAGATACCGGATGGGGTGGAGAAAACTAGGCAGAGTCAACTTCGCGGTGCTTCAAAGGGAGTCCAATGTACGCACTTCCGGTTCCGATCATCTTGTTCAAGATGAGGAATACCGAACCTGTCACACCGAGCTTCCTGGAGTCATCATAGGCATATGTATTCTCCTCCTGCACCACCGCGTTGCCGTAATGCGGCGGTGTATCCGATGTAGCATCGTCTGTAGTCGGCACCGTCTGATTCACCTCAGAATCGAGCTTCGATGCCATATCGAAACCTTCGATGCCTCTACCAGGCAGTGAGTAGCACGGGTGATTGTTGTCCAAATAAGGTTGGTTATAGCCTCCACCCTAGCGCAACGGGTTGGCTTCAAGTTGAACTAACTCCACACAACGGGACGTTCAAAGTGGAGAGTAAAAGGAAATCACCAGGACACTATCATCCGGCAACGCACATCCTCATATTTAAGCGCCCTGATTAACCGCCATCCGTTGCCTTGGGACGGTGAGGAACTACGCCTTTTCGCGTCATCGTTAGATGGAGTTGCGCAGTGGGCTTGGGTTACATGAGGATTGGTAGCTGAGAGGCTCCAGCCTCACGCCCAGTGCTGCTAGCTGGGAGCAGCTGATTGCAAACGGAAGGTGTGGAAGAGTTTTTTGTTCGAGAAGTCTGGTGAGTGGGAGCACGCGAAGCTTAGCCCGATGTCGTGATGGGCGTGGCTAATTGTGAGTCTTGGCGCCGGGTTACCTACCGTCCAGCATGTGGGGCGGCTCAAAACCTCGAGGCATGGGCTCCGATTGGAGGCATCATAGAAAAGTGACGGCTTAGCCTTTGGTTCGACGGCATTGTTAGACATGGTGGATCGGGTTGATAGAAGATGTGAGGGTTGTTGCGAAAGGATCCGAGGGGACTAGCGCATGCGCACGTGGCTTGAGCACATCATTCCACTCACACCTTATGGAAAGAATATAGTGAGATCCAAGAATCCCAATCAAAACCCAGAACAAAGAAAAATATGCAGGGTTTCAATCGTACTCCGACATGGTATGTTAGTGGTGTGTTAGGAGCGGATGCCTTCCAGGGCAGATTCCACTGTTCAATACGAAAATGGGTCCATGAGGTGCAAAAATTCATATCTGAAAGCGGATTTGTTATAGACCAATTTTCAAGACCTAGGGAGTGAAAACCGAGTATAGAAAGCATAAGGCCGCCCTTGCTCAATTGTAAGATGTACTCGGGTAAGCATACGGTAATATTCAATATTGAAATCCTCTACCTAGACCGATCTCAAACTTGGCAGAATGGGATCGGAGTTCTGGCACAACCATTCTAGTACTCGGAGTTTCCTGACATCTTCCTTTTTTTCGTTTGATCAATATTTCCAAAGGGGACAAAAACAAGGGAAGCGAGATTGAGTATTGCAACCTGGGACCAGTCTTCTATCGATTTTTTTAACCAAATCTCCGAGGCTGAACTTCAGGCTTATTCCCCAGAGCGCTGTCAATCTTCTCCAGTATCTCATCTGTCAGCTTCTCTACCACATCCAGGGCCTTAAGATTTTCTGTGACCTGCTCTGGTCGACTCGCCCCGATGATAACCGAGCTGACGTTCTTGTTCTTTACCGCCCACGCAATCGCTAAACCGCCCAACGTTGTCCCTAGCTCCTCGGCAATCGGCTTCAGATTTTCCACAAGGTCCAACTCCTGCTTCCACTTCTCGTCTCCAAAGCCCTTACTCTGCGAGACAGTGAACGCATCCTTCGCTTCGGCTAGGCGCGAGCCAGGGGGTGGGCTGGAGTGGCCATTGTACTTGCCGGTGAGAATGCCCTGCTTTAAAGGTGACCAGATCGTGAGCCCAAGACCGTACTTCTCGTACAGCCAGCGGTACTCTGACTCAACACGGGATCTGACGAGAAGGTTGTATTGTGGCTGCTCGACTACCGGGCCAATGAGGTTGAGTTTGTCCGCGGCGCGCCAGGCGTCTGCTATTTCAGAGGCACTCCATTCCGAAGTTCCCCAATAGAAGGCTTTGCCAGATTCGATGACATGATTGACTGTTGAGGGGTTTATTAAATCATGGGACAGTTTTCAAAGGGTAGTATCACTCACAAGCTCGCACTGTCTCCTCAATCGGGGTATCGCGATCCGGTCGATGCGCAAAAACAACATCTACATAGGGCAACTGAAGCCTCTCCAATGAAGCATTTACGCCTTCGATGACATGCTTCCTCGAAAGCCCTTTGTTGTTGAGCGGCCGTTCAGGATGCGCGGAGTTGGCTTGCCCGTGGTACACTTTCGTGCTGATGACCAGGTCGTTTTGCTTCCACCCGAAATGCTTGATAGCCTTTCCCAAAATCACCTCAGCAGCACCAGCGGAGTAGTTTTCGGCTGTGTCGAAGAAGTTCACACCTGCGTCATAGGCAACTTTGAGACTGGTGAAAGCTTCTTCGTCGGTCACGTGACCGCCATATGTGACCCAAGAGCCGAGAGAGATGACGGAAACTTTGAGACCAGTGCGGCCAAGAAAACGGTATTCGAGTTCAGGCATGGTTGTTGGTTCACGGAAGGTATCAAGTTGGTGTCGGGGTGAATGTGGTGGAAGGAGCGAAAGTATCTTTGGAGAGCTTGAAACTGGAGCTACAACAATTAGAAATGGGCTTATTGCTCTAGCTTTATATATTCTAAGTGACAGAAGTCGGAAGTTTGGGGTTCTCAAGTACTGTAGCTACTCTTGCACTAGCGTGTTATTGCGTGCTGTGGGGTGGGTCTTATGCGATCTACCACCATCTTCACTACGCTGCGCATCCCTCTTGAGCGCAAGCAGAAAACAGAACCCCACCACTGTCCAGTCAACAGCTAGAAATAATGACAGGTTGATCCGTAGTTTTAAAGACCGCCAAAGGCCTATGTATCGTTAGTAAGCTCCATGAGTTGATTTTTGTTGAACGACTTACACCGTCGCAATGAACGTCCACGCCCACAGCACTCGCACAGGCTCTCATTCCCGGGTCTGCAGCCAGTGTGTCTTGCATTCAAGCCCAAAACATACTGTTACTCGCCTGTGCCCAGCTAGTCTGATAGTATAAAAACCACCTGAA
This sequence comes from Corynespora olivacea, assembly GCA_019202945.1. Classification (NCBI taxonomy): domain Eukaryota; kingdom Fungi; phylum Ascomycota; class Dothideomycetes; order Pleosporales; family Corynesporascaceae; genus Corynespora; species Corynespora olivacea. Next base: position 138,026 of record JAGQEM010000025.1, read on the forward strand.
GACGCGATTGTGCGGGAACACGGGTGTCGACGCGAGCAGAATGCAAACAGTGCCATTGATAACACCACCGAGAACAAGTATCGGTAATCGTCTGCAATTCAGCTACGTATCGCTAGAACAAGCCATGAGAAGCGTTCTGGCAACAGTCACCGCCTGGATCGGGGTCGTGTAGTTATTGATCTGAGCCACTGTGTATGAGCCTGAGTGCACACTATTCCATGCTTTGAACCAGCATGCCATGGATGTCAAGGGTTGGTTGCAGATATATTTGCAGATAGAGATGATTCACAGAAGCCATATATCAGGAGTGGGTAGCCAGCGCTTCATTTATGCCTTTGTAAACTTCCCCTGCTTGACACGACCTTCAAGTGGGTTGCGGTCACGAGCAAGTTTAATTTCTCGCTCTGTGAAAACCAAGTCTGGCTTTTGGTGAGCTGGAACATCCGGATAGAAGAAGCATTGCGGAATGATGATGCCTAGAGATATGACTCCGTCGACAATGAAGAGCCATTGCCAGCCCGCCATACCATGAACCTCATTCAAGCCAGTGTACGCGGCCGCGTGAAGGTAAGAACTGAACATAGGTCCAATAGCTGTAGCTGCATTGATGATAGCTAGTCGTCGACTTAGCTCCGACCTTTTCAACCATGCACCGCAGAGGTAGACAACAGCTGAGTAGTGCCCAGTTTCAAATAACCTGAGAAGTATGCGGAGGACGTACATCTGCGATGGAGTCTTTATCCATGCTTGGTCAAACGTGCGAACCGTCCAACTCAGTTCGGGCATGGGGATGAACCATTTAGGATTCGACTTCGTGGGAGTAGATTGCATAGTAAAAGACCGACCATGTTTGCGACACTGGATGCATTATTGGTGTAGTTGAGTTTATTTCCGCAGAGTGAGAGGTCCTCTTTCATCCCGGACACGAAGGCTGAGTTGATGTTCACTATACCAATGTATATAATGAAGGTCCCAAGACAGCTGAATGTTATCAACGTGAAGTCCAATTTGAACATCAACTCTTGTTCCTGGATTTTGCCGTTAAATTTTGGACAGGCTGCTGTGTGGTTTAATAATTCACCTCCGGTGATTTATCTCGTGAGTCCCGAAGATAACTCCTTCATGTCTGCTTTTCTGCTGGAACATCGACATCGTTGACTACACCAGCTGGCTCGATTGGTCGACATCATTCCTTATGACATTCTCCGCGATATAAGGCGACTTCGTGTTCATTGAGATAGGTTGTTAAAATGATCACTCTGCTTCGGATGCCTTTACATAAGTAAGATATGGGGCCTCTTATAGATTAAACATAAATCGCATTCCGGCCTTTGATCAGCTTACCGGCAAGGCACACTAATTTCTGCTCCAGAACCTCTCGGATAGTTCCTTCGCATCCCGCTAAAATGATCCAGTGTCGTGAATGTGATGATGAGGGTCATTAACAGAAGTGTCATGCAGTACTATAGATTTGGGATTCAACCATAGTACGAGGTTACACAACTCTTAGTTATACTTACTTGTTTGAGCTTTTCTCGTAATCACTTAAAGTATGAAACCCAGAGTACGTGGCGAGACACCCAGTAAGAGATAATAGCCCAGCAACGGAGCTCCAACCCTAGGGATTGTTTCAATGACGACCTTCCCCCACTCCGCTCCTCACGATACCATCTCAGATTCAACTCTTTTCATTGGTAACAACATCGTTAAGTTTAGACTTTCGTCAATATGAAAAAAGTTATCCCGATTCGGGCTACCATGCCAGCCTCTATCGCGGTTGGATATAGCTACCACCAACACGTGGTCTCTGCGAGATTCAAGTCATTCGCAAGCTTATCCAAATTCACTTTGTCGTCGGCTCGGTCACTCGAAAAGCTTTGGCCCTGAAATCCCGTTAAGGCTTGTAAGAAAAAGTCTCATATCTTCGACCCAACCACCACATCTTTGACCATCTGCGAGTCATTCCCCACCGTCTGTTTTCGTTCGACATCTCTCTGCGTCTTGATTCTCGCCTCCCATTCCCAAGACGTCCCCGTGAACCTCGTCTTCACCCATTCTTCATAGATCTTCCTTCTCTCGCTTTTTTCGCCACACTTCAACATTTTTTCCCACACCGCAAGCTGCTCTTTGAATCCAATGTTAGGCTCACAAACGGGCCTCCCTAAACAAAGTTGCTCCAACCCATCCTCCCAGCCAACTCCATGCTTCCACATCAGATACGCAACCACCAACGTCGCGCTCCTACTTTTCCCCATAGCGCAATGCACGAACACTCCGCCTCCATTCCCATCTCCACCCATACCTCCTAATCCGTTATCAATATATTGACAAGTCGCCTCAAAATGTTTCAACAGGTCTTCATTGGGGTCATCATCAGCTCGAATATGAAAATGTTTCAGGTGCTTGAATTTTTCCTGTAACAGGGGGTCGTAATCGATGACAGAGAGTACGTGTGTAATGCCTGCGGCGCGGATGAGGTCCGTTTGGTAAAGAGCATATAGGCCGCCAATGAAGAGCGCGCCCGCATAGGGAACGCGATCGACCCAGCCCATAAGGGTATGTGCGCTGCTTCCGTGGAGGAGATATGACATACGTGATTGTGATGATGTCGAGAGCAGGCGACATGGATGAGAAGCACCCTTGATGGAGGGTCAAACGCTTAGGTAGTGTGAAAAGAAAAATAAGCCGAGGTACAATGTCGATCGCTGGATCAAAACATGAAAAAGAATAATAGACTACGATGCGTCGATAATAACTCTTTCGGAGACTCAAAGTTGAGAGATGACTTACTTTAAGCTTATGAGGGAGGAATGTCTGGGAAGTAGTAGTACAAGGTCACGTGATCTTTCTACTCGAATGAGCCTGCCACCAGGCGCGTATCTCGTCATGAGGGGAAAGCTATGAGCCTTTGAATTACTTAAATAAGCAAACTGATGACTAGGTGCTTATATACAGTATCTATTGGTGTTTGCTTGTTCTGTACGATTGCTACAGAATAACACTATAAAATGGACACAATAGATTGAAGGCTATGAGCCCTAGGCCTTTGGACACTATGACTTGCTTGCGCGACCTTATAAGACTACATGAGTCATGGACCGGCCATATGACTTACAGCTGAAGTCTCCGCATACTGTATGCGATTTCGTTCAATATAGTATATTACTAGAACAGAAGTTGGTGACACATTTTTACGGCTCAAGCTGGCGTAGATGCCACAATACCGTGGTAGTTTTCTCAAAGCTGTCAACAAATGTTTCTTCTTGAAAGTATCTTTGGGGTCGCTAGGTTTCGAAGTTGAATTTAGCGCGGCTAAGTCTTCCAAAGATTCTGTTCTAGGAGGAGAAAAACCAGGAAGTAAAGGAGACCAGCGCGAACAGGAAAGCTCATTTTTCTGAAACCTCAACTTTAACATGTGATCTTTTGCCCAGCCGCCGTCCGGCAGCAACCGCCGTACAAAATCGATATCAAATGATTCATTCAGTTTGACCTGGGCCAAATTCTCTTTACATTTTTCTGTGCTGCTACTATATTCTACTAGCAGTGTTAGAGCCCCAATGTTAGCCATGGCCTCGTATACGCTGGGATAGTCTCCTGAATCTTGCGGTGCAACAACATGTTCCCATGTTGAATTAGGAATGCTTTGGAGCTTTCGTTCGAGATCACCCATACGGTCGTTGTTGACTTCGATACCTTCGAGCATACTCTTGACTCAAGTCCTGAAACATTTCATTCTGCCAGCGTATCATGAATATAAAGTCTGATATCTCTAGTGGTCAGCTCGACACAGAAAGCGACCTCAGCACATCTCGTCTATATGCTTTGCTGAATTGCACATGTGGCCGACTGGACAAACAAAACTTGAAGAACGGCGACGCCTTTAAATTTGCGACAACATCGACCATCTCTTTCTCTGTCCCTTCATACTCGTCTAACCCATCGATGAAGAAGCAAAGCTGTGAACTGAGTGATGCTTATACAGTAAGCGCTCGCAAGCCGTCTAGGAGCTCGTTGGTACTCCATGGCATAAAGGCTGTCGTTTCGTTTACTTGCAAGGTGTTATACCGATCCGAGAAATGCTTTGGTATAAGTTCCGGGCACTGGTCTAGGATATGGACTAGAAAGGAACGCCGAAATCCGTCTAAAGACCTCTGCATGACCGTCTCAGAACTCCAAAAGTAGAATCACGCGGTAACGAATTGTCCACCCTCCGCCCATTTCCTCAACGCAAGACGCGCTTTTTGCTCATTCTATAGGTACTTCAACAGCATCGATCTCCCGCTCCCAAGTTTACCGGTGATCCAGAATATACCACCTTCTGCCAGTCAGTTCAAGAAGGGACTGGGTGTGAATTCGGCGGCTTTTGGGTCCTCGAAGATCCACTTGAAAGTATCCGCGTGCGCCTTTTTGATAGCCTGCGCTCGGGACAGTCACATGTCATAGTCCAGACTAACCAGGAAGGCCTTCCTTAGAGCAAGAGTTTGTACTCTTTCGGTCAAAGAGGCAAGGTGAAAGATTTCGTCACGTTCTTCACTTGGTACTAGCTCTTTCATATTCAATATTTTTTCGTCTCTTTGGCGCCTCGCTTCTGAGCCAAGAGGTATCGGAGTGTTGTTGGAGGTATGCTTGTGCGTTCCATCGATCATGTTAAATGGGTACTCCAAGCGCTCGAGGCTTCTTTCAATGGAGCTTCCCTCAACAGCAGCAAAATGTGGTCGCGCTTTGAAAACCTGCTAGCCTCGAGCGATGCCGCACTTAGAATGAAAATGTTCTCATGCGGCCTTGCAATACTTTGCGCCACAATATCAGCCTTTTCATGATGCGCGAGACGTCCGGACGATGAGGTGGCGATTTCGTGCGCGCCAGTGACAAGTTTGAATGCGAGTTCGACGAACTGAATAGTATCGGCTTTCAGTGGGTTCATTCCAGAGCTGTGCCTGCTACAGAGGCGGTATTTTCAGCCTCGCATTTGAGTGATAGAGTCAGCTGAGGTAGATTTCTGAATGGTAGAGTCAAGAATGAGGGATGTAATAGCTAGTAATCAACAACATCGGTGGACTTGTTTAACAAGCACTACACGTGCAGGGGGGATCTTGCAACGCTTGCCAAAGCTATGCAACCTTTTCTTGATTTAGTAACGTACCAACTCAATCATACAACCGTTGATCCAGCACACACGAAACGATTCATCTCTACAACTCCATCCTCCACCCAGGGAACGCCCAGAGAGTTCTCCTCTCACATCTCCAGATCCTCTACAAAACCACCACCCTAAAACACCAAATCTACACCTCCAGAGGTATGAATGTTCCTTACATACTAGGGCGATGTGAAGGTGCTGGGTGAAGGCGAGAAACTGAAGTTGGTGACAAGGGTACAGGCGGCGTTGGAGGTTATAGAGAGGGTGTTGGGTGAATGAGGGATGGGAAGATCCCCAAGTGCTGCGAGAGTAGATTGCGCTAACCATATTCAACTAGCGCCTCGCTTAACGGCCGGCCGCGGCAGTCAGCCCACGTCGAAATTCCACGGGATAGCAAAACCATCTTCTCCGCCAACCTCACGACGACGCCGACGCTTTTGACGCATACCACGCCCATCCAACCCGCCGTCACATTCACAAACTTGCCAACATGGAGAACGAACGCGGAGAGCTCGTCGACCGTAAGGCCCCTGTCCCAGTCCCTACCCGTGCAGCAGCCCTCAACACGACCCCGCGGAAGATCAACGAGAACGAACATGAATATGAATGTGGATATGGAGATGGAGATGAATATGAATATTGGTGCTGATGCTGATGCGACCCGCAGTCTACGTCCCCCGCAAGTGCAGCGCTACCGGCCGCATCATCAAGGCCAAGGACCACGCCTCCGTCCAGATCAGCATCGGCAAGGTCGACGAGAACGGCCGCTACACGGGCGAGAACCAGGCCTACGCCCTCAGCGGCTTCGTGCGCGCCATGGGCGAGTCTGACGACTCGATCAACCGCCTCACCCAGAAGGATGGCTACCTCAAGAGCGTCTGGAGCGCGTCGCGGTAAAGGGCTGGATGGCGGAACACTGGGGGACGGAAATACCAGATCTTGGATGAGCGAGCGAGGGCGCGGAATGCATTTCACGGCTATATGATGAGGCTCTTTCCACCTTCATGAGGGCTCACTCGGTGTCATGGGCATGTATTCGGGTATCGGCTTCTGCACGAACAAAATCAAAATTCGACCTCACACACTTCACATTGGCGAATCCATTGCAGGTCATCTTGATAAATCGGGGAATGTACTCGGACTTGCTCCATTACCATGATTGATCTCTATAGACTTATGGTGCTATGATTGGCTTTCTCGCCTTGTGCCGCTGCACTTGCATACTGATACTTCGGCTACCTCGCCGACTATTAACAGAAGCCCGGTTGCCAAAACTTGTTTGATACTTGAGCTCGAATCTTGCGCATTTCGCATTGACCAGGAAGCCCGTTGTTCAATGAAGTTGAGGATGGCTCACCGTTCACCACGTGCCAAGATATCGATACTTTGCATTGGGCAATAAATACACGAATTCGGCCCCTCCAATACCGCGGGACCGGCTGGCCTTCCAAAGTTTCACATCACACAGGTGCTGCGTTCATCTGTGGTTTACTTCATCGGTACGTCGAATCGTTCCACAGATGACCTCCGGGTCTCCCACCGGATGGTCGCGTACTCTTGCCTGTACACCGTTTACATACACAATACTCGCGTTTGTAACCCCACGCCTCTCGTAAACTCCACGTGCCTTCTTCCCCGCTGCCGTGCGACACCAGACGAAAACATGTCGGTTGCAAAAGGCAATCGACAAGACCGATCCCAACTGAGCTTCATGTAGAATGGCAACCCGGTGACACTTTGTGTGACGGCGCAATTGGATCGCGCCACGGTTGTTGGGCACCAAGTACATACCAGGAGCAGAAAAGCTCACCGTTCGGGATGAAAGAAGGTGAATGCCCAACTTGTTTTTCTCTTCCAGCTCATCGCGTCGCGTGGTCCCGATACGCGTACGGATATGTAGGTATGTAGGTATGCGCTGTCGTCATCTACCGATCAACTCAAAGTCTGACAGGAACTGAACTGGGATCGCGAGGATTCTGCGCTGTGCATGCACAGTGCACCGACGATGAAAACGAAGCAGCACCTGCAGGCCCAGTTCTTGCGAGCGTACATACAAAACAAGAACAAGAACAACAACCAAACAAAGACTCCCAACCGTCTAAAATAGCCGTAATACAAGCGAACATGTATCTATACACATATGTGTGTGTGTGTGTGTGTGTATATTCGACCAGTATGCATGCCCCGACCGACCCATCCACACACGATTCTGCGCGCCGTCCAGAACCCAAACACGCAGCTGCATAGTTGCCTCACCACCCAAACCAAGCGTCCACCCCAATCGAAGCGCCCCTTCCGTGCCTGCTGCAGACACGCATGCAGCCTCCGATGCTCAACGAGATGTCGTCTCCTGATAGTCCAAGAGAGACGGGAATCGGACCGCCGTAAATTGTCGGTCCGTCGCAAATCTATATGCGGCACACCGATCAGACAACTGGCCGCGTCGGCGGCATCTTTCCCACACACACACACATACTCTCGCCTCTCACCATTTCCACCGCGACCTATCATCTGTACCACGCCAAACGACGACGATAGACGTGCTCTGCAAGATGCGAATCGCCACCGAGGACACGCTGGTCCAGCCCAATCCAGCCCAGCCCAGCCCAGCCCAACGCAACGTACCATGTATTGTACGAACGTGGGTGAAACACGGCGGTATCCTCGCTCGGATGCATAGACATGTACGCAGTATAATGTGGCGGTGACATTCTGACGTGGATTGGAAAAAACGGGTTAGATACGGGGCGAGAAAAGTGCCGAAGAGGATGCGCGCCGTTCCCGTGACCATTGCCGTTTCGCCTCGCTTCACGATCCGACTCGACTCGGGCCGAACCCTACCTACCTACCTGGTCCACGCCCAGCCGCGCAGCCACGTCGGATCCGAGTGCGGAAGCGACGTGTTTCCCGAACCTACATGTCGTGATGACCGGAATACGGACGGGAAAATGTCAATTCGTATCCTTTGATTGGCGGGCAAAAGGGTTAAATAGGCCTGGCCATGGCGACTTTACCGCCTCGCTTGAGCAGAAGAGGGGGGCACGTGGAAAGTCCACATGCAAGGTACAACGTATATGCTCCGTCATGTATATGCACGGCGACGTATTCTTGCTACTCGGGCGCAAAGAGTCTGTCTGGTACGAGACAAGGCAGGTACAAAGCCGGGAGGAATGGTGGTGGTGGTGGAAATGGTGTAGGCGAGATATCTTCCTTACACCGCATGTTGGCTTTTCTTTCCGTCGAGCGTGGGACGGCAGAAGAAGGGAATGGCTGGAACAGGAAACTGTTAGATATCGCGAAGACGGATGGTTGGTGTTGGTTGGGAGGCGTGGGTGACGTATGACGAGGTGGGCGGGGGCTCAGAGTGGGATACGGACTGCAGAATAGGGAAAAGGGGGTTTCGACTGATAGCCGATTAACATTTCTATCAGGAAATATCTGCCCAGATGGAATTTCGTAGGTGTGCAGATTAGATCCTCATCTCACCCTCACATCAGATAAGCAGAGTGCGCACCTTGGCTTCCTCTCCACCGAGCCAAAAAACCTCCGAAGAAAAACGTCCCGCCTCCCCACCACAGAAAAAAAGTTTGACCACAGACACGTGGTCATGATGCACTCCAGCGCAGCCCCTAACCCCGCGGAACTGCGGCCCACGATACGGAAATCCGCGTTCCTTCCAAAGGAAAGCCTTGGCACCAGGCGGTGTGACAATGCATTTGCAGGCATTTCGTCCATCTCCCACGTTGACATGCAGCCCTCCACCTCGCCTCGGGGAAGTCAAAAGGTATCGTGGCGCGTCGTGTAAATGAGATGTGTCTGCATGTCCGCGTCCTTGGTTTGGTACTTGGTCACCCTAGTGTTTCTGCAGTTTGCCGAAGGTCGCCGCACCTTGGGATGCGAATTGCGATGGAGGAGGAGCATGTTGCTGTTGCTGTTGCTGTTGCTGTTACGTTTGCGTTTGCGTCAGGTCGTTATGAGGCTCCACAACGCGGACCCGCCGCCCTTCATCTCTGCGAGCTTGTGGGCCAACCTCACGAACTGGTGGAGCGCTGTCACCGATAGCTCCTCGAACAGCAGATACGGCCTTACTTTCGGTGACCTTCCAGTCATCACCCTTGCGGACGAGTTTTGTCCGCTCCTTCTCCTCCTTGATACGAAGCAGCGCTTTGATCTTGTCATCGCGTCTCTTCCCTTGTACGCAGTCGCAGAGACATCCTTCGGTTGGACATGACCCATCCGACATGACCGAATCGGTGAACCACGCCGAAAGACAGTGCGTGTGACCTCCGTGTCCGCATAATGGACACCACGTCCACAATGTTGCTTTGGGCAGCATCGGCTTCTCCGGAGTCACCGGTGATGGCTCGTCGACCGACTCGTCAAGCTCTTCAAAGGCATTCGATAGGACAGACGACCGTTTTCTTCTGTGCTCCTTGTCTTTGAGGTTGGCACGCGATCTCACCTTGGCCTTTTTCTTCGCATTGACCGGCTCAAAGGCAGGGTAGCGACCCCAGCATATCGGACACGGCGCCTGGGCGCGTTTACATGACTCGCAGCGCATCTTGTCATTGGGGTTATTGATCGGCGACATGCAACTGAGGCATAGCAGACCAATTTGCGTGTCTTTCAAAGCTTGTTCGTAGACAGCTGGGTACGTTGGATAGGAGAGCCGACGAAGGGAGGCTGCAGCATTGTACAGCGAAAAGCTGTGGAGCTGAGCATGGTAGGTCTGAAATATAGCTTCGACCTGATGAGGATTGAGGCCCGTTGCAAGGACACGACCAAGTTGGGTCGACAGGATGGTATCTGCTTGAGTCTGTGAGAGTCCTAGCGAGGTGAACGTATCCGCGAATGTGGATGAAAAGTCTGCCCCGTCAAAATCCGACGTCTCGGTGCGCGTGCGAGGCAGCAGGGGAGACAGAAGGAGCAGGAGAAGAGACGAAGTCTGAGCGTCGGAGAGCGAGCCAGTATGATATGCTAGGATGCTCTGGAGGAGGCCGATGACGGAGAAGGGCGCGTCCTGTTCCGCATCAACCTGCATAGCCTCGAAGTCCAACAAGAGGAGCGGATCTTCGGCGGCCAAATCAAGTGCCGGGAGAATGCCGCTCTCGGAAGCGTGCTGCAGGATCACAGGTGGTCTCATAGCCTGTGGTGATTTGGAGTTCTCGTATCCATCGGGTACAATGGTACCGCTGGCTTCCAAGTCGTGGCTATAGTCCAAGAGCGAGGACTCGGACATTGCCCCTACGCTGCTTGTTGTATATGCCGAGGACTCGGAACTATCATGGCGAAGCAGTTGGTTATTACGACGCAAGGTCTCAATATCCCGAACCGCCTTTTCTCTGCTGTCGTATTCAGCCATATCATCCGTCTCGCCACGGTCCGAGCCTTGCTGACCGCCTTGACCGGTGATTGTTGGAATTGTCTTGGGGGATACTTTGACACTTTTGCCGAGCTCGTTAGCGTGCAGATTGCTGACGCTGCCGGAACCTGACTCTTCGGCGACATGATGCCACTTCTCGGGTATTGACTCCATTGCTTGCGTGCCGCTGGCAAGGGAACTGGGCACAGAACTTCCACGTTGCGAGTCGGTCGAAGCAGAGAACATGGCAAAACTCTCGTCCGAGTTGTGTCGATCCAACCGTGGCGGTATCCGGATGCCGATCCCTTGCGCATCGGTGGGCTCCAAACTGAGGGGGATCCGTGGAGCTGCACGCCAGCTTCCTACCATGGCCCGCCGCTCATCGAGGTCATCCGGGGTATTGTACCATTGCGAGCCTCTGAAGCCGGGCTGATCGCCGGTGGCGGGGGGATGGGTATTGGTCGCTGCCAGCAGTCTAGGCCTCCCCGGTGGAGGCCCGGTGACTGCTGGGGGCAGTTCAATCCTATCACCAAGGTCCGGGTCCGGAAGAGCATGTTCCTCTGCATCGACCGCCCAAGCTGGGGTGACGGTTGGCCTGGCGAGCGGTGTGGCTGAGCTCGATGTGCTTTCCGTGTTCTGCTGAGCAACCGGAGATGCTCTGTCGGTTGCACTCTGGAGAGCACGTATGGCCGGGTTGGTATGTACGGTCGTCTGCCTGTCATGTGGTTTCTGAAATCCCAACGGAGGGTTTCGGTGCAGATCAGCGGACGCTAATGCATCGTGCTTGAGATTCTGGCGACGTCGAAGCCTGTGGAACTCTGCGCGGCGCCGTGTGGCAACGGCAATGGATGCACCGACGATTCTCCATGTCTGCGCCATGCGATAAGACGCAGCTCTCTGTGCATACTCGGCATTCTGCTCAAAGACCTGCTGTATGTCTTGGTACGACTGCAGGGTTGGTGGGTCTGGCAGTGCAATGGATTTGTACTTTTGCGCCAGGTATGCAAAGACCTGAACATTTGTGGCACCCGGCAGGGTTCCACGAATAGCGAGCTGGTGGGGCTTGTATGATTCACCGTGCATGGTCATGGAATCGGTGAGAAACATTACTTTGGGGGCTGTGTCCGATGGTGGGGTGCTGCTGTATGATTTGGCCGACCTGTTGCTTGCGGTGCGACCGTGGTGTCTCCTGCTAAGCGAAGAGCCGAGGAAGCTCCCGTCCAGACTGTCATCGGCGGAGCTGTGCAGGCCATTCTTCTCTGGGCTGCTGCGCTTCTCACGTGGGCCACCAATATACGTGTCGTGGGAGGAGTAGGCTAGATCTACGGAGCGCCCTGGGCGTGCCCTCCTCTGGGCGAATGCAGCCATCTCTCCACTTGGCGATACTGCAATGGCCTGCAGGTTGCGGCGATCCACGATTTTGGGCGCCCGATGTATATCGTTTTGCTGGAAGACGCCCTCACGGCCAACGGTCCAGAGAGTGTCACGCGAGTGCCAGAGCATGTCCGAAGGAGCGCTAGCAAACTTGTTGATCTCCCGGAAGGGCAAGTACGGACGTCGAAAGTCCCAGACGTGGATCATTGGATGGTCGCGGTCGTAGGATGTGGCCAGCTGCGTGCACTGATATGCCCCTCTCTCGAAGTGCTCGTCGGACCAGTACGGCGGTCGCCAGCGGGCCCTGTAGACGGGATACGGGGTGCTTAGCACGAATGCAGGCTTCTGACGCCTGCCGTCCACGGAGAAGTCCCAGACCTTGACGGTGCGATCGACGCCGGCGCTGAGAAGATGCCTCCCGTCGGGGTGCCAGTCTATCGAGGTGCACGGCTTCGTGTCGTGGGCCGTGATCTTCTGCTTGGAGCTCTTGTTGTAGCGGAAGTCCCAGCGCTGGATGGTGCCATTGTCGGTGCCAAAGGCGAACTCGACGGCGTCGGTGGGCGACCACTGCACGTCGTAGATGGCGCCGTTGATGCCGGCATACTGGTCTCTGCTGCGACAGGTCATGGCATCCTTCCTCATATCGCGCAGGTCCCACAGGCGCACCGTGGTGTCGTGGCTCGCGGACAGCAGCAGGTGGCCCTGATGGGGGTTGAAGGCCAGCTTGTGTACCTGGCGACTGTGCTCGTGCAGACGGGCCAGCTCGACACCCGCGCGGTTGAGATCGTACAGGATGACTTTGCCATTGGCGACAGCGGTCGCGACATGCGTGCTGAACTGGCCATGCGACCACTTGACATCCTGGATCCCGAGGCCGTCGCGCTGGCGGGCGTGCGAGGGCTCGGCATAGTTGATGACGGCAGCACGCAGATTCGTGTCCTCGACAATCTTGGCATCCTGGACGCGGACGGTCTTGAGAATGTCCTTGCCGGCGAGGATGGCGTGGGTCCTGTCCCGGTTGATGTCGAAGGAAGTGATGTTCAGGCCGGTCTTGTGGCTGGCATCTTGCGAGGAGCCGGTGCGGAGGCTTGGTTGGTTACGTCAGCGGCAGGAAGCGGAGAGTTCCGGCCACCGGGGGGATATGGGGGTGTATTGCGGCGGCGCGGAGTGATTATGTCATGTATGCGCGCGGGACATGCATGGATAGTACGCGGTGTGGACGAAGCAGAAGGGGAAGGGGGACAGAGGAGGAACGTACCCCGGCAGCGGGACGAGCGGATTCGGACGTCCACCGTGATCGGGGCGATGGGCCTGCGCGCTGGGCGGGCGGTGAATCGACGCGTTGACGAGACGCGAAAAGTACGAATAAGAGGGCTTCGCAGGCAGATTGGGGAGTGGCGGCGGCGGCGGGATGGGCGACGGCGCGGCGAACGAGGAAGAGCGGCGATTAGGGTCGGCCATGCTGCCCCTTCTCCAACAGTCACCACCACCAGCCTACGCAGTATAGCGAGCAGATGGCTACCCACCATGTACTTGCCTATCGGTCAATCAATCAGTCAACCGACCCATCATCAGTCCAGCAACACACATGTTCAGCCTCTGTCGGCGGGTCGTGTGTCGGCTGGGCGGGTGCTGCTGGGTTGGTGGGTTGGTGGGTTGGCTGCTGCCGGGCTGGACGATGATAAGTCGGTGAGGCGGCCCTTGGTGGGTGAAACGCCTTCGCGGCGACGGTCTCGGGACCTGCAGCTGGTGCAGATAAATCACGCATGCGCAAAAAGGGCCAGGCCCCGGCTCCAGAGGCCTGTGGGTAATGCTGCAGCTAGGCCTAGGTGTGCACGGCGGAACAGGGACAGGGGCCAGGGGGCAGCCGGCAGGGGGGCGAGGCAGAGGGAGAGGTGTGCAGCGGAGGTACTGGCGAGTACTGTCTGTGTGTACTATGTGTGGACGGAAGGTCTGCCAAGTCAATGAACCGTAACGAGCTTTCTACACCTCCGTCACACACTCGACTCTCGCTCTCGCTCTCTCTCTCTCTCTCTCTCTCTTTCCTCCTTTCCTCCCTCTCCCTCCCCCGTCTCCCGTCCTCTGCCTCTCCCCCCCCGTCCCTCCCAAAACGACTGCCCTGGTGAGCCGGAATTGGCTCCATCGAGCAGCCGGAGAGCCCTCCCTCCACGGCATGGATCCCCACCGACACTCGCTACCCGTCCTCGCCGCCGCGGACGTGGACAACGACGCGCTGCGGCACGCTGTAGAGGTCATCCAGTACTCGTACCCGGCCTTCCTGCTGTTCTTCTTCCTGGTGGCCTTTACCTTGCGCAGCATCGTGTCCTCCAATTCCAATCCCCACGTCGAGACGCCCACCACCACCGGCCCCGGAGGCAAGCCGCTCCCCGCGACCGACCCCACGCGCAACTTCGTCAAACGCCAGGCCCGCGACGACGTCACCAACTCGCAGAAGTTGGTCTTCGCCTGGCTGTCCGTCTTCGTCGCGTGCACCTTCGTTGGCAATGCCGCCCTGACCATCGCCCATGCCGTTATCGCCCGGAGCGAGCGCTGGTGGTCCGGCCGTGCAGTCGTGGTGCGTCTACTATGTACACATATGCAGCAGCAGCAACACCACCACCACCACCACCAGATGATGAATTGAGAACGTGTCGTTCAGCAAACACCTTGTGCGGAGCGTGCTAATGCAAATGCCCAGATCTACCTCGTCGGCGCCTTCTTCGTCTACTGCCTGTTCATCATCTCGCTGATCGACTCGAAGCCCTCCCCGACGACCGCCAACCTCGCCACCTGGATCGTGGCCGCGGGCCTCGAGGTGGCGCTGGCCGCCCTCTCCGTCGCCATCTACACGCACGCGCACAAGCAGCCCTCGGTCGACGCGCCGTCCAAGGACCACGACCGCCTGAGCTTTGGCATGACCACCTGGGAGGCCGGAGAGGTGGCCGTGGACTTTTTGCGCATCATCCTGCTGCTATTGTTGGTCGCCTTCTACATCGTTTTCGTCACGCTGCCGCACCGCCGGAGGGGGGAGTCGGCCACCACGAGCGAGACCACCTCGCTTCTCGGCCGCTCCGATCGGGACGCCGGCACCGAAAACGGTCACGCGAACGGCTCATATGGCTCGGTGCACATCGTGGGTGGCAAACACCCGCACTCGGATAGCGCGCCCCCTGCCTGGAGCAGGCCCACGGGCGCACCCTCACGCAGCTGGTGGGAGTATCTCAAGGGCTACCGCGTATTCTTCCCCTACCTGTGGCCCTCCAAGGACCGCCGCCTGCAGATCGTGGTCGTCATCTGCTTCCTCATCGTCATGGCCCAGCGCTTCATCAACCTGCTCGTGCCCGACCAGATTGGCCGCATTGTCAATCGTCTGACGGATCCCGAGAAGAATGGCAGTCCGTGGATCGCCATCCTGGTCTACATCCTGCTCCGCTTCGTGCAGGGCAACAATGGTCTGCTCGGTGCCATTCGGTCGGTCCTCTGGATCCCGGTCAGCCAATATTCCTACCGCGAACTATCCGTCGCCGCCTTCGAGCACGTGCACAGCCTCAGCCTCGATTTCCACCTCGGCAAGAAGACCGGAGAGGTGCTGTCGGCCCTGGGCAAGGGCAGCTCCGTCAACACCTTTCTCGAGCAGGTCACGTTCCAGGTCGCGCCCATGCTTCTCGATCTCGCCGTCGCCATTGGCTACTTCCTCGTCAAATACGATGCTTACTACGCCCTGGTTCTCTCCATCGTGACCTTCTGGTACATTTATCTGACCATCCGCATGGCACAGTGGAGAGCGGAAATACGCCGCGAGATGGTCAACGCGGATAGGGAGGAGGATGCTGTCAAGTACGTGCCATTCATTCCGCATCTCTCAAACGTCGTCCAACGCTAACCGTTGCAGAAACGATTCCATGGTCTCGTACGAGACGGTCAAGTATTTCAATGCCGAGGCGTACGAGTTCAACCGCTATCGCAACGCGGTCAAAAAGTTCCAGGCGGCAGAGTATCAGGTCACTTTTTCGCTGAACCTCATGAACGTCAGCCAGAACACCGTGTTCATGGTGGGCCTGCTCGTCACCTGCTTCATCGCAGCCTTCCAGGTGACCACGGGCGAAATCGACGTCGGCAAGTTTGTCAGCTTGATTGTGTACATGAGCCAGCTCCAAGCCCCGCTCAACTTCTTTGGCACCTTTTACAGGATGATCCAGTCCGCCATGATCAACTCCGAGCGGATGCTGGAGCTGTTCAAAGAGCAGCCTACCGTTGTGGACAGCCCAGGTGCCGAGAAGCTGCCTTCATGCGAAGGCCATCTGCGTTTCAACGACGTTCACTTTGCCTACGACGACCGCAAGCCCGCCCTGCAGGGATTGGATTTCGACTGCCCCCCCGGAACCATCACCGCCTTTGTTGGCGAGTCCGGCGGAGGCAAGTCCACCGTCTTCCGTCTTCTCTATCGCTTCTACAACATCATGTCCGGCAATATCCAGCTTGATGGCCACGACGTGGAGGATCTCACCATTGATTCGGTACGAAGTCACATCGGCGTCGTTCCCCAAGACACGGTCCTTTTCAACGAGACGATCATGTATAACCTCAAGTATGCGAATCAGGACGCAACGGAAGAGGACGTGTACGCCGCTTGTCGCGCGGCCAGCATTCACGACAAGATCATGACGTTCCCGGACAAGTACGAGACAAAGGTTGGCGATCGTGGATTGCGGCTCTCCGGTGGTGAGAAGCAGCGCGTGGCCATTGCCCGTACCATCCTGAAGAATCCTCGCATCATCATGCTCGATGAAGCCACAGCTGCCCTTGACACGGAGACGGAACAGCATATCCAAGAAGCTTTTGCGACTCTCGCCGAGGGCCGCACGATGCTCATCATCGCCCATCGACTCAGCACCATCACCCACGCCGACCAAATCCTCGTGCTGAACAGAGGAAAGGTTGTCGAACGCGGGACGCACGAAGACCTGCTCGAGAAGAACGGACACTACGCTTCCATGTGGAAGAAGCAGATCCGCGCGCAGAGAGCGGCCGAGCAAGCGAAGCTGCTCAAGGAAAAGGCCGATCGGCTCCGCAGAGCGTCCAAGGACGGCACACTGGTGGATGACGAGAGCAGCAGCAACAGCAGCCATTCGAACTCGTCGTCGGATGACGAGCGGATCAAGGAACGCAAGACGGCCATGAACGGCCGTCGCGATGATCATTCCAACGACCACTCCAATGGCAAACCCCATGGTCATCCATGATCTGGATGATGCAGCAAGGGCCAACGTTTAGCAATACGCTTCCCAGCCCGGTTTCGGGCAAGTGTTGTCACGCTTCCGTCTCGCGCACACCCATTGCGCGAAATGGAGCAAAGGCCTGTACATGGGTCGGAGCGAAGGTCTGCGGCCACGGCCCATCGATGGTTGTGTGAAAGCAAAACGCGGCACACATGACTCGGCATGGTCTTCTCAACCAGACCACATGCGGCATGTTTCAAGGCGTGTCCTTCTCTGTCGAACAGCGTTTCGTCGACGAAAAAAAATACGTTATCCCTTTTAATTTTTCCCTCTCCTTCCATGATGATACCTCTGCCTCGGGGTCCGCGGCTTGGAGGCACCGTCGATTGACGGTCTGGCGCAGGTGGTGAACAAGGTCGATTTCCTTTCCCCTGTGCATCCTGGCATGTGTTGCTCGCTTCTACTCGGCATGGTTCATACGGCGTTGATCAGGTTGGCGTTGATTCGAGTCCTGGTCCCTTTCCTTCCCCTTCCTGCTCGCCCGAGGATCGGGCGGCGGTGTACTGGTCACAAAAGCAAACGGAAGGTTTCTACGGCCTTCACCAAAAAGAGGCGCGGGTCGAGCGGAGGAGGAGGATGAACGCAAGGCGGTGAAAAGCGTCTTCGTTCGACTTTGCTCTCGGCCCGCTGAAAAGTGTGTATCAGAGAAGGTTCCTGAAATGTTACCACCTTTGCACCGTCTCACCGGCACGACGGAACGATGGGAGGAGGGCCGGGCTGTTGCTGTTTCCTGTCGTCGTTGCGACGCAGCGCTCGATGTGTTGATTTACGCAGTTTTATTGTCAATAGATTGGTACCTGGACGGCAGAAACTCCAACAAGGCTTGGACGCATTCCGAAGACATTTCACACCCATTTCCCCCATTTCCCCCATTTCCCCCATTTCCCAGTGAAGCACCTGTCCAGCGATGCTACCGCCGGTGGCGTAGTAATGTGTGTATTGTATTGTGCATAGCATGTATGATGTACTATGTGGCCAGCAGTTTCAAGCGAGACCCGCGTCCATGGCTCGAGCTCACGTTGTGCAAATCGGAGGAATAATCCACAGTGGGTGGGGGGTACCACGCACGCTACCGTCGTGTCACACAGCATCGCAGCCCCAGCACCGAGAAAGCGGATCCAGACTCTTCAAGTCCGACCGGCATCTCAAACTGTCAGTGTGTTGCATCGAACACGGCACTCGAAGTGTCCTTGCGTTCCGTGTCGCCTCGCCTCGCCTTTTTTTTTTTGGAGTCGTCGCTACCGGTGGTTTGGTCCTAAGGGCATGGACGGTAATATGTGTGTATGTATGCCCTTTTTTTTTTGCGCCCGCGTGGGTGGGTCGCGGATGATGGGATGAGAATGGCTTGATATATTGGGGATCTTCTTATGCGATTTGCGTGTTTTGGCACAGGGTTGGAGAGATGTTGGTGTTGTTGTGGCAAGATCGGCGGGTTGGAGGGGGGTTTGGTTGGTTGGTTAGGGGGAGGGAGGGAGGACGGGGGAACGGGGAAGAATAGATGTCATGCATGCATGTATGTACATAGTATGCATGCATGCATGGGGCTCGCGTCAACGCAACGGTGATGCTGGCGATTGTTGTGAGGGGGCGATACATACCCCCGCACGATGCGGAAGTGGGGATCGGCGAGATGGGAAAGGCGATGGGAAATCTGTGGAGGGGCTTTCCGCCCATCTTCGTCAGGTGGGGGGGCCGAAAGCGCTGATTGGTAGGGAGGGGGGGGGGGGTGCGACATTTGGTACCTGAAGATGGATAAGTAGGGAAGCTTTGGCGCTGTTGCTGTTGTGGAAGGTGTGGAAGGTGTGTATAGTGTGCATAGTGTGTTGCGTTGGCATCTTCCCGTCTCCCGTCCCGCGCATCTGCGACTTGGTACCAAACCTCCGACCACCTCGGCAGGGCGCCATCTTCACCGCAAACCCGCCCTGGGAAGCCATGGAGGCGAGATAAAGAAGCCCGCGCATCTCATCCGTCGCGTACCTGTCCCCCCCCATCACGGGGCTTTTCCCCAGCGCAGCCTAGGCGGTCCGCAAAACGTGCCTTTCTTTCCGTGGATGCAAGTAGTGGGGGGGGGGTTGGTTGCACAATCAGCCGACCGACCGGACCGACCCAGAGCAGCGTTTAAACTCGACACCAACGCACCGCCTCGTACTCTTCCCACTCAAGGACCGCTCCCTCGGTTCCCTCCTCACCCTTTCCATCCCGCGCTCTCTTCCCTCGCACCCACCTCCTCCGAGCGCAATTCCCAATCGTGGCCGCGGCTCCCGGTGGGGGCATTGTTTGGCGGGGCAGCTTAGCTCGCTTCTCCAACGACTGCGGGATTACGGCGCGGGTGCTGGCGGGATTGGTGCAGAGGTACGAAGGACTGGTACCCAGAGGCCAGATCCAGATCTGAACCCGAGGGTGAGGGTCAGGCCTCCGATCGCATCGCAGCCCTCGACGTACATGGACACGATGTCGAAGATGGTACCTGACGACGCGAACATTGCGGTGGTGTGTATTTCCGTTCCCCGTCCTTTTCGTGGATCTCCTGGATTCCCCGGATTTCCCGTGCGAAACAGGCGGTGCGACCATGTCTGGTGTGCACGTTTCTTGTTTGCCTGAAGACGAAAGAGCAGGATTCGAATGCAGCATCTACTTGCATGTGGGCTTTTTGATGCATGCTCGGGCCATCAGGTTGGTACTGCGGTCAAGCTCAAGCGCAGTCTTTTTCCCTGGCAGTTATCATGTTCAGTGATTCCCATCCGATCTTTCCTTCCTTCCTTCCTACTTTCTTCGTAGACATGTGATAGTAGGAGTGTTTTCCAAAACTCGCCTGACTGACCCTTCGCGCCCAGGATACGGCGTATTCCGTCTACCACGAGTCCGAGGACGACGACTCGCAGTCGTACACTTCGTAAGCGCTATCCAGTATCCATTCTCGTCTCCCCCATGCACACTCATCACTTCTTCTGACCATTCCAAGCGGGCAATCCCTCGCCTCCAATGTAACTCGCTACCGCTACGAGAACGGGCGTCGCTACCACGCCTACAAAGAAGGCTCGTACTACGGCCCCAACGATGACACGTACTCGAGTTACGAAACCATCGTGCATCACCTGTGGCTTTTGACGCTGCATGACAAGTTGTTCCTTGCGCCGATTGGGGAAGAGAAGGAGGGCATGCGGATTTTGGATGTTGGGACGGGAACCGGGTTGTGGGCCATGTAAGTGAAGCGATTCCGCACAACGGAGAGACAAGCGACGGCATAGCATGGAAGGAGGAAGAAAAGGAGGACGGTGAGGAGGAGGAGGAAGTAATGAAGATCCGAATTCCGGCTGACAAACACCACGATGCAGCGACATGGCCGACTGCTTCCCTTCCTCTGAAATCACCGCCACCGATCTCTCCCCCACCCAATCCACCACGGCACCCCCAAACATCCGCTTCGAAGTCGACGATGCCGGCTCCGAATGGACCTACGCGCCCTCCTCCTTCGACTTCATCCACATCAGAGGCCTCACAGGCTGCATCCGCGACTGGCCGTATCTGTACTCGCAGGCGTACCGGCACCTCAAGCCCGGCGCCTACTTCGAGCATCTCGAATTCAGCATAGACACCAGCGCGGACCCGCACAGCGAGAAGCCCGCAGACAAGCTCTTCACCTCCTTTTCCGCCTCCATCCTGGGCGTCGGCGACAAGCACACCGGCATGACCTTTCGCACCGTCGAGTTCATGGAGGAGTACATGCGCGGTGCGGGCTTCGTCGATGTCGTCGAGAGGAGGTTCGTGTGGCCCATTGGTCCGTGGCCCAAAGATCCCCATCTCAAGGATCTGGGCCGCTGGGGGGAAAGGAATTGGGCCGATGGCATCGAGGGTTGGGTCATGGCTATTTATACGAGGATATTGGGGGTAAGTCGCTCCCTCGCTTTCCATGCCGTGCGTGCGGTGTGCTGATGACGGGGTTGGGGGGGGGGTGCAGTGGACGTACGCGCAAGTTCAGGACTTTGTCCGCGAGTTCAAGGGCGTGATCAAGGATCGGAAGAATCATTACTATCACGAGGTGAGGTGTGTGTATGGGCGGAAACCGTTTCCAGACGAAACCTCTGCCGCTGCAACGGAGACGGCGGAGGCTCGACAAGATGAGGCAGTTGGTCTTGGCTTGTAGAGAGAGAGAGAGAGTAGAGAGAGAGAGAGAGTGAGACAGAGAGAGAGAGAGAGAGAGAGAGAGAGACAGAGAGATACCCCCACCGAAATGGCATAGGATTTTTGCAAAGGGCACCTGTCATTGGGCTTGTTTCATGCTTTCATTATTATACCGTATGCTGGTGGGTGTACGCCAGGCGCCTTTCCCAGTCATCATGCTATTGGTACACGGTCATGGTCTGTCCTGGCTACACTGTTTTTGTCCGCATCGTCTAGTCGTCCATATCCACATCCCCGTCTCCGGTCGCCTGTCCGTTTGACCGCGGGTTCGACTTGGGTACGGAAGCCTCCTTGTCAATCATCTGCCGTGAGACGGATACGATGTTGTCCTCGATGAGGCGCTGGCCGACATCCTCGAGATCTGGACCATGTCAGTATGCGGGGGGTACACGAGCACAGATGCAAATGGGGGGATGCGCACGCTTCTTCGGGTCCACCTTGCCAACGTAGCGCGTCTTAAGCTGCTCCTTGGTCAACTCCGTCTCCTCCTTGACCCGCTTCTCGTAGCCTTCGGCCAGCGACACCAGCTTCTGCAGGCTCTCCTTATTTCGCTCGCCCTCGCCCCGGAAGTCGTTCATCATGAGCGCCTCGGTCCAGACCTGCTTGTGCAGGTTCATCAGCATGTTCTCCTCCAGCGCCGACTTCCGGTAGTTGATGCCGATGGAGTAGTAGTGCCGGTTGAGGCCGTGGATGAGGGCCTGGATCGAGGGCTTGTTCAGGTGGCCGACGTTGGACGTGGTTTGGCGGGGCTCGTGGCCCATCATGAGCGTCTGCGGGTTGATGAGGCGGAAGGCGTCGATGACGACCTTGCCCTTGACCGACTGTATGGGATCGACCACGACGGCGACGGCGCGCGGGGTGAGCTGCTCAAACGACTGCTGCGTGTTGATGTCGACCGACGACAGCCAGCAGCCGAAGCCGGGATGTGAATGGTACCAGCCGACGACCGTCTCCTGCCTCCCCGTCTGGCGCAGCATGTCCATCATCTTGGTCTGGAAGACGGGGTCCACGGCCTCGACCGAGACGCCGGTGCCCGACTGCGGCATGGCGAAGACGTCGACCACGCGCACCGTGTAGTCGTCCACGAACTCGCCCAGCATCAGTCCCATGACCTCCATGGGCACGCCCGCCCGGCCGTGCCGCAGCATCTTGAGCAGGGCCAGCGACGAGATGTAGACGGTTTCCGAGTTGTCGATGAGGTTGGTGTCCTGCGACGGGCCGTTCATGCCCTGGGCGGCGGCGAGCATGCGGCTTAACCGGTCCATCTTTGGCGGGGTGTGGTGTGGTGATGCGGGTGGTGCAGAGGGGGGCTAGGGCTGAGATGTTCGGGGGGGAGCTGGCGGTGAGGGTGGGTGAATGGTGTTGAGGTTGAGGTTGGGGGGGTAGAGGTAGCACGTGTAGGCGGCGATGATGGAGAGAGAGAGAGCTGTCGAGGTCGGTCGCGTACAGGCCGAAGTTTCCCCGACTGGCGGTGGATGTTGAAGCCACTCCAGCCAGAAAAAAAAACGGTTACCTAAGCAATGAGAGGTAGGTATCAAGGGTGGTTGCCGCTTGCGGCATGGTGGCCCGGGCCCACGTTTCTCCGGCGCCTCTTGGCAGCAGGGGTCGTCCGATGTGACCGAATGCGGCGGGAGCTTTGTTGAGCTGCTGCCACTATAATGGCCCGCATCTTCCAACGCTCTTACCCACAACTCTCCCCGAACCTTGCCATCCACCCACACACACCGTGAACTGCGCACCTCCTGTGCTGTCTGCGTCTCAAGGTACTCCGGTCGGCTAGCTTCGCGTGCTTTATTGTTCGCATCCCCCCCCTTCACACCCACCCCTCCGTTTTCCGCGTCTGCGCTGCGTCCGCTGCTGGCGCATTCAACATTCGCCATGGAGGCTGGAGAAGGCAGTTCCGCGACGGCCAGCAACGCGCTCAATGGCAACGGGTCCACCAAGAAGGTCGCCTACTTCTACGACTCGGACGTCGGCAACTACGCCTACGTTGCCGGCCATCCCATGAAGCCGCACCGCATACGCATGGCCCACAGCCTGATCATGAACTACGGCCTGTACACCAAGATGGAAATCTACGTAAGCCCTTCCTGTCCATCCTGCCATGCCCCCCAGGAAGCTCACCCGGCCAGCGCGCAAAACCTGCCTCCAGATACGAGATGACGCAGTTCCACACGGACGAGTACATCGACTTCCTCCACAAGGTCACGCCAGACAACATGGACGCCTACTCCAAGGAGCAGAACAAGTACAACGTCGGCGACGACTGCCCGGTCTTCGATGGCCTGTTCGAATTCTGCGGCATCAGCGCCGGCGGCACCATGGAAGGCGCAGCCCGACTGAACCGCGGCAAGTGCGATGTGGCCGTGAACTGGGCCGGCGGTCTGCATCACGCGAAGAAGAGCGAGGCTAGCGGCTTCTGCTACGTCAACGACATCGTGCTCGGCATTCTCGAGCTGCTGCGGTACAAGCAGCGCGTGCTCTACATCGACATCGACGTCCATCACGGCGACGGCGTCGAAGAGGCCTTCTACACGACCGATCGCGTCATGACCGTCTCCTTCCACAAGTACGGCGAGTACTTTCCCGGCACCGGCGAGCTCAGGGATATCGGCGTGGGCGTCGGCAAGAATTACGCCGTCAACTTTCCGCTGCGCGACGGCATCACCGACGAGACGTACAAGAACATATTCGAGCCCGTCATCGAGGCCGTCATGACCTACTACGGCCCCGAGGCCATCGTCCTTCAGTGTGGCGGTGACAGTCTGTCGGGCGACCGTCTCGGCTGCTTCAACCTCAGCATGGAAGGTCACGCCAACTGCGTGCGCTACGTCAAGAGCTTCAACGTGCCCGTGATTGTGCTCGGCGGCGGTGGCTACACCATGAGGAACGTTGCGCGAACCTGGGCATTCGAGACGGGCACGCTGGTGAACCAGAAAATGCCCAAGCAGCTGCCTTTCAACGACTATTATGAATACTTTGCGCCCGACTACGAGTTGGACGTCCGCCCTTCGAACATGGAGAATGCCAACTCCGTCGACTACCTGCACAAGATCAAGTCGGCCGTCATCGATAACATTCGACGAACTGGCAGGCCTTCCGTGGAAGCCTTCACAAATATCCCCCCTTCTGCACCGGGCGTGCAGAACCGGGAAATGGAATCCGACTTTGAAGACGAGATGGACGATCTGGAAGCCGACGAGAACCCAGATGTCCGTGCTACCCAGCGCCAACGCGACCAGCAGATCGAGGCCGAAGGCGAACTCTACGAGGCTAGCGATGATGAGGACTACAAGAACAGTCTTGGCGTGCGACGACAACCCGGTGTCAGGGGGAGGCGCAACATTATGGACTTCCAGAACCCCAACGCGGCCTCGGATGGTGGCGCAGACACGCCCAATGGGACGCGAAGCCTGAATGGCGAGAGCGCCCGGCAAAGGCGATCCGTCTCACAAGCTTCTTCCGCACAGCCTGCAAATGGCACATCGTCACGGACACGCACGCCCGCTATTCCGGCCGCGGCTGACGAGGACGGCGATGTCGATATGGACGACACCAGAGAAGCCGTCGCTTCCACCGCAGCAGGTCAGTACACGGACACCATGTAGACCATCGTACGCTCATACTAGCTCAAGATCCCTCCGATGCCCCTGCCACAATTTTATCGCCGTCACAGTCGCCCGCCGGTGTTGTCACACCGCCCGAGTCGCCACCTGCGGCAGCAGCTGCATCCGCAACAGCTGACGTGGAGATGGAAGGTGCTGATACCGAGAATTCGACCGAAGACAAGACGGTCGCAAAAGAAGAGACGGAGGCCGAACGGGACTCGGAGAAGGTGAAGAGTGAAGTGCGCACAGAAGTTGCCAAGGAAGAGTCATGATCACAGCAACATGGCGACTCGAAGCGAGTAGGTAAACGACGTTTATGAAAGAGATGGGCGTTTCTGGATGATTAAGCTGGTAGTGGTGTCTTTCACTCCTACTCCGCCAGACACGCCCGCCCCACCTTGCGCTGAACCATCCTCCGAGACATTTCTGGTATCTTCGCTTTTGCTCCTGGGGACAATTCTACAACCCCTAGCGCCTATACCCAGCCGCAATCTTGTGCTATACGATCTCCTACTCCAGTAAGTCATATTGCAAATCATGTGGGCTCGGCGTTGGCAGACATGGAGCCTGTGTAAAAGTAGAGACAAAGTGTTGCGAAATCAAGCTTCAGAGATATGTTGGAGCTCGAGAAATTGGAATGGGTTTTCATGAATCGGACCCTGACCGTTTGGGATATACCTTTTTGAATCTTTGGGTTTGTCTTTTTCTCCTTCAATCCTGATATCCATCGGAGTAACAGGAAGCGGCGAAACGTCCGTAATTTTAGTTCAATTCAATCTAATCCCGCATTCACAAACTCAAACTGGGAGAGTGAAACCGCACCTGAATTTTCTATTCTCCGTGGCCAGCTAGCTCTTTGAGAGCCTAGGCCTTCGCCCCACTTCATTTTCCCGTTCACTTCTCTCCAAATTTCTTCTTTCCCCTGACGGTTTCGAAAAGCACAACGTCCGGTAACCCGCCCTCGCTCTCATCTTCCCAGCTCTGTCGATGGCCGACGAAACTTTCAGCCTCGGGCTTGGGGATCCGGGGGAACATGCCCATTTTCAACATCCAAAGGTGCGGGAAGATGGCGGGTTGGGACATTATGGGGCTGCAACCATGTCAGCAACGACAACACGGAACGAACGCATGAATGGTGGTGACGCATCGCATGCGAAGTAGTCGCAGTAATAGCAGTAGTAGTAGCAGTACGATGAGGGGTCTGAAAGGTAGCAGAGAGGAAACAAACGTACGACCCACAGTCCCCGCAGAAACAACGCTTGACCACATTCCCACTCCCCGTGTTGAAATCATCGTAGATTCTCATCTTGTTCCCCGGATCCTTCAAGTCCACCTTGTCCTTCTCCATGGCCAGGTTCGACGAGATGAAACTCCCGGAAATCTAACCGCGTGCGGTGTCAGCGTTTGTTTGCGTTCATCCTCCACGTCGTGTCCTTTTTCCGTCTGCCGCGAAGGGGGTTTCGAGGGCGAAAGAAGAGGTGGGTTACTTTGCGGCAGTTTGAACAGTGGCATAGATGCCCCTTTTGCGGGGTCGCCCAGAGGTTCTCGCGCACGGTCAGGCTGATGGCGCCGCAGAGACAGGTTCCTGTTATTTCTTCCGAGAAGGTGGAGGGGTCGTACTGTTTGGGGTCGCCGGTGAATTCGTTTGTGAATGTGGGGTTGGAAGATGCCATTGCAACGGTAATGGTAGTAGTATTGTCTTGGTATAGTGTTGAGATGGTAGAAGATTTTGCGAGATGTTTGGGTTGATGGGGGGGGGGGGGGATGATTTGATTGGGCGTAAGTACAGTGTAACCGTGTTGCTCTCTCCTTTCTGTGAGATACTTGAATACGGATTGCTGCTTCAGCTTCTTATATATGAATGAATGGAACGACGATGCATCGACTCCAAGATCTCCATCCGAGGCACCTCATTGAGACCCCGCTCGCCCCACTTGACGTCAGCCGTTCTTCTTTCGTTGGCTACGGAGATACTGCGTCAGCGTTTTGGGTTGTACACGTGGAATATAATATGATAGCGTGAAGTAAGTCTTTATTTGTAAGCCGGTATTACTAAGGCTCTGTTCCCTACGGCATTTACGGAGTTTTCTACGCTCGATTAGGCTACTGTTCAGCAGTGTAGATTGTAGATATATACGCACTAGTGTTACATAATCATCAATTCATCCAATCACCATGTCTATATAAAAGTGGACATGCCGAGGGCTGAAAGCGACCTGTACGCTAAATTATCAACTCAGTTTAGAGCAGCCCCCTCTCCCTACTTAAAGTTGTATAGATTATAAATCATGGCTTACGTACATGGATCTAATAGCTCTAAATGGTGGGAGAGGGTAATTCTCCATGGATCACGCTATTCACATGTGAATATTATTACAATTGAGCAAAAGGAATTCCAACAGTATTCCTGAATACTGGGATATATCGTAACACCAGTTACATACACCAAATGAACAGAAGCCAAGACGGCGTTGAAAAACAGCCACAGCGCTACTGATCGTTGAATTTCCACTGACCAGAGCCTAAATGATCTAGGAAGTTTATAGGGCAGAATCATAGCTTCGTATATTCAAGTGTAATGTAGTCGATGATCATCATGGGCAAGTACAACAGTAACTAGTAGCGTGAAAATAGAATACGATTTTATATTCATTTTCCGATCTATAGACGCGAGAAAAAAACAACAGGACAGGTCTATCGTGCGACGCTAAATACCGCTGGCACTTTGATGGTGTTTCAAGCTCTGGTAAAGTTCCGCGCCGTCATGATCATAGAACTAGGGGTAGGTTGTCGAGGTCGATATCCAGGCCGCTGCTTAGCTGTGGAACTTGCTTGTACTTGCTCTCGTCCAGCAATCGACGCGTCATTTGAAGTGTCTGTGTATACGTTAGCAACATCATCCTTGCTTGTATAGACCATCTCCCATCAGGCTGATAATCACTTACCGCGGCATATGAGGGATTGGGATCCCGTTTCATGGTTTGCAAGAACGCCCACGTCTACCCACTGGTCAGCACTCATCCCAACTTCATCATCGAGGAGTCTGTATACGTACCATGGCTCCAGTACTCTGTCCCTCGATTCTCGCATCTGCACTGGTCTGATCGTCCCTACACCCACTGAACATGGTCACCATCTTATTCTCACTGCCATAATGCCCCACAAACGCGCCCTCGTGCAATCCCTCTTCCTGCTGCTGCTCCCCCATATGTTTCAACCCGCGAAAGAAATCCGTTGCTCCCGCAAGAAGTTCCTTCGCTTCCCCCATCTTGTCGTACCGGAAGCCGCTTTGGAAGAGATCCTGCGCTTCGCCCACGAGTTGTGCACCTTTACGCAGATTGTCCATGAGGTTGATCTGGCCGTCTGCGTCGGTGCGGTAGACGTATGGTAATTCCACCGCCGAACCGGAATGGCAGCAGTCCATGAGTATGAACAACGTGCACCCAGGCGCCATCCTGGTTACCAAATGCTCATGCAACAACGTACTGCTAATCTGCCCGTTCCTCTCAAAGTCAATCGGTACAATCGTGTCGTCCATTCCCGTGCCTCCATGCACACCATCGGTATCGCGGATCTGCGCTCCATGGCCGGAATAGTGCAGGAAAAGTGTGCAATTCGGTTCGCTGACGAGCCAATCCATAGCCGCGAGGATGTTGTGGCCGGTGGGGTAGTATGGGGATGAGGGCTCCAGGGCGGCGTTATCGGAGAGCATGACGCGGTCGCGGTGCGTGTTGGAGTAGCCGCGGAAGGACAGGAATTCGGCAATGTTGTCGATGTCAGCTTGGCAGCCTTTGAGCTCGTGTTGACTACCGGTGTAGTTGATACCTATGAGGAGGGATTTCTTGCGTTGCGGCATTTTGGTTTCAGCTCCTGGGTTTGCCTGCGCTTCGAGAATCCTTGGGCCGGTCTCCTGGCTCTTTCTTTCGGACTGGGTTTTGGGAGTTGTGCGAAGGAAGTAGAACTGAACTGTGGCGCAGGAGGTACCGGTAGACGATGGGGCTCTGATCTAAGATGCGGATACGCGGATGTTGGCGGTGGGAGGTTGGTGTCGGAAGTGGCGCTTCGGTGGATTCAATGGTGCAGCTAATTCCGCGTTTCGGCACAACCTCAAGTTGTCATACGCAAAGCAATTTAATGCTATGCCGTCACTTCCATGCAAGCATTGAGAATCGGTCGAAGAAAAAAAACCCCCGCAATATCGAGGTTTGGAGGACGAATATCATCCAGCGGTTTCAGAACCACCCCCGCTCGATGTGTTTCTGCCTGCGCCCGATAGGCCAAAAACACATGCCGCTGCCGCCATGCAGAAAAAGAGTACAAAAATCATATATTGTCGCTTCTGTGGATCGAACACAGTACCTCCAGATGTCTTCGTTTGAACCGAAGTTTGCCGGTAAACCGGATTGCTTCAGTCTGGCGCTCTCCCAAGTGAGCTAAAGCGACGTTTCATGATTCGATGAATATTTTCTCAGTTATATAATATATATTGGATGGCTATCTACGTGAGCAAATATTCAGGCACTAGGATGCTTGACGAACAAACCGGCGTTTTTATTGTGCTCACTGAGGGGTCATGTGTTCTGGCTAATTAAGCTTGCACTGGTGGTTACGTCAGTAAGGTGGGGCAGATGATTAGAGAAAGTAACTTACCAATCGAGACGTCGCTAAGCTTGTCCAGAACACATATTCAAAGAATTAGAATAGAACAAGACTTTCAGACCTTGTGTAGTCAGACACAAGCAGATATCCACCGAGGAAAGTTGATTATCAGCCAGGTTTACACAAAACACCAGGACAGTAGCTACAACGTCCTGTCAACGCTAGTGGAATGTGCATGTTAACTCATGTTAATAAAGTAGATTCACTTCTATTTTTACTTGGATCGAGATTACTAAAGGGCGTATTACGTATGGCTTACCTATCAGTAACGTTCTTCTTCCTGTATAATCATCAGCAGAGAGCAATACTATAGAGAACGTACGAAAAGTAAAGACCATAAGCTTTAGGTCTTTAATCGCAATAACCAGCCTTCACGGTCGTATAGGATGTGGATTATAAAAAAGCTTCACAGCTTCTGTGTAGTTTGTAGTTTTATATTTAAAATATAGGCAACTCGGAGGCGTGTAACATACGACTCACAATCCTAGCATGTCCCGTTCTGCCATTGTTGTTATTCGTATAGTAGGCTCTGTTCATCACTCAGCTTTATTTTATTAGCATGTCATGTTGACCTTAATAAGAGACTATAGATTTTTGCGAATTCTCTATTATAAAAGGCTTGAGCCGCTTGACCATAGGTTTTAATTGGAGGCTAAATACCATAAGCGTAAAGCGATAGAAAACGGTGAATAGAAGTTAAGTGGAGTAACACCTATTGCTTAAGAAGTGGATGCACCTTCGACTACCACCGACTGTCGTCCTGTTTAATGTAGAGAACTTCAGGTTGTAACAGTGTATGCTCTGCCTGATAGAAAATATTTGACAGCACTAAGAATTTAACCTGGATGTCTTAGCAGAGATAGAGAAATATATTCACTCTTTTCAAGGACATGTTCAATGCCATGAAACATGTATTTTTGCTTTACAAAACTCCGCAGTCCAGTTTCCATCGAAAAGTCCCTTTGATGGTGTCAAAAATCAGTATTGCGAGTCATTGTTGAGCAAGACGGAGAGAACTCGGTGATTGGCTTCGCATGATGCCAATCTCGACCGTGAGAGACCAACTTCCCCGCAGCTCGGCTTCGGGGAACATGCAAAACGCAACTCCATATTCCCAATGCGGGGAAGCTATGGTCCGCTCCTCGGACCGATGCTTGATGCCATAAAAGTGAAATACCTTTCACTTTAACATTCAAACTCAATACCTTGATATTATCATCCATGCTCTACCTGCAACCTTCAAGATGAACGGACAGACCAACGGCGAAACGCCTAAATCCTACGACCTAATCGTCGTAGGATCCGGGTTTGCAGGCACCATGGCAACACTTAACTTTCTCGAGACCTCTTTCCGCCTTGGAAAATCCAATGCGCGCGTTGCTCTTGTAGAAGCTGGTCGTTCCGACGAACGCTGCGGTGCCTCCCGCTGGACAATGGCTTACCTCCGTCTCGATAAGAATCTGGCCTTCGACTCTGCCTGGAAAGACGAAATGAAAGCTGTCTCAAAAGGCGAGGCCGATATGGACTACTGCGAGAAACTCGCTGCTGGAGCGCAGAAAACGGCTTTCTATGTGCAGGACAAGGGCGTCAAATTTGTACATCATGATGAGGAAAATGTGCTACTAGAGTTCAAGACGGGGCAACACTTTGTGTTTCCAGAAGGGGGTGGAAGGGCGATTATTGAGTGCTTGATGGGGCACATACAGGGAAATGAAAACTGTGATGTGATGTGGGAAACGGAGGCGTTGCATCTGTTAACGAATAAGAGGGGGTCTATTCGAGGTTTGCGGGTTAGGGGAAAGGACGGGCTATTGGAAGAGTTGGTCGCGCCGAATGTTGTGCTTGCTTGTGGTGGATTTGAGGGTAATCGAGAGATGCTGGCCAAGTATATTGGACGACGAACTCACGAGCTTCCCCTGATCGCTCCAGGATTGAAATACAACCGTGGCGCAGGCTTGAACATGGCCCTTGAAGTCGGTGCTGGAACTGCTGGTGCTTTCGACGGCATGCACTGTGAACTTGTCGACACGCGCGCAACAAAGCCGGATGCAGTTATCTGGGGTCACAACTACGGGATTGTGGTGAACGAGCATTGCAAGCGGTTCTATGACGAAGGCAAAAGGCATCTCTTTGCCACTTTTGAGATGATTGCCCTCGAGGTATGGCGCGACCAAAACCAAAGAGGTTACTTCATCACCGATGATCCGATTATGAAGCGTTTCCGTCCTGGCTGGGTATACGACACAACTGATCAAGATCCTGAAAGTGCGGACACTATTCGCGAACTCGCCGATAAGCTTGGTATTGCCCCAGATGAGTTGGAGAAGACAGTGAAGGAATTCAATGCCGCGTGTAACGACAAGCCTTTCGAGCTGATGAGGTTGGATGGCAAGGCGACCAAGGGACTTTCTCCCAATAAGAGTAATTGGTCGAATCCGATCGCAACACCGCCGTTTTACGGATATCCGGTGACGTCGCACTTGACGTTCACATATGGCGGGGTAAAGACGAATACAGACGCGCAGGTTCTGGGTACAAACGACGCGCCGATTCCGGGCTTGTATGCGGCGGGTGAGATGACTGGGATTTTCTACAATGGTAAGTCCTCAATCGAACAAAAGATTTATGTATTGACTTGCTGCACAGAATACCCTCCGGCTACTTCGGTTCTACGCTCACTGACGTTTGGACGCATCGCGGGAACGAAGATCGCGGAGGCATTAGCTGGCTGAAATTGAGCTTGTCTGTGAAAGATATGTTCAAGTTCAGTGATGATATAGTACACCTATTTTATGTTTCAAGCCTTGATTCTCTGTTTTAACTCCCTCCCATCTTGACGTCCACCCATATTGGAACCTAGTCACTGAGGCCTCTCTCATCCTCGCTATTTAGTATCCCAGCCTTCTTTACCAGTTCTTTCTCCCAGCTATGAGTTCCTGCAGCCACGTAGTTAACCCTGTCATAGTTACTTCCCCATTCTCTTCCTCTAATATGTGTAACGTCCTTCATCGTCATGCATCTTTCCCTACACGCCGACTACAATGGAAGTCGTCTCGTCGCGTGTCTGTCTTCTCTCCACAAAAGAGTTTTACATTGAAGCCTGCAGATTTGATCACATGTTAATGGAGAAATGTCCGAAGCTGCGGATGGTCGTTGCGCTAGTTAGGTGCAACGTTCCTATCTCCCGCGAGCAGTGCCTATCAGCCTTGATATTCCAGTCGCACACATTTTTCAATCAATATCCCATGAAATTTAAACTTTCAGGCATGTTGTGTGCCACTGACTGTGCCGATCAAAGGATCTCAATAAGGATTATCTGTCCCATTCACGGCGTAGATGTTAAGGAGGTGGGCACATCACATGACATTGATTATGAAAAGAAGGTCTACCTATTGTAATATGACCTAAATTCAAGTAGCTTTTTTTTTCGAATAGTAGAGCTTTTAGATGGATAACATAGCTTTATTTGTACATTTGTCGTCTCAAATGGGTGCCAGTCAAAGAAACAAAGACCGGCATTTTCGTATTAGTCAAGTGCCAACAGGCAGAGACAAAGTGGCGAGAACTTGAGAGATATTGTTGGATTTCCTTCTTCTAGAGGTTCTGTGCAATATCGCAGGGCCTGTAGCAGGCATTGTACAGTTCATCATTAAACGCCTAAATAAGCTTTCTAGAGTAGGTGTCAGCTGGTTTCCCCGATCCTCGGAATAGTGTGCATCGGAGTGCACAGGGGTGGCCGGAATAGCGCTTACGAGCCGAGTGAACCGAACGCGCAGGGAACGTCTTGGTATGGAACCGAAGGCTTGACAGCAACGACATTTGAGAACTAGGAAAGGTGATAGGACCATTGATAAGCTGGTGATAAATTGTCACGAGATCAGGAACTGGGGGATTAGGAGTAAGTGGGGTCTTGCATGCAGTGATGATCGAAAAGGAGTAGTTCCCATCCCACAAAGCCAGGGTCGAAAGTGTGGAATTTTCCCGACCGTCATAGCGGCAGCTATCAGAAATTAACAAACACCACCATCCACACAATTGCATCTCACATCCATGAGACGCGCTTCTATCGCAGATCAAGGTGAGGAGATCATGGCGGCAAGGATCAAGCGGTGCGGAGAAGACCAGCATGGCAGGTTGACTGGCGCGTGACACATCCGTCACCGTGGGACGCTTGTCTGAAGCACGCGCATATGCAGAAGCCGCCGCGACAGACCTCAGGCTCCAATCCTTTTCCACGCAATCCTCTGTTTTCCTTTCCTTTCCCTGTAGCATGCCTCCCTGGCAACTACACGGTGCGCCGCTATGCCAGAACGCCGCCTGCCAGTCACGCAGCTGGCCATTCTCTGTATGTCCCATCTCGAGGCCTTTAAGGAAAGAACTGACATTACTGTTAGCAATATGTCGCTTCGCCGAGCCCATCGCCCTCACCAGCGTCTATCCGTATATCCCGGAGATGATGGAGTCTTTCGGCGTCCCTGAGAACGACATTGCGCGCTGGGCTGGTCTTACTTCTGCTGTCTTCTCGATTGCGCAAGCCATCACTGGCATACCATGGGGCGCAGCTTCCGATCGTTTCGGCCGGAAACCCATCATCTTGATCGGGCTGTTCAATACGATGGTTACAATGTTGATCTGGGGATTCTCGACGAGCCTGCCAATGGCGATCACGGCAAGAGCGCTACAGGGACTAGGGAATGGCAATGTCGGCATACTGAGGACAACGGTGGCAGAAATGTGCCCTTGGAAGGAGCTGCAGCCTAGAGCGTTCAGTATCATGCCATTGGTATACACAGTCGGGTCGATCTTTGGACCGACGCTGGGTGGTGCGTTGTCGAATCCCCTCAGGGTCGATCCCAGGAAACCCCGTGGAGACGGGTTTTTTGAGAGATTTCCGTACTCTCCACCGAATCTTGTTGCAGCTACGTTGTTCGCCATTGGAATCATCACAGGATTTTTGTTTCTGAAGGTATGTGTGGCATGTCTTGTGACGGAAGCGTATTGCGGTGCTAACAAGGTTAGGAATCAGCCGAGTCGAAGAAGCACGATCGCGACATCGGCCGGATTATCGGCGTGAAGATCACGGCCTGGGTCCGCAAGATCCTCAACATCCCCCGCCGACAGGAGAAGGTTCGCCCTGAGCAAGAGCCACTTTTAGGCCAGCAGAAACTCAACCAGGATGAAGAGGCTGATCCCATGGGCACAAAGCACATCGCACGAGAAGCACCACCCAGAGTAAAGGATGTGCTTTCGTTCCAGACTACCCTCAACCTCCTGGTATATACTCTGCTCGCCCTATACTCGATAGCATTCGACCAGCTCCTCCCAGTCTTCATGCATCACCCAACGCAATCTATCCACGACCCGAACGTCCAACTCCCGCTCAAATTCACAGGCGGCTTCGGCATCGATTCGCGACGCATCGGCGCCATGTTTACCATCTTCGCCATCACATCCACGCTATTCCAATTCCTGCTCTTCCCACCCATAACCCAACGTCTCGGCGTTCTCCGATGTCTTCGAATTTCCTTCCTGATCTACCCGGTGGTTTTCTTCATCACGCCATTTATCTCACTCCTCCCATCAAGCACCTCCCGCGAAGTTGCCATGGTTGGGTTGTTGGTATTCAGAGGTTTGGCGGGTACTTTTGCGTTTCCCACGAGCACGATTATGATTACCAATTCTGCGGCGAGCTTGAGGGTTCTGGGCACGATTAATGGACTGGCTACCAGCACGAGCGCAGTAGGAAGAGCTGCTGGACCTGCCATAGGTGGAAGTTTGTTCACGTATGGGGTGAAGAAAGGATATATCGTGATTCCTTTTTGGACAATGACCACCATCGCATTGTTGGCCTTCATCCCCACGCTTTGGCTCGAAGAAGGGAAGGGATTCGGCGACGACCCGGATACAGACTCTGAGAGCGTACTTTCAGCAACCGCCTCGTCCATCGAAGATACCGACGAGACCGTCAACGCTACGGCCGACGATGATGTCGACACCGAACATGCCGAATCCGAGTACGGTGAACTGACACGTCTGTTGAGCTACACAAGTACACGATCCAGTGAAGCGGTCGCCACGGACGACGAACTGGATATGAGTGATGGAGACGACACGCCACGAGAACACCACCGGAGGAGGCAAAGTCTCGGTAGTGTGGGCCAAATACGCAGCCACTCCAACAGCCGCCGAAGCCGAATTGTGAGGAGGAGAACTTCAGTTCCTCTAGGAATGGGTAGTGGATTCAGCCGGTTAAGTTCAAATTTGGGGAGTGCAGGTGTCATTGGGGCCGGAGGAGCCAGTTGGGGTGGCACGTGAGGAGGCATATACATCGGTTACATGACTGTGGTCATCGCACGCGAGCCCGCTTCATCACGGGGATCGGAGTGTCCTATCTTTGCCAAGAAGCGCTCGTGCCATAGGCCCACTCCTGTGGGATTTTGAGGCTGACACTAGGGGCTTGGAGGCGAGGCTATTGTCTTGGGAGTTGGATCGTCGAACAAGCCGTGGCGATGGCGTGAGGTTTGAATCTACTCGTTGCAGACAAATGCAGAGTTTTTGTCGAGTAGAATGAGGCTATGATGAAATGAATACAACGATTTGCTAAGAAGATCATCACAACACGCTTCAAATGAAATGTCTTCAGCTCACACATTCAACATTACGCATTACTCAATACTATGTCCCCTCTCACCCTGACCGTCTTCCCGCATCTACTGCTTAATCACACCGTCCTGGATCAGCTCTTTGTCGATGCCGACCCAGTACTTCAGCCAGTTGAAAATGTATGTGTGCCACACAAGACTGTTCTCGCGATTGATGGTCCAGTGGTTCTCATTCGGGAAATGCAAGAAGCGCGACGGCACACCCTTGGTTTGCAGGATGTTGAAGAGGTTCAAGCCCTCAGCTTGGACGACACGATAGTCGAGATCATCTACATCTCACATTAGCACAGCCCCCAAAGATCCCCGTTCCACCAACCAGTTTCAAAGCAGTTGAAATGGGTGAGAGGAAAGAAAAGTAAAGACGTACTGTGGGCAACGAAATGTGGCGTAGAGAAATTCTTTGCATGGCTCAGAGGATCCCAAATTGCGAAGTTCTCGCGGTTATCCCACATGGTGCCATTCTGATCGTGTTGAATGAAGAAGATTTCGTCGGTGGCGTAGGCACCGAATTGGTTGAGTTTGCCGTCGTGCGTCACGAGGGCTTTCAATTTACGGCCGAGAGCGTGGCCTTGGATCCAGTTCGTCCTGGCAGTATCGTTAGGTGAGAATTGAGAAAAGGGAAAAGGACACAACGGTTTAGGAAAAGGAGATTGGGAAACGTACATGAAACCTCCGAAACTAGCTCCACCGGCAACAGCGCGGTCAGTATCGATCCAGCTGACATTCTTCTCGAGGTGGTCGAACAGAAGCTCGATGTCGCGGTATGGCGTTCCCGCCCAGTTGTTCGTGATCCTGTCTGTAAAATTTTGACCGTAGCTCGGGGTGCCGGTGAACTGAGGAACGACTACAACGAAGCCTTGCTCACTCCAAAGCTGCATGTTCCACCTCACACTCCACGTGTCACCCTGAGAGCTCTGCGGTCCTCCGTGAATCTCAATGAGCAGGGGCCATTTCTTCTCCGTTGTGAAGTTTAACGGGTAGTACACGAAGGCTTGGATCAGTGCGCCATCCTCGTTCGGTCCGTACCAGATGCTTCCGACACGGGATTGGGAGAGTGTGGCGAGTTCGGGGTCGACAGCCTGGGCGTTGAACAGGATCTTGGTCTCGGAGGTTGTCGTGGGCGAAACGGTGTAGAAGATTCGAGAGGTCCAAGACGCGCTTGCGGAGATCAGCGCGTGGCCGGAGGGAAGCACGGCAAAGTCTGCGACCGAGGTTTGCGGACCGGTGATATTGAGTGGTTTGAAGTCCGCGGACGCATTGGCGGGCACGACGTAGAGACGGACTGAGGCATGGAGCTCCGAAGTCACCCATAGATCATGGCCATTGGCGCTCCAGGTCAAACCGCTGGGGCTGGAATCCCAGTCCTCGGCGATCGACTTGACAGCAGTGGAGTTTCCGTTGATGGTAGCGATGTATAGTTTGAAGCGGTCGGATTCATAGATTTCGTTGTCTTGTTGTGCGTAGGCGAGCTTGGTGCTGTCAGGAGACCAGCGCGGAGCTTCCGAAGCGCCTCGGGCAGTCTTGGGTGCGCCGGATCCAGGGCCGTTGACGGCCACAGGTGCAGAGGATCCGTCGTGCGGGACAGTGTAGATGTAGCTGGCCGTGTAGTTCGCCTTGGGAAGTTCAGGTGCCTTTGTCAGAAAAGCGACCTTCTTGCCGTTGGGCGAAAGATCGTAGTCACCAGAGTCACCAAAAGGTTGAACGGGAGTCTCGGGCTTAGTCACAAAGTCCTGGATGCCAAAGAGAAGGTTCTTAACCTCGCCGTTGAAGGTGTAGCCATCGTAGCCGGAAGTGAGAACGCCGGAGAAGACTGCGTAGCGCTGCTGGGTAAGGTAGGTATCCCAGTGGCGGACGTAGTTGTTGTCGTAGATCTGACCAGTGCTCAGCGGCGTGCTGACGAGCTCCTCGTTGTAGGCTGTTCCGTTGTTCCAGTATGCGAGGGCGTTGACAACAAAGTTGATGGCGCCGGACTCTGTCTTGACGGCCTTGAGCCCAGAGAAAGGCGCGTGTAGAGACGCGACGAGTTTACTGGCGAGGGTTAGCCTACAGTCTTGCATCACTGCACGCTTCTACGTACGGAGAGAACTCTTTTGCCAGGTCAGCAGTGTAAAGCGTCACACCCCCGGGAACCTCGTCATTTGTGGTGTTGATGTACAGAATGCTGGTGTTGGTGGCGCCGACCCACACAAATTCCGACACAGCTGAGCCAAAAGGCGCCTTGGTGACATTCCCGCTCGCGACGTTCAAAATTTGCCAGGTGGTGGACGCCTTGTGAGTAGTCCAGTTGTATACTGACGAAGTGAAGAGAGCCAGTTCCTACCCATGTCAGCATTGAGTCCCCCAATATTTTGAAGACTTACACCGCTGGGATTCACGTTCGCGACGCCACGACGCGGAGCACCAAGCATGCCCCTGATCTCGTCAGTACATATGCTCTCGGTATCCCACAACACACACTCACTCGACAGTCAAAGCCTGAGCTCCTCCGAGCAGCAAGCTCGCGGCCACCAAAGCAGTCTTAAAAGCCATCTTGTCGTTCAATTGACCCAACACTTTGCCACAGCTCTTGGAAACAAAACGAAAGTTCCAGGAAGCTGCACAGAGTACCTGCCGAGATGCGGGCCATGACGTTCTATTTCAACGGGCAAGGTATAAGCAGTCGACAGGGCGAAATGGAACCAACCAGGTTCATGGTAGGTGGCCATCGCTCGCCAAGACGTCTTTTGTGTTCTTACCTTCCTGTTTAGCCGTTGCCGAGAGAATTGTCATGGCCTTGTCCAACGCGCCGTGAAATTAATTTATCGGAGCTGCGCAGTCCCGTGATGCGGTTGCGCGTTTGGCCTTGGGAGGGATGGTCTTCAATTGTACGCATGGGAGTGGGCGGCACGTGACGGTTACGATGACGACAAACGCGCTGTAGCTTGGCGCCAATGTCTAACCACCTTCCCTCACCCTCCGTCTCAGTTCGAATACAGACTGATTTCATCACTTTCACTCCTACTCTCTGTATCCGTATCTGTCTTGTCATCCCATGAGTCATCCCAGTCACCTATAAATACCATTTTTAGATTAACACCTGCTCCCGCCCACAACTTCCGAAAACGCCTCCAGTCATAATCCTGCGAGTTTTTCATGGTATCTGGTACCTCTATCCGTACTTCCTCGAGCAAAGGCATAAA
The DNA here is from genome assembly GCA_019202945.1 of Corynespora olivacea. Lineage (NCBI taxonomy): Eukaryota > Fungi > Ascomycota > Dothideomycetes > Pleosporales > Corynesporascaceae > Corynespora > Corynespora olivacea. The sequence goes on from JAGQEM010000025.1 coordinate 177,471, forward strand.
TTCGTGAGACTGGCTTGCCAGATGAGTCAAAGCGTGCACACATGATTCCTCGTACTGATCTGCATACACCAGGAAGGTCAACGATGTAATCTTTGGCGGGAGATTCTCCGCTACTATGGTGGGATGGTAGTCAGTGACAAGTGTATGACAGGATAATGTGAGATGCGACAGCTTCTCAAATTTGCGTAGGTTTCCAAGCAAACCAGGAGAAATATGCATCTCCTCCGTAAACGCAACGTCGGAAAGAGCCAAGTATTCGAGGGTAAGACGATGTTCTCCCAGTGAAGCGACAAGACTTGAGAAAGTAAACACCTTGGGAAGGTGCAGATCCGGGATTTCGTTGATGTTTTCTGTGTCATTCGTCTCGGTCAAGCATAGTTCAAATCGCTTCAGTGCGCGAAGAGAGCGTAGCAGAACCTCAAGAATTCCGTCATGGATCAAAGCCGCTGGAAGGCGAAGATCCTCGACCGAACTTATGCCTGCGGGTAGAAGTCGTTGTAAAACATCGGGGCTGTCTTCCTTCACCTGTGCCAGCTCGACTAGTCCGCTAATAGTAACCTTCTTCAATGCTGGTAGCTTGAATACCGGTGCTAGATCGCGGATCTTGAGATTGTCTACTTCAACTTGCAAGGCCTTGAGGTGCAGAAACTGGTGAACACAACCAAAGTGGCTCCCACTAACGATACGTCGCATGATATCGAGCCATTTAGGAATGCCGTAGTAGACACCTCTGTCTATGATCATGAGCTTGGTGATGTTTGGAGTGTGCATAAGGATAGTAGCGTAGAGATGGTCTTCCTCGGCGTCGTCCTCGTTGCAGCTGGATGCCCAGAGTTTCCATCCCGGTATGCGAGTCGCCTTCAATCCATCTTTCACGACTCTCTTGTCTGCAGCAGATGGAGTATACGTCATCGGTTCTTCCCACACATCTTCAACATAGGATATCCGCACATACCGCACAGTCTCGGCAAGCTGCTGGTTGGTAATGACTGTACGCAGGAACAGATATGGAGCGCAGAAGTCGCGGTCGTAGCCGGCATATAGCCTGTCACTGACTAGAGAGTGCAGCCGTCTGTTGACGCTGGAGAGATTGACTAGTGATTGAAGTGGAAAGTCTTCGACGTCAAGAGCTTCGAGATAGTCGAGTATATCTAGCCAAAGCTCGTCTGGAAGATCACTGATCGAAGACGAAGCCCCATTTTTTCGTGTATGTATAGCTGCTTGGGGTCGTCGTTCGATTCTGGTGCGCTTTTCGACTTTTTGAGAAGGTAGTGGCGGGAAGTCCTTCTCGTTCAAAATTGTCGGTATTGTTATCGGACTGCAGGGTGCAGATGACACCATTTGTGGTGCAGGTGGGCAATATTGAACGAGGATGATGGGATACGGAATCGGGATGGGTTCAAAGACGTGGCGATGAGGAAGGGGAAAAGGTGGAGGAAGCCGAGGTCGGAACATGAGCTTATCGACAAGGTAGCTGAGTCAGTAACACGGTGGTAGCGTATTCTTGCGTCATCCGGCTATAATTTCTAGTTATCAAATCTCCCAATGTCAAATTAACACCGTAAATTATTTTTCCATTCCCACCAACTGCGTTTACAACAACATAATCAAACACCCTTTGTACAATTGACTTGACTCTCGATACCCGCAATGTTTCCACACTGGTACGCATTCGTCCCAGTTGGACTCTTTACATCAATGTTTTCAATAGTAATATTGCCACAAACAGTCGGGCTCGAGCAGACCAAATATCCTATAAGCGGGGCACGCTTTTTGCTCGTTGTGCCTTTGAAGTTGCGGATTGTGATATCGGATATTGTGAGATTCGAGGGGTACTGAAGATTCGTTAGCACTTGAAGGGCTTGGTGCTTTTGGAAGGGCAAAGGAGCTGACCTGGTTGCAGAGCGTGAGGTTCTTCTGTCCGTAGCACTGCGTGATCTCGATGGCGTAGTCAACATTCGAGATGGTCATTCCGTCGTATGTGATGTTTGACACGGCACCGGCACCACCTCCGCCTTGAAGATCACCTGAGAGCGCAGACGAGATTCCGGGCCACACTTTGATGCGGGCGCCATCTGAAGCGTTCGACATGCTGATGTTGTAGACCTAGATTACATTAGCCTCTCATGTCCTTAGTTGAGGAAGCAAAGTATAAATCACATAAATGTTCTTCACGATATCGACCTCACCAATATACTGTCCCAAACTTCCCACACTGATACCATGACTTCCGTTACAGATCAAGTTTTGCACGACAATGTCTGTACTGTTGGGCTTGAAGGAGACGCAGTCATCGCCATTGTCGATGTGCGAGTTCTGGATGACAATGTTGGATGAGCGGTACGTATCCCATCTATGAAATGTGAGTATCTGTTCGATCTCTTCATCGTCAAAACCGTCCACTTACCCATCAGTGTTCTTCGCTGGGTTCGAGCTCACACTCCCACCCGCAATATTGATGTTTGAAAACACGACGTCGCTAGAGTTGGCAACAAGATTGTACCATTGAGGGGAGTTTCTTAAGTTCAGGTCCTCAATGCGACCGCCCTTGAGACCGATGGTGCCGAAAAGGATGGGCCGCAGGGTGTAGATATCTTTGGCGTAGAGGTCGTACCACACCTGGCCATTACCATCGAGAGTTCCGCCACCGTAGACATTGACGTCTGATCCTCCGAGCTGGAAGAAAGTAGTTGCGTTCTGGAAGGTTTGATTGAAGGCGTTGGCTTGCCAGTAATCGGTGTCGTTCGTGAACTGGATGGTACCTTGGATATCTGTTTCTTGTGTCAGCAATACTTTAGACACCGATTCAGACACACTTACCGAGATCGATGTTCTTGAGGAAAGTTAAATCCAGCGCCGTGCCGACAGTGTATTTCTTATCTTTCGAAAAGATCACGTGACCATCGTTATTGCATTCATTGATGGCGCTGAGGATATACTCCGAATCATCCTTGCCGTCGATACCATAGCTCTTGACCGTGCAGTTCTTTGTTCGAACTGATGATGGGTGGAATGGTTTCCCAGGATGAAACGGCGCAACGGCATGATTCGGTCTCGGAGATAAATCACCCCTCGACACCAGTCGTTCAACGTCCAAAGACACAGACAAAGCTAGCGAAGCTTGCAGCAACGCTGCTCCAATATACGACGAGACGTGCATTTTGTCGATTCTCTAGATCGACTCTTTGTGCTAGATTTCACGGGTGCGCAGCGAGTGAGGGCTGGAGAGCTTCTCATCAATATATACATAGTGGTTCAGTCCAGGGGCGACGTTCCAGAAGCAATTTGGTGCCGCGCGGAGAAGACGTCAATGTTTATCCGCCCGAAAGGGTATCCCCACACGCCACATATGGCTAAAGCCAGAAACCAAGCTCTGTTCAGCGTGGCTTACGCGTGTTTTTATCAACGTCATGACTCGTGGAGCATAGGATTGGTGGAGGATTTTACCCCGGATTTCCCCTCCACGTCCGTTCATCCTCTTGTCAACGGTTTTGAGCGGGATGCATTCTCCCTTCCTCGGAGGTGAAAACTATCAATTACGGATAGTGGGAAGAGTGGCTCTTGAGCTCGCCGTTGCTTTCATTTCTCCACAATGAAACGGGCTAATCTCTTTCACCCTTTTTTTATTGGTCCTTTGAACAGGGGAACCTGGTTAGAGAAGTTAGAATGTTCGATGTCCCACTGCAGATAACGTATAGGAGAGACTCTTTGGCTCCTATGTAGTGTATGTGGTCGGCATCTAACTGGAAGAAGCAAGAGTGAACGCGGATATAGCGTGCACGGAATGCTAAAAGCTATGAAACATATTATTATGTATGTCTCGCATACAGCTGCAGTATCGGACCGGCAGGCTCGGCCGAAAGAACGCCCACGCATTAAGATGAGGTCTAAAATGAGCACAATGATCTTTCAAATGACATGTACAGGAAAACCCGCAGTGTACCTTCGTTCAAAATTAGAATTGATGACCGTCCCACTTTTGAAGTCCGTTTCTTCAAACACGACCAGGAGATTTCCAAGTTTTCTTAAATACCCCCTTTTATTTCCTCGCACCATCTTGCCTGTTCCATTGCAGGTACTCATGTCAAGATTGAAATTTTTCTTCGATGTCGTAGAGCCTGTCGATATGGTCCAATCTATAGGTGCTACATATCCTCACCTTTGTCATCCCTGCCTCTCATACGCAGGAAGGGAGAACTTTTACAGACGTATTCAATTTTTCGAGAACCGCTCGACTATGACGCCAGCGACTTTCGCCTGCCTGCCTGCTCTTAGTCAGACACTCACCCATCAAAGCGTACATGAGTGATAAAGTCTTGCGCTACCAAAAAAGCATTAGCGACACAACATCCAACCCTGGCAGTAACAACACCGAATGCATGCAATCGCCGTTCGGATACTCCGATCATATATCACCGATCGGAGTAGCTCGTCGGGGCCGACCATCGGCTGGCACCCAGGGTTATCGAGCAATGAGCTTCTGTTGATCTCGGCAGTAAACAGGATTGTGGAACGGCCCGATGGCAAGGGTCTGAAATCCGGATGTATGCACTGTGAGAGGTGGATTTAAGGTTTATTGCAGTGCTGTTGCGTATGCAGTGTGCAAGTGCAGAAGCGAGAGGTTAAATGTGAGCGTGTGGGTACGATGACTTGCCGCGGATGTTCGTTGCCGCTCCGCGCACCCTGTTTTTGGAGCTTTAATTGACCAAGAGATGACTAGCCGACGATTTAGGTATAGCATAGAGCTGCAGACGTACAAAAAGACGGTCCTGCAAAGTTTTACAAACACTATGTGGGGGTGTATCAGTCCAAGCAGCGCCTGAATGGTGCAGGTGCATACAGCAACGAAGCTGTCCGTAGCTAATACTAGCTCAATCTTTTCATCTGAACTTGGATAATTTCTTTTCAGTAGTGAGATGAGTCAACGATAGTAAAATATTACACAGTAGGACTACACCTACGTAATGTCCCAGCAGTCTGGCGCAAAGGATCATGGCTAGACGCGGATAGTGCATGGGATCTAGTGAGGTGCGGGGAAGCGGATATCGACAGTGTAAACTGACATGTCCACTCTGCCGGTATCGACGTCAAGTATGGGGTGAAGATGTGGTGGTAACGCTTGAGCGGCTTATGTCCAGTAGACTTGAGTTGATTTAGCCGTTAGACGGGTACATGGTCATCATTATTACGTCTAGATGTTTTCTAATCACCGTCCTCTTCACTAAACTGTCTATTTTACAGGAGAAATTCAAGTCTGATTATTGAGGCTTGCCGATTCGTATATGTATGTAAGACCCGATTCAACATATTCGTGTTTTGACATGTCATACCAATTCTGCAGGATCCGAGCCAGTACTGGTACTGCCCAATATCATGCAAGGCGAGAGCGAATCATCGTCAGGGAAAATTCCAGAGTACTACAAGATACTGCAGGTATCTTAATAGCCGAAGTACTTACAGTCGCAGGTAGGGAAAGAGGTTAGTCGGTAGCGCACGTCAGGGTTCAGAATTCGACTCGTCGCTTTCTCAATCCCAGCCGACCTGCATATCCCATCCTACCATTCCCATGCAAGAAAAAAAGGCAACAGAAATACCACCCATGAGCCAGCATGGGAGTCTGCTTAGCAGAAGGTGGGATTGATGCAGTTCTAGCAATTGAGAGACGAAAGCGCTACTATCCATTGGTCTAAACCAAACCCTGTCATGCAAAGCATCTCGCTACGAAATGCATACAAGAAAAGGAAAATAAACGTCGAATCCAATGGAAAAGGTTCCCCGGCGTCCGTTCCTTACTTACCCGTAGTTCGCGCTCTGCGTGCTTTAGTGTAACGTCCACAAAGCACGAGTTGACTCCCGTTCCAACTGTACCAGACGAAGACTTTCCTTTAGCGGCATCACAATATCATAGTGGTTGAAGTATAAACTTCTTGATTAAAATTTTCCATTCATTGTTATGCTATCGTTGGTGAGGAAGGTACCTATAAGGTTCCGAGGTCATCAAAGTACCCGATAAAATGCGAGTCGGTAAACACGGCGGGAAACGTTCGTACATCCGTTTCATCGTTCAGTACAGTGAGCGTAGATTCCGGTCCTCAGAACGTGGGTAGGACACGGCCCGAGTTTTGCACTTCGGTAGCCAGTGTTTCTGTCGTCATCACCCGTATTTCTACGCGTACACTTACCCTACCGATGCGAATGCTGAGCCCCATCACGCTATTGGACTTCGATAAAGGGATTTGATAACTCACATAGCGAAGACACAGGCATGTTGACTGTAATATCCAGTCCATAGGGTTAGAGAGAGCTTGGAGAGAAAGCAATGAGAAGAGAAATCGTACAGCGATGTAAGGCGTTCCTAGACAGTGTATGCTAAAGAGAAAGGTTGGACAGACAGATCAGAAAGCGCATCACGTCATCGTGTACATAGAAAGGAGCATCTGAACTTGAGCTATCGATATGATCCAAGATATCTGCATGGTGTACAGCCGAAATAACCCAATCTCTATGAAACACGGTACGCAAGCAAATGCAAGCGTTGAATCAAATAAAGTCAACCCCAAAAATGACCATCGTAATCTATAAACATGAAGCCAAATTACTTCTTCATATCGCTTTCAGCGCCCTTGTACGAGTCTAAAGTGTAAGGAACCAAATGCCGTTTGGTCGTTGTCTTCGTCGTGTGAGATTGTCGTAAGTTTCGTAAGCGTGAGCAAAATGCTGCAAATGGAAATTGTGGTAGGATGAGGTAGAGAGGAAAGCCGAATGACGAACTCATCTGCATTGTGCACATGGACGAAGAGCAATCACACAGAAACCTCATTGTATGACGTATCGGATACCATTGTCGCCCCATGACTTGTATGATGCACACCTGAACCCAGCATCCAATCATCGCCCCAACCGCCACCGAGATATGAATCCGGCGTCCTCGGCTCATCCGCAGTCGGTGACGGTGAATTCGCGAAGCTCATGGGATCTGCTAGTTGGTTCGGTTCCGGAATAAACGCCGTATCACCTCCACGAAGCGGCATATCCTGCGTATACGGTGAAGCATTGTATGAACGAGAGTGGAAGACCTCCAGTTCTGATGACGATGAAGGACCGCCGCTGAACATACCTGGGCCGAATTCGTCTCTTCCGTAGTCAAAGTCGGCTTCTGACATTGCAGGGGAGCCGTAGTAGGGGCTCGATGTGAATGGGAAATTGGATTCGGCGTCGAACATGGGGACCAGACCCGTGGCACCACTGGTTGGGATGGAGCGGTAGGGCTCGCTGCGATAAATGTGGGATTCGTTCATGCGGTTGGAGCGACGCATGCGTGCAGAGCGACGGGCTGCTTGGCCGCCTTTTGCACCGGAAGCTTGGCGTTGAGGGAGTGGATTGGAGGATCGGTTGGCGCGTTTGTTGGGTTGCTTGCTGCGGTAGCGGGTAGTGGATTTGACGTCTTCGCGGACTGCTTCTTCAGTCAAACGCCACATGAAGCCACGCCTTGATTCTTCGCAGGGTTGGTCGACTTTCTCGAAGGCCTGAGATGGTCAGTAAAGATGATGAGGAGAGGGTGTGGGGGAGCAAGAGCATACGCCATTCATAGAGAGGTTGTGCCGGATGCTGTTCTGCCATCCTTTTGTTTCTTTATCCGCCGCCTTGTCGGTGTTCATCTTGAACCAGTCGTAGATGTCGCGAAGGATCATGGTGTGCTTGGGTGCTTCCATCAGCGCACGATGTATGAGCTGCGCATATGGTTGCTCTTTGTCGACGGTGCCTTCCTCGCACTCGATCTTGTAGCCGTCCAGAGGGATATGCGCATGGTCTCCACTCGGTGTCGAAGCGCGGGTGACGTCCGAGTCGTATGAGTTGCCATCAATAGCATGCTCTTGCTTGATCACGGAACCAGTACCGTCATAGCCGTCGTGCCTGAGCTGCAAAAGCTGTCCATCCATCCCTGAAATCGTGGGGTCCATGGCCGCGTGCGACACTTGCGGCTCGATCTGATACGCGTCAGGAGGGTACGCCTGTGGCATGTTGCTCATAGGCAAGTCGGATAAGTCCATATCACCTGCGTACGAGCGGGGAGCTGAGGTGAGAGGTGCGGGGTAGGTGAAGTTGTAGTTGTTGTGGTAGGGTGCGGTGTTTTGACCATAGTCGTAGGACCCTGGCGTGAACTGCGGTGGGTAATGGAAACTGGCGCCCTCCGCAGTCGTGTCATTTGGGAACTCGTCCTGAGAGACCGTCCATGGCATTGTACTGGAGTCGTGGAGGTTCATGAATGATGTGCCAAGTTCCCTGGAAGGAGCGGGCTTCGAATAGGCAGTCATGACAGTTGATGTTGCTGCACCGCTCAAGGGAGGTGACAGTGGTGTCGGAGTGTGGAGAGGAACGGCGGCACAAAACTGGTGCTTGGATGGTTGAGCAGTGCCTAGTCCTTCAGCAAGCTCTGCTGAGTCGGACTGCTGCGGGGAATGAGAATGTCGCATGGTTTTGTTGTCTCGCTCTGGCGGGTCCGGACAGCAGTAGCGGGATCGAATGTATGGATGGGTTGGTATCTGGCCAGGAACACTGCCAACGCAGCTCGTGAGACGGAAATGGGTGGAGAGATGTGAACATGGACAAGCAGGCTACGAATGCTATAATAGAATGAAGCAAAGGCCAAGACTTTTGGGACCGGTCGATGTGGGATTGGACGCGGGAGGCTCTCATTGTGACGCTGAGACGGATACTGGTTGCCAACTCACATGCACACGGTCGATGCTGGGTCAGAGTGGGAGCATGCCGTAGGCAAACAAAATCGCTGAGATGTCAGTGCAAAGAGGCGACCGGAAGACCGCTGCGGGCCGTGTCACATGGTTGTTACTTCCCCAAACCTATCTCGCTGCAGAAGGCTACCGATGGTGAACGCCTAGCAGTTTCTTCCAAGCCCCAATTGCACAACCGGAAGATACTAAGGATTGAAAAGTTCGTGCCACAGTCTCGGCCAACGGTTTTACGTTTCGGCGGGGCTGGCAACACTAGAGACGGGAGCGTGCATGAATATGCAACGTCAGAAAAACAAAACGGTAACCAAGACATTGTCCGGACCCAGATCCTCTGCTGTGCCAGCCCGCTTTTCCGTGGGACTTCTAGAAGTATGGCAGACAAAGGTCCTTTCTATCCCAGCACAGCAGAACAAAAGAGGGCTTGCAATCTCTCGTCACGTGAACACCCGCGGCAAAGCTTCCAGAGCCCGTGCGATTGTCTCAGACAAGCATACTGCACATGTGAGAGTAGAACTCACGACCAAGTTCCAGTGAGCTAGCAAATGGAGGACGTCGAAAGGGACCAGGCCTGGTGAGACTGTTGATACTAGGTAATTGCGTGGAGGCGGCAGCGAGCAGCCGTCGGGCACCCTGTCGTTCAGGCATGTAGCACAATCCTGCCGATTGATTGTTCGGTGAGGGGCTCTCATTGCATCACCCTTCTGTCGTTGCCTTGTTAGTGATTGCACTGATTGGTTGGAATGCCGATATGAACCTTCAATGGTGCCTTGGAGCACGGGAACACACCGATTGATTCGGAGAATTGATGTTAGCCTGTCGAGTGTCAAGCGAGAATATAAAAGGTGATTCCTTGCATTCAGCTAACGCTCAGGTCGCGTCTGCCGTCGTTTCCCAGGACATGGTCCTCGAACGGGAAATCGTACGCACTCTGGGTCTTCTGCAAAAATCAAAACACACCGCAACTACAAGGCCATGGGATATACAGTGATATTCACACCCAGGGAAATGTGTTGGAAAAGCCGCGATGAATATTGAGGTCCTTCCTGGCGGTGAGACGTGGGGCCAGATGCAACACGGGAACGGGTAGCGAGTGCCTCATTTCCGATAGTAAATCTGTGACGTATGAGCATGAAGCGGTTCAAGAGGTGGTCGAGGCAGGAGCAGCATACCTTTTTGAATTGGAAATGCAGTTGCAAGATGCCCTAGGTTATGTTAGCCTCAATTGGCCTCATGCTACCACAGCGGAACATAGCAGGGGTACATCCCAGTATAAGAATAGCAAAAGAACCGCGCGACTGGAAGCGAATGCTTACCTTGTCAAAGCTGCTCCTGAATCCGCGATCTCGTTTCGCGCTGTAGTCCCATTCCTTGTCGACAATCCGAAAGGCAATATCTTGGTAAGGCGGACCCGCGATGAAGCGGATCAAACAAGTGTCATCTTCGCCAGCGGGGGCGAAAGATTCACCCCGCTTCCTTCCGTTCTCACGTTCAATCTTGAAAGTCGGGGCTTTTATCTTGTCGATCAGGTCGGGATAGAAGATGTTGAACTTGTAGCCCTGTACCATCTTGGGGGGCGGGTTATCGTGATCATAGTGCGTTTGGTTGTATTTGTTCCACTCATAGCCCATCTGCACACGGTTGAAGTAGCGTGGCTTCCTAGCCCGGCAATCGCCCGTTCCCTGGGGTCTTGCGGTCTTTACCTCTTCTTCGGCAGCAAAAACCTCCTCGCCTTCGTCGACCCCTCGCGCAACCTCTCGCTCATAGAGAGCCATCGTAGCACGCGAATAGTCCTCTTTCTCGATGGGCGCAAATCTGGACGCTGAAGTAGAGCCAATCTGATTGACCTTCGTTTGGATGGTGCTGGCCGACGTATCCTCGGCCTTGTTGTTCATCGGAATATAGCCCAGCTTGAGCACTTTCCGACGTTCGTTGGCGACATCCTCTATGAAATCCTTCTCGCTTAGCTGCTTCAGCGCCTTCTCCTGGGCGCGAAGCTTCAATGCCGGTTGCGGATCAAGCCCTGCATCATACGCCAAAGCAACGGTGGCCGGGCTCTCGAGACTTCCATGTGCAGCCTCGAGCATATCTCTCACCTTCTTTTGAACGGACAGCGCAAGTTCCTCTTGTTGGTTTCGCAACGCCTGGAGCCTCTCGTCCAGTATTTCCTGCGACACCTTTCGCAGCTTTGCCTTGGCTTTCCATACCCGCAGGTTGCGCAGCAGCTGTTCCCAGTAATCGTAGTCGATAGGCTCATCAGAGTCCAGCTTCCTCTTTACCTGTCCTTCCAGCGTCTCCAGCTGCTCGTATGTCTTGGGCGCGAGCAGTCGGTCTATATCGGCGGAAACGGAGCTGGTGCCGCGGGCTTGGTCTCCCGATGTGCGGGAATTGCGTCGGCGATCTTTGCAGATGATTTTCAGCGTCTGGAAACTGGTCAGAATATGTCCACAGGAGATCTGACAGTGCGGGTACATACGTTCCAGTAGTCCCGATTGCCCCGATCTGTCTCCAGTATGAGATAGTTCTCGATTTCCTTTTCCAGCTCCGACAAGTCATCCTCGTCTAGGCCATCCATGACACCCTCTGGGTCCACAATCTCCAGATCATGGTCATCCACCTCTTCATCGACCAGCGCTTTGGCAGGGCCCAGGAAGCGAAGCGTGACAGCCAGCCAGTCGATGGGCTTCGCCCGCCCGCTCTTAACGCGCAATGCCGCCTTCTTCTTCGCCTGCTCTAGGACAAATCTATCCTCGCCGGCAGCCCAGGCCTCCTCTTGCGCATTGGTGGATCGTTTGGGGGGATGGTCGTGAGCGCGCGAGCTGGCTGAGCGTTTCGCGGGGATGGAAGATGAGGGCATGGGTCGATGGGAGCCATCACCCCGACTGTTCTGCCACGGAGGAGGATTGCGCGACGACATGGTGGCGTTGATTTCCTGACAAACGACGTGGCTATTTCTATGCTGTAGAAATATGTACTCCAAACCTTCCCAGCGGTGACGTAAAAACTCCGGCCCAAAGCAGGCTAGTGTGACGCGTCTTACTCAGCGGCTGCCTTTCACCCTCACGCAGACCTCAACCAGAAGCTCGTAAAATAGGTCTGGCGGTTTTTTGCGCAAGTGCTGTCCAGCATGTCGTGCTGGCGTGTCCTCGAACAACCTGATCGATCCGGCGACGAGCAAATACCACAGCTTCTGGTGAAGCCTCAGTTTGATTCAGATGCATACGCCGTCTTCCTCACCGACCTCAGTAACATATGGAGTGAAGAGCTGGACCTGGGCAGTATTGTGGATCGAGCATCAGCCGAGCAATCGCCAATTGAAGTAAGCAAACAGGACAGCTCGCAGCTCGCCATTCTTCTAGAAAACGTCCGGAAATCGTTGGCCGCAAACGATGACACGAGCTGCCGTATGACACGGACGGAGGCCGAGGGCATTATTCTTCACACCACCATCAGCCTACCGGAACCGCTAGGCTCGCTCAGATGGAAATTTCATCTGCGCAAGAGGGCCCCTGTGATACTCAGGAACGAGCTAATTCTACCGTTGCTCGTGTCCTCCCATATCCAGCACGAGAGGGTAAATAGCCTAGTTCGCACCATATCAGCCAAGGACAGAGCGATTACAAGATTGGTCGACCAATTCGACTCTAGCAACCTAGACCTTGCCTCCGCCTTTCCCAGCATCGGTGGCATCAAGTCGGGGAGAAGGCTTGTGAAGCGCGAGCAAGCGGCCAGGCACGTTCCCGGCTTGCAAGCATTCGACGAAGACTCGTGGAAGAGGGCAACCGCCGAATTGCATGATGCTAACGTTTCTACGTTGGACTTATTCCGGGAAGCGCTGTCGGAATGTGCGCCCAAGGTTCCGCCGCGGTTGAAGTCGGACGATGGGCACGACACGTGGTGGACAGCTATCGGTTCTACACTCCCGGAATCAAATCTTGGAAGACCGAAAGTACAAGCTACGCCTAGGAAACTAGCGCTTCCAAACCACACTACCGCCGATTCAGAGACGGACGAAGACGAGACGGAAGATGAGTTTGAGACGCATGAGAATTTCAAGGTTTGCTTCTTCTATTTGCATCGCTTGGTCGATACTGACTGCCTCGCAGCTAAGGAACGCGAACCGAACTACGCATACAGCGGTACCAAAGTCATCGTCTACCGCAAAGCCAGACTCGGTGCATGAGGACGTGACGACTGATGAAGACGACGACGACCTAGATGCCCCACCAAAGAGTCAAAGTCGATCAGAAGCACCACCAAACGCCAGATCCCCAACACCGAAAGCATCGCCACCGAAGGAGACGACTCCCCCGGTGCGGAAGCCAAAAGCCAAGGGCTTTCGAATCGGTGGGAAGGTGAACAAGTCGGACACGCCTTCACCGGCTCCAGAAGAAGATCCGGTCCCCAGCAACGCGAACGAAGATCTTCCAACACGACGCAAGGCAGACACATTGGCCCCTGCTGCTTATAAGCCCGCGAAGAAGTCATTCAAGATTGGCGGGAAGGCAAAAGCGGCTGTAGACGGCGGAGAAAACGATCCCACGCCAGCGCCGGCAGAGCATAACGACACATCCTCTATTGCAACAAAGGGTAGTTCGGCCAAGGCTACCGTGGCCGTCACCAAAGACGAAGATGTTCCTATGGAAGACGTTGAAGAGACGGCAGAAGAGAAGGCCGAGAGGAAGAGACAAGAGTTGAAAAGGAAGAATGCAGAGCTTGCAAAGAAGCAGGCGCAGAGCAAGAAGAAGAAGCGGTTCTAGTTGACGGTAGAGGTTGAAGGCGATGTGATACCCAGAGTCGATGTCCGAATTGATGCAGTCCTTCAACGTTGCATGCCCTGTCTCTTTTCGCCCTCTCATCGATCTTCTTTGCGCCCCCTCCCGCAAGGTGCCATATCTCGTAGCGTCGCTGCACCGCGGTATCGTTCCGCGCATCTGCAGAGGTGAAGCCTTGCTCAGGTGGGTGATGATGATGACCTCTGGTCCAAATGCGAGCAAACGCGATCTCGTGCCTTTCCATTTGCGCGCCACCCAGGACAACGCCTGCTTCCTCATGGGAGCCAATGTCTTGTTGCCACCCCGCACCTTCCCGTCGCTTCCTGCTTCTCCACCGCGCCTGCCTCGCCTCTCTCTACACCCTTCCGCCGCTGCCTCGTCCTTGTCCTTGTCCTTTCTCCCTCTCCTTCACCGCGCCTGCCTCGCGATCCCCGTCGTCCTACCTACGCGACGTGACGCGACGGTCCTGCCCACCATGTGCGAGTTCCGTATCATCCATTACGGGCAATGCAGTCACAGCGAGGTCACCACACTCTCGCACTGTAATCGCGCATACCAGCTGGGTATCCCGCAGCGGTACGTCTATACCATCCCTCCAGATTCCACCGGTCTAACCGCCGAAGCAGACAAGCAGCTCAAGCCCAAGCCCAAGTCCCAGCTCAAGCTCGGCGCGCTGCCGACGTTGATAGCGCGCTTGAACATCAGTCGGCATTCGACCCGCATTCCCAAGCTCCATCTACCACTCATCCTCCTAGCCAGCATCACGATATGTCGACCCTACCCCCCACCAAAGCCGGCGGCGGCGTCGTGAGCGTGGTCTCGGCCACCCACGGCAAGACCGATCCGCATGCCGCCTTCATTCCTCGGTCGGTCCATGAAGACCTCGGTGGTGGTGCTCATCCGCCCGGTTCGTTATTGGATACGTCTAGCTATAGCAGCTTGAACATTGCTATTCCCCCGGGCACGCAGTCCTCTGTATCAATGGAGCTCTCACACGACGGTAAGGTCATGGAACTAGTCGCCCGGTTTGAATCCTTCCGCGAGTTCGAAGCGTCTGACGTATCTCAAGCAACCTTTGGCGAGCGGGCCCGCGCCTCTTCAATCGCCACTATCCGCCCGAGTGACTCTGATCTGGAAACACTTCGGGGCTTTCCTGTCGGCACGGCTATGGCTGCCGCTGAAACTTCCTCGTCTCCGGAGGCTGGCAAACCCAACATGCGCAAGCCCATCCCCAAGAAATGGACACCTCCACAAGTTCATCGCGGTGCACCCAAGCTCCAGACTGAGCTTCGAGGCCTTGAGCGTGAGAAGAAAAGGGCTGCACAGGCAAACACACCTCCAAAGACACTTCGAGGCAGCCGCAGCGCTGTCGACATGAGCAAGACTGGTTTCCTCACCAAAGAAAAGTCCGAGAGCTTCTCTCTCTCGCCATTGTCGCCCTTGTCTCCGTCTTCGCCCAGAATTCATCGTCAGGGGTCGAAAGCTAGCCTCAAGAGCCCGGTGCGCTCGCCTGGACGAGCTGCTGCCGGATCCAAAATTCAGGTCGCCGTTTCGCCGACCAAATCTACCCTTGCGGCGACTATCTCTACGCATACAAGGGCGCCCAGTGTCATTTCATCGGGGGATACCGAGTTCTACTCGGCTCGGCATTCACCAGTGAGTGGGACCACGAGTCGGCCCCCCAGCGAATTCTATTCGCCACAAGAATTCTCTGCAGCCCAAGATCCCGAACACCCTGTTCCCAATTTGAGTCTGACCGATGCTGATGTGGCTGAGCAGAATAACTCTGACAGCACAATGGCGGCGAAGTCACGCAAACCTAGACTCTCATTGATGATACCACCTAGCTCTGCGTCTGCCAAGCCTCCTTTCACCCTGGGATCCGCATCCAGCTCCGGGTCTGGTTCTCCCACTCGAGCTACCAGACTTCCCCAGCCGTCCGAAGCCGCGATCAAGTCAGCCACGATGCCGCGTGCAGGATCAAGGAAGAGCGAGACTTCCATGCGTTCAGCACTCAAGTCACCCCGTGAGGTCGCTCTCCCACTGACGCCATTAGCCCCAAAGCGTCACGTGAGGACGTTGAACAGTGCAGGTATAACCCCGATCATCACACAAGAGTCAATGGCTAGCAGTGAGGCCCAGCCTGACACCCACACTAAAGTATCCTTATATCTGGAGAAAGTTGAGCCGGCTACTACTACTGAGCGTACTTCGTTCACAGAAGAGTTGGCCTCATCGTCGGACATCAACCAAGCTGTTGCAAAAGTCCTCTCTAAATCTGCCGCAGAAGCCGCTCCCGATGATTCCATCTCATCGAGGACTACTGGTGTGTGCGCTTTGAAGTCTTCTTCCTCGGAAGATCCCACTCTCAAGGATTCCGCTGTGATCTATAGCCGTAAGAAGTTGAATGAGGATGTCGGCCATTTGGATACTCAGTCCGACCTTCCCATCAACGAAGCCGTTGTCGCTCCAGTCATATCTTCGGTTAGAGGCCGAGGTGACGAGTTTGTTCTGAAGAATCACGAACAAACACAGAGTCAGCATTCACTCCGCTCTACCACCTCTTCGGAGCTTCGTGCTACCGCACCAGAATTTGTACCGAACGATCCGCTACCAGCGCCTGTGCAGAATGCATTCCCTTTCGATCCTTCCGGTCTTGATCGCAACGGAATACCTTGGTTATATTACATGTACTCTTTCCCGATCGAGTTCCAGCGGTTTAGGCCTCCCGAGCAGCCGATTTCCCCAAAGAGGGGCAAGACGATGGCACGGGGCTGGAAGCGTGCAAAATCTGCTACTTCCCCCAAGAAGGTTCTCGATCAATTGGAAAAATTTGCTGCCAAGGTCGATGAGGATCCCTCCGCTCGAAACATGATCCCTTTCTCCCACCAGCTGGAAGAGATTGCTCAGAACGCCGAGCTTCGCAATGCCGCAACAGAGAACAAAGATCCTCCAATGAATCCCATTTATCACTTTCTTGGAAATTTTGGAGTCGGTGCTCAAACCTTGCCTTCTCGTGGAGCGAATCTCTTCCGGTCCTATACTAGGGGTAATGGGCTCTTCAATGACCGTGGCCACACACCAGTTGGCATTCCTATCGATGAGACTGCTCCTTTTCCTAGTAAGTCGAAAGTTACTAGAAATTTTCCAAGTACGCTTTGCTAACCTCGTGTGACTTCTTAGACCCCATACCGCCAAGCGGGCAGAAGAAGTATGCAGGATACAGGATCAAGAAAGATCCCAAGTTGAATGGATGTGGCGTGATGGACATCGTAGAGAATTTGGAATGGGGCGGCAAGAACTGCAACACGTGCGAGCCTGATCATTGATGGCAGGCATGGCATGCACGACACAACACGACACGCGTCTGTCCATGGGCATTCGGAATCGAGATTTTCCCTATGCGATCGTTTTATCCTTTCCTTTTTCTTCTCCTCTCTTAAAATTTCCGTTCGCTCATGGCGTCCGTCGTTCGGTGGATGCACTATCTTTTGGTACTCAAAGGCTCCTTTCCTGGATACTGGTGGAGAATAGGTAGTGTTTTTGGAAACGGCGACGACCTGATACACCTTGGAAACGCACACTTGGATTTGTTCACGAAGATGACATTCGACTCGTGGGGATTTTTGGATAATGGAAGAGAGTAGTTTTCGTATTAGTAGGGCTCATGATTCGGAAAGGCATGTGTACCTTGCCAGTTGTTATTAGTCCGGTGACTGTATGAATAAAATGGGATTATGATTGGACTGGATGGTTTCTCGTGAACTGCGTCCTAAAAACTATCATGTGATGGGATCAAGACGGAAAGGAAAGATATCTTCTTTCTACAAGAATTCAAAGTACCACCCCTACGCTCTTCAGTACCGTAAAAGATTCGTGAAATCTTAAGCTTTGAACTGTGACGGGAAAAGTTTCCTCTTTCAGTGATTGCGCAGCGAGGAACGAGCGTAGCATTTCGGTCGGGTTCTTAGCAGGAAAGCGTGAAATTTGATTAGTAATTACTCCGGGTCTCTGATTGGCTGAAAAAAATCTCACGTGATAGTACTCACGTGAGGAACACCAAAACTTATCAGTACTATCACTAACTATCACGTGATTGCCCGCGGTAGGCGAGCCCGCGGCAGGCGAGGGGGTCCAGCCACGATAGATTAACCACGATAGATCAATGATCAATCAACCACGATAGATTAACCGCGATAAATTAGCGATTAATTAATAGGCCCTCGCCCTCGCTACGCATAGATTTTGTTCCATTCATAAACAACAGGATAGTTATAACAATAGCTCTATTAAATAGGCAATATATATACGCGTAATAGGGTGACAAAGATAATTAATCAATTCCGTGTAAAGAGGTTCTATCTACACACGAGTAGGATAAAAGATATACGCAACCTGAAACGGTTACACACGGTACTCTTAGTCATGTGAGAGTAGCCGTTACATAACCGTACAGACATTAGATATTACCTTGTACAGACATTTTTTATAATAAGTTGAGTATTATAGTAGTAGGCTGAGCGTTACGGTAGTGGGCCGAGCAAATTTTCAAGCGCCGAGCTTTTAGCGTAGTCGGCCGAGCTGATGTCACACCAAGCCCCACCAGGCTTACTAACTAGCGTTGTTGGGCCAAGCTATTAGCGTGGTCGGCTGAGCTACATCCTCCATTTTCCATTTTAATCTTTGCCTTGTTTTCCCGACCAAAGCACGAACTGTACCCTGGATCCTGCAAAATACCCTTCCGATAAAACATACATCATGTTTCCAAACATTCTACAGATATTGGCGCGCGGACCCCTCTCGTTCACGGGCCTTGTGCAACATACCGTATGCGGTAACAACCGGCCGCGTGTCGATCTCTGGAACCGCTGCGAACAACGAGTGTGCAGGGATTGTTACATTGATAATGGGTCACGTGTGTAGAGGTACATGGGAGTACGTCGAGGTACATATGTATGACAGGGGCGGTAGGGGGCGTGATTGGTTGATTTGCAAGGTGAGGCGTGGTAGGTATGCTTGATGATGGATTGGGAAGGTGGTTTGGGGCATTTCTTATATGCTGATATGGGAAAGTTTCCTGTAATCATAAACGACTAATGGTTCTAAGACGTATTTGAGCTAAGCACGGAAGTATGATTCTGTATACGTAAAAGGTATCTACGTGCCTGTTCGTTTTGTGTCAATTGCCCAATAGCGGTTGATACTCCAATATGCTTTTCACGACGACTTATCCATCAATTTCCCAACCTCTTCAATAGCCTGAACGTATTAATGGGTGTGACCGCCGCTGATGTGCATGCGGCTCAGATTCCACGAGTAGAAGCCTACGTTGCCAGGCTATCGCGATACCAGCTCAAGCCTTTCACCGAACCAATAGTGTCGGCGCTTCTGCAAGATCCACATAGTCCAGGATTCTCTACAGGCATGATTAGGTACCGTGTCAAGGTGTTTCTTGGTGGGAGCGTCCGGAAGGACTGGAGGGCGTCAGCAATTGGAGTATGGGCGCCGGTAGCATCAAGCATGTAAGCCTTGCGCTTTTGTGAATACGGTACGAGGGCTATTCCGCCAACGCGTCATCTATGCGTTTAGAGAAGTGCTTCTCACTTTTATCGTTGCCCTCGTTGTTTCTTCTGCCTGGTATTTATTCCGACTGTTGAATGGGCTCTGATAATCACAGTCGATTATCACAGTATGCACGCGCTCAAGGGGGTGACAAAGATGATTGATCAATTCGGTGTAAAGAGGATCTATCTACGCACGGGTGGGATGAAAGGATATACGCAACCTGAAACGGTTGCGCACGGTGCTCTAGTCATGTGAGAGTAGCCGTCACATGACCGTACAGACATCAGATGTTACCTCGTACGGACACCGACCGAGAAAAAGGCTCGTTGTGAGCCTGTGAGCCCGACAGCCTTGCACTGAAAACCTGTTGACATGCCATTGATGCCTTGTTTTTCCCTGGCCAGCACCCTTGTGCGAGACCCGCCATCAGCGCGCCCGTATAGATCCAAAACCACATAAATAACGCCCATCTATTCAAATGCAGCATGGCTTCCACGACGAGTGAATTGACCGCGACACCAAAGGCCAACCTGGTGAATGGCTGGATCAAAGCATATCAAATCAACCCAACGGTTTCATACATTGCCCCGATGGTAACATGCAGTAGCTTTCCGGGTTTGGGCGTCATCATCGCTACATCCGCTATCAAACATTTTCTAACCACGCACTCGGTGCATACGAACATTCAGCCGTCACGACTCGTGAACAGTCTATGCTCCTCTTCGTCAATCATATCACCGACAAATCAGAACGGACCAAAAAAAGTATTCGACGAAGAGATTGTAGCTTGATGAAAAATGTAAATCAGAGAAAACCGGAATCTTGATATGACGGAAGACGTGTTCACCTGCGTAAGCTTCCGACTATGGCTACTTATGAAGACACATTTATCGTTAATATGAAAACAAAACCTTAAGCTTTAAGCCGCTAATAAGGCCGCTATATAATATAAATTATATAAAAGGAAGTAAGTATAGAAGGAAGGGACCCTTATAG
>JAGQEM010000026.1:0-185673 GCA_019202945.1 Corynespora olivacea
CAACAACAACAACAACAACAACAACAACAACAACAACAACAACAACAACAACAACAACAACAATGGCTACAAATTCATCACATCCCGGCCTTCAATAACTTTCCATTTTACCCCAAGCCATCCCCAAACCGATGATGACCCAATGATAGCACGCGACACTCTCCTGTGGGCCATAGATTCGCCCGCCAAAAGAGCGAAACGCGAGAATTTACAAAAGTCTCATAAGAAGGTAGATGATATCACGGATTGCTTTCTACAGGCTGCGGCTTACGTAGCTTGGGAGGAGAGGTTGATGGAGCTTAAGAAGCAGACGAAAGGGTTTCGTCGGGATCTCATGGTGGAACTGGAAAAGACTTCTGATAGGGTTGTGGATCAAGGTAAGATTTTGGAAGAGGGTGCCGGCGTGTCCGAGGTGTTGGATGGGGTGAAGAAAGCGATTGGTGGGAAGAAGAAAAAGCAGACGGCGTCCACCAAGACGAGTGTGAAAAGGGGGAAGAAGACGGGCTGAGAAAGATCTTTATATCATGACGGTCCCCGACTTGTTTGTACTTCGTACATGGTCGTAGGCATCTTCAGGATTCCAAAATACGAACTATGAAAGAACAATTACCAACAGTATGTCACGTCAGCTGCAGTGTGTGAGTTTATATACTGTTACGAAGTATAGC
This sequence comes from Corynespora olivacea, assembly GCA_019202945.1. Classification (NCBI taxonomy): domain Eukaryota; kingdom Fungi; phylum Ascomycota; class Dothideomycetes; order Pleosporales; family Corynesporascaceae; genus Corynespora; species Corynespora olivacea. The sequence continues at coordinate 669 of JAGQEM010000026.1, forward strand.
AAAAACCTACTGAGGTTCTTGAGCAAGGTAATACAGCTTCAATCTTCTCCATCATTCATGCATTTATAGTGGTCATAGGTAGCGACGCTTCATGAGAGAGAAAGAGATCCGTTTGGTGAGTATGACTGTGGGGAGTTTGTCACGGTGATTGGGTTGCTAACAATACACTCACAAAGAACATGTGTTGAAGTAGTATTAGGTTCTTGATTCAAAGGGTATCATCAAATGCTATTGTACACTCATAACCGCGGACTAATCTCATAGCATCCATACAGTAAAACAAAGGGAAACGATTCAACGCCTGTATACATATCCGCCTGCGTCTTAGTATACGTGGCGGGCGTTGCGGCCGTCAGTGCCATGCATACGGCGAGTGCCAGCAGCCTAAGACCAATTAATATCTGCATCATCAAAGGATATGTGAGGATGGGCTTACCTTCAGGCCCGGGCGGTGCGTAAGAGAACCCCTTAGCTTCATCATCGCGCCAGAAACTTTGTCGCCCATGGTAACATGGCGTTTGTGGTGTTGAACAGGCATGGCGGCATGGCCACCAGTTCCGTGGTGGTGACCACCGGTAGAGCGGGTAGTCCTTGTGGTGGTAGTGGTAGTGGTAGTGGTTCCACCGGGGTGACCACGGGTGGTTCGTGGACTCGCACGCTTGGGACCCAAGAGCCTAGTCTTCAAGCTAGGACGAGCTGTTGTCCTGGTAGTGCGGGGAACAGCAGTGGTGCGGGGAGCAGCAGTAGTGCGGTGGGTGCGGCGTCCGAGAGGCATCTTGATGTTGATTGATGGATAGAATGATTTGGTTTGGTGGTAGTATGTATATAGCTGAAGTTGTTCAAGAGATGGTTGATGTGGTTGTGAGTGGGGTATAATAAGACTCCAGACGACACATAAGGCATTCTTATATGCTTTTCCCAAGTTCTCGATTTCTTTCATTACGACCCTGTTTTCGTTCGCAATACGCGCAGGATTCACCCTATGACGCAGAGCAGCGAGGTGTGAGTCCCGATCCGGACTAGTAAAACCCCGATGACGCACGAGACGCATGATGTCATTTCTTGTAGGGCTGAACACCGATAGTGTGATTATGCTTCGGCAGTGCTGAGTTTCGTCATGAGGATTCGGTTTGAAGCGAGCCATTTTTCCGTCTTGTGGTGATCGCATCGCTGGATACATTTTCCGTCAACGAGAAAGTCCAGAGTATTGCTCAGGCACGTGCGGGAGGGATCACGGGGTTCTGAATATTGAGACGTCAGCCCTTCAGCTTCTACCTCTTCAACTCGAGCAAGGACTTCACAATCGCACATGTAAAATGATAATTGATTCATGCCAAATCGTTCATCTGACTTGTCGATACATTTCTGGAGTTCCAACACGATGTTCGGTCCGGTCCATTCCAGCAACACCAAGCGTTCACTAGGGCTTCTCCCCGCAATAATTTCGAGAAGCCCACGTGTTTTAAGTTGAACAAACCTCAGATGTTCACACTTATCTATCAAGAATAAATGATTCTGGACGCAGGTCGTGAGGCCCCACTGTATATGTAGCTCTAGGTACGATTTTGTCGTCGTGACGTATTTTGAAATTACAGAGAAATCCTCAACCACCATCTCCATCATATCCTCAAACGCCAACGGCAGCACTTTGACCTTGTGCAACCTTCTCATGCATATACTTCATCAAGCAAATCTGACAAGCACAACTCAGCAAAATGACCGACAAGTCGCAGTTCGAGCAGGGTGAGCCGCCTCCTTTACGTAATCGAAGACCACGTCTAATACAAATCACAGGCTACCAAGTTCCCCTCCAACACCAAAAAGCACCCGGTCTTGAGAAAGACCTTGACCCTGCCCCGACACCCGACCACCTCCCCACGCCCGATGGCGGTTATCAACTCTACAAAGCAGCTGGCAAGCTCGAGGGCAAGAAGGCAATCATAACGGGCGGTGACTCTGGCATCGGACGCTCTATCGCGATCCTATATGCCATGGAGGGTGCCGATGTCTTCATCGCGTACCTGGATCAAGAGCAGAAAGATGCGGAGGAGACGAGGAAGCTGGTCGAGGAGAAGGGAAGGAAGTGCTACCTGCACACCACGGATCTAAAGGATCGGGGTAACTGCAAGAAGCTGGTTGATGATGCGCTGGAAAAGTTTGGCGGCAAAGTGGATATCCTGGTGAATAATGCAGCGTATCAGATGATGGTTGAGGATATCAAGGATTTGAGCGAGTGAGTGCATGTTAGCACATGCGTAACGGAGAGGTTCTGATATCCACAGGGACCAATGGATCGAGACGTTCAACACCAACATTCACCCCTTCTTCTATCTCTCCAAGTACACGCTTCCCCACATGTCGCGCGGCTCCACAATCATCAACAACGCCTCGATAAACGCCTACATCGGCCGTCCCGACCTGCTCGATTACACGTCCACCAAGGGCGCCATTGTTGCCTTTACGCGCGGTCTGTCAAATCAGTATGTCAGCAAGGGTATCCGCGTCAATGCAGTCGCTCCTGGACCTGTCTGGACGCCGTTGATCCCATCGACGATGAACGATGATGCGATCAAGCAGTTCACAAGTCCGATGGGTAGACCGAGCCAGCCAAGTGAGATTGCAGCGTGCTTTGTGTTCTTGGCAAGTGCGGATAGTAGCTCGATTAGTGGGCAGACTATCCATGCTAATGGGGGTGTGGTCGTGAACGGCTAAGGGTATGTACCGAGTTCGGTGGAAAGATGGACTGAACAGCGCATCGCGAAGGTTGCGGGCAGTATAGCCATGATAAACAATGTAATGGTGGTACGAAAACAGACGACCATCACACTTTGCTGCTGCTGCTATGCGTGCAGTTGACTGTTGGTGAATGTGCTTTGTGGTGTTGATTCTACGATAGAATGATGACAGAAGAGCAAGTTCTGCCTGTGTGCCTTCTAGCTGGAGCAAACACCGAGAGCAGCGTGGTCAGTAGGGGAATATTGAAGAGGGAAGTATTGAGAAAGGGAGCCGCATCAAACTCTAGCGCGCAGCAATCAACGGCGTCAAGTATTACCATATACAGTAAGTTGTTGTTTCAACGGCGAGATAGGAGCAAAAGTGAGAGTACTTTTTTTTACCATGGTCAAAACTCCACTAGATATAAGAACAATTGTTTGGAAACGAGTGTTGTAGAGATGTGGGAGCGCCCATAAATTACAAGGGATGAAATGCGCGCCAATGAGCACTGCAATCCATGGCGAATAGAAATTACCGCATTCGGCAACTATGTCACGGCATGCAGAATGTAGACTTTTAACGCGGTGCATGATTCGAGGGAGCTCTTTGGATACGTTCTGCGTAGTTTCTTTGGCAGAAAGACGCTGTAGTGGGGGCAGAACGATATCCCCAAAGTAATGCGATGTTGCAATTGACCACTCTATTTCCAACCACTTCATGGGGGGTGGTCCGTGCTCCATAGAATAACTGCGTCTGCGACCTACGCCTTAGATAAGACCTTGTCAGATTTACCCAACTAGGCAAGTTGACGATGAGAGCGCCTGGAAACCTTGCCGGCTTTTTTGAGGTTCGGTGCAGTGCTCCTCGGCTGATGCCACTCGCTCTGCACTCTCTGCTGATGCGTCCTGGGCATGCCGATCTCGTCTTCCCACTGTTGCACTGCTAAGAATCATGCGTGTCGAATGCAACACGGACCGAAGTGCTGCGCTCCGGCCCGCTGTCTTCAACGCTTGACGACTTCTTGCCTAGTTCAGTATACGAGCTCCCAACGCAAGCCTGCTCCGTAACACTTCGGACCGCTGACCTCAACAATCGCATCTTCGTCGCGCATCGCGCTCCTGCCTCCACCTGCGTCTTCACGGCCCCCGCAGCCTTGGCTTGATTGGCTTCTGAACGGAGATTGTGCGCCGAGCTTGCTGCGCAGCCATTGACTCATCACGAGCACATCCGCACGCCCGCCATGGGTCTCACTACCGGCTTCGTACGTTGCCTCTTTGCACGTGTAGTTCACTCAACTCTGACAGATGACCCTGTAGCTCGGAGGCTTTACCCTCACCTCCGCCATCCTCTACCTGACCATCTCGCTCCACACGAAAAATCGCGTCACACAAGCCGCCCTCCTCCGCCAACAACGCGCCCTCCTCACCAATGTCGTTGAGCCGCAGCCTCCACAGCCGGAGCCAGCAGCGAGGGAAGTGCCTGTGGGTCTCGCGGAGATGGCCAAGGACAGATGGAATAGGGAGCTTGAGGGTGCTGTGAGGAAGGTGTATGAGACGGATTGGAGGAGAGTGAGGGAGAGCGCCGAGGATAGGGTTGGTGCGGTTTTCGACAAGCTCAAGGAGCAAAAGTAGACTTGCGCTGTTTGGCGGGCGACAGAGAGTAGCTGTGGGATGCGGTTCATTGCACGGAGCCTATGATAGAGAGCCCGCTTGTCAACATCGGTCGGCGGGCGGCTGCCGTCCAGGGTGAGGTTTTGCCAATTCTTATCCCTTTCTTCCGCCTCCACACTTTATCTGTTTCTTCCACGTCTTTTGGTCTCTTTTTCCGTCGTACTGTTGCTTCCGTTTGCGCTCTAGGCTGCAGCGCAACAAGAACAATATCTGATTGCTCTCACCTGCTAGCGCACGGGCTTGTTGTCCCGACGCACCCCACCTCTTCCTCTCGACTCTTTCACATTACAACCTACCTCACTCAGCTCACCCTACGACGATTGTGCGCTGCCATGTCTTCGTTCGGGAAGGTCCTGGACCTGCTCGACGAGCGCTATCTGAACCTTCAAGATGTTGATATCGGTCCTGTGGAACCGTTCCCCGTACTCGTGCCATACGAGCACTATGTGCATACGCCCATTGTCTACCAAATGGACACTATACACGAGATTTTCCTCGGTCTACTTCAAGATTTCACCGACCGAACTTCGAAGCACCTGGGGAAAGAGATCTGGACTTGGTTTGTACAGTGGGAGGTGGAAGAGCTCACGGCCGAGCCGGGTACGCCGGTCGCGAAGAGGCCCCGCTTGAGTGGAGGACCAGGACTATCCGCCGACTCCAAGGAGAAGTACCGCAAGCCGGCTTACACCAGGGTTGAGCGTCGCTGCCTTCGCCCGGAGCTCTTCCTTGAGGAGGATATGCTCCGGATTTTAATTGACATTGTTCAAGCTGATAGCAGGCTGGTGCCGAATTTCATCGAGTTTCTGTACCAGTGGATTGACTATTATGAGGGCGATGGGAAAGCGCTGCACGCTGCTGTGCGACATGAGATACCTAGTCTGTGGCTGTTCGCAGAGCATCCGCGTCCGCTCACAGGCAAGACAACTTGGCTGTTAGAAAAGGAAGGGAGGAGGGATCAGGGCGACAAAAAAGAAGACGCGGACAGGATGGAGGACAAGAGTGGGTTAGCAGAAGCTGCAGACAAGATCGGGGAAAAAGTCACGCGTAAGAAGCCGGATATTACAGCTCTGGAGGCCATGACAGAAGAAAGCGAGCGAATGCAATACCGTGAGGTCAAATTTGGCATCCAGCGGCCCATTCCTCTCAAAGACGAGCCTCTACCTCCGCTCATTAATGTTCCCGAAGAGCGCCACGCGCGTACGAGGTATTATGCAGCTTGCTTCAGGAACCGTCAGCGTGCATCATGGTTACTGCAAGAAGCTGGAATCTCGACATGGCAGATCCAGAACTACAAGAAGCTGCAAAAGATACACATCAAGGAGACACCAGAAGATCTCAATGGCAATGGATATGCGAATTACTACAAGGACATGCCGTATGCGGTGGAGCAGTTCGCGATCAATGAAGATTTAATGAGGCTACGGGAGAAGCAAAAAGAGATCGCAATAAGCAATCGGCTAGCCGAGGAGGCACGTCAAGCTGCACGACACGCAGCTTCGTCCTCTCGCAGGGAACCATTCAGCCTCTATGATCCACCGCCTCTTATACCGCCGACCCCGTCGTATGGCGGTTTCCCAGGTGGCACCGCTACTGGCCTAGAAGGACGAGGACGTATCGGGCAGAGACGTCATTCATTTGTGCGCAGCGTTGTTCCTTCACTCCATGGGAAGATGAAGTCAAAACGCTTCGCGTACGCGATAGCCTTCCAACTTCAGCGTTCACAGCAGATGTCGCACATTCTTGGAAACTACGAAGATGATTCAGACTCCGATTCACAATCTGATACAGGGTCTGATGACGACAACAACATAGACAGTGATAGTGATGGAGGTCCTGGTGATGATAATGGTGGCCCGATGGACATAACTACGACAGCACATCCTACTCCAGGTGCTCCGGCGGCCGCAGCGTCATCTATGCAGGTGTTATCAGATTCGACACAGAGCTCCAATGCCAGCCTCCCCCTTCCGAATGCCCCCCATGTCGTACATTCGCTACCGACCGCTCCGATGATTTCTTCGGCCGGAGTACACCCGTCAGCTTCAGTTGCGGCAGCTCTTCCTTATACGCAGTCCTTGAACAGCAACAGCACCCCTCAACCGCTAATTGGAACATCATATACTCCGTATCAACAGCTTGCGGGTCCGATGGCTTCCACTACCCCATCTAGGACAAACATCGGGACATATATGCGGAACATCAATTCCGATCAGCTCGGTCGAATTTTGCCATTGCTAAACCCAGCGTCACGACAGGCTCTCCAAAACCATCTGGTGAATACAACTACCCAGCGTGTGGTACCCAATGTCAACCCCAATTTCTATCAGACGATGGGTTATCCACCAGCTGGAACCACGCTAGGAAATAGCATGGTCCCCGTGATTAACGGTTCAATGGCGACCGGACTGGTTAATTGGCCTGTAGTACCGACCATTACTGTTACTCCGTCGGTGCATGATGCAGCAGCCCAATCCCGGATTTCACAGAATTCAGGTCAGGCGCACAATTCTGGTCTTCCGAGTATTACTGCTCCTCTATCAATGTCTGCAGCAGCAGCCCAGGCCCAGATTTCGCGAAATCCGAACACAGCAGGTCCAGCGCACTATCAAGGTTCCATGGGTACTCAAGGAATACCTCAGCAACAAGCGTCAGCAGGCGCACCACCTCAGAGCACCACCCCCTTCGCGTCTAACCCGGTGCCAGGACTATACCAATCCACAATGCGCGCCCCACCACCCGCATCTCTAAATCTACCCCCGAGCACAAACCCGATGCCTAGTCTTCCCAACCATCGCGGGATCGAATGCGGTCCCTCTACACCCGTACTGATGACCCCTCTCGCTGGTCTTACAGATAAACTCTCCTTAAAATCTCCACAAGCTACCTCGCCCCACGGTATCCCAATCCAAATCTACATTCCGCGTATTGTCCTCCCGCGGAACTGCCAGAATCCCGCCCTTGCAACCGACTGCCTGGTCCTCGGCTACACACGCCCAGGAACTCAGACCCTCACGCTTTCTAAAGCCATCTTCCTCCCCGCAAACGTGTGGGAAAACACACTGAACCGCGTTCGCAAAGGCCACCAAAGCGTCTTGGAATCCTACCCTCCTCCGCCCAACCATCCCTCCGCCCCAAAAGCATTCCCTGGTATCCCTATCAACCCCAGCATCCCATCGACTTGGCACACTATGCCGAATAAGCGCACCATGCCGAATAACCCAGACGAAGTCCAAGGTCCACACCGCACGCTATACGAGAAAGTAGTGCAGATGCATAGTTTTATGGCTGGTTGTGCGGATAGAGAGGAAGAAGTTACAAAGAGGTGGAAGGTGAGCCGGGGGCCGATGACGGAGAGGGATAGGGGGGCTGTTTGGGAGGGATGGGGTGTTTGGGTGGACAGGGGGATTGATATTCGGGGGGAGGAGAGGAAGGGTGCGATTGTTATGAGCAGTGTGGATCCGCCTGTGATGGATGAGGAGGAGGCGACGGCGGAGATGGAATGATGGAGGAAGGAAATGGAAAAGCTGGTAGGGGAAGATGAGGAGGGTGATGTTATGGAGGAATAAGCAACGGAATAGTTTGAAGGATACTGTGATGAAGAGAAGTATTATAAAGAGATCAGAACGATGGGTGCGGAAACGTCTGAGCTTCTTCATACTGGAAGCGAGATTGCAGCCCCAGGCTGGATTGAGCATGTCTTGCGTTACCTATGGAGAATGGCTACACCTCACACAACTCACTAGCCAACTTTTGTAAAGTGAATCAAGAGTCGAGGTTATATGTAGCGTTATCACGGCAGGGATAGGAGTCATAAGTTCATTGCAATCTTTCGTCTGTACGAGCAGCTAAGAAGCACTGGAGTGGAAACACTTCAGACAGGCTGTAGCGTAATGCGAAGTGCGAAATGAAAACAGTATTAAATTGTTAGCCTACAGTACAAACGAAACTTCACATAACATCATTCACGAAGCATTACTCATTCAACCCTCAGATCACTATAACTATAGCAACCAACCCCAAATCCGCCCTCATCCCGCGTGCAGCTGTTCTTTTCTTATTTCTCCCCCGTCTCGATTCCGGTTTTCGCTCCCACCACCCCCATGCGGCTTGAATACTTCGTTATAGAACTAGAATGCTGTGTGCTCCCTTTCACACACTTACCCTCATCGTTCGATGCATCTCACGCCTGCTTCCACGTCGTATCGGGATCAGCCTACGATATATGACCACCACATTGCAGCAACAGTGTCTACATTTGAGTATATTGCCCGTCCTCACTGAAGAGATTCAGGGTTTCGAGCATCTATAACCTCCCCGATCAACCGATTGGAGGATTTCAGTCCCGACTTCTCAGACCGTGAAATATGAGAAACAATCCAAGGATGCTGCAAGACTTCATCTAGACCCAGACGCTTCTCAGCATCGATGTTCAGCAGCTGAGACCAACATTAGCGCTTGCCGTCCACAAAAACACCATTTTTTCCCATAGAGTGTGCTTACCTGCAGAATGAAATCCTCCGCTCGCTTCGACACGAAAGTTGGGAATCTCATCTTCCCTTTGAAATTCGCAATTCTCCTCTTGGTCTCCTCAATACTCTTCATTTCAAAAGGGGGGGCACCAGCAAGCAGCTCGTATGTAAGGATCCCCAAGCTCCATTGGTCCACAGCGTTGGTATACCATTTCTGGGATTTGCCTGGCTTCACCATCATGATAGCAACTTCGGGTGAGAGATAATCTACTGTCCCGCATATTGTCGTTCGTATATTAGACATGGAGTGGACGCTCCATCCAAAATCCGCAAGCTTGATTTCATTGTGGAAGCCGAGGAGGATGTTTTCGGGTTTGATGTCGCGGTGGATGATATGCTTGCTGTGCATGTATTGTAAGGCTTGTGCCATTTGAGATATATAGTGAGCGGTGATGTGTTCATTAAAGCGTTTATTAGGTTCCTTGCTCAGCTTGGAGAACAGGTTTCCGTTTGGCGCATACTCGAGCACCAGGTAGATGTTGTCGTTGTCGTGGAACCATGCGAAAAGGCGCAGAATGTTTGCGTGGCGTAGGTTCGTATGTACCTCGAGCTCGCGACGCACGAGCTCCTCTTGACGGCCTCTGACGCAATTCTGCTTTGATATCATCTTCAACGCGCAGATGTAATTGGACTCGCGGTGGCGCGCAAGGTGAACGTGGCCATACGTACCGTGACCAAGCTTTTTTCCCAGCTCGAAACTCGCGGTAGTAAGGTTTGTCCAAGGTGGTCGTAAAGTAGGCTCATCGTCGTGATCGTCGCCTTTGTCGTTCGTAAGGATGGAGCGTACCTTGATCGCACCGCACTCTTCACCACGTTCTTCGATAATCGAAAGCCGCTCAACAACCTGTTTCAGACGCTCTTTGTCGCTTAAACGAGACTTGAACGACACGTCTGTCTTGGCCACCTTCGATTTGCCTCGCATACGGATAGCTTTGATCTTAGACTTTGTGTTCAACATCTACGCAAGATTAGCATGATCTTCGGGCGTGAATGATGTCGCCGAACTTTGAACGCATAAACACAAGAAGCTTAACATACTGACTTGCTTATGGTTGTAAGATAATCAGACAACTTTCTTCCTTCTCCGGTTTTGGGCGCCCTGCTTTTGGTCGCTGGTGTCATTTCAACAAAGTGTGTGGCAAGGTCGAAAGTGTAGTTGTGTCGTTGTGTGCTGAGGTGAGGCTGATATATTTAGTCGGAGCCTTCAAGCGTTTGAAAAAGTAGCGTTGAGTGGTTTGTTTATTGGTCCATGCTTTTATAGCTGTTTGCTGTACAGAGACTGCCTAGATGTGGCTATTCTCACGGTGAAGTGGGGTTACAATGAGTTGGTATCTATGCGCACTCATCCAATTTGATCTACTACCTTTCCTTTACAGACACAGCATGAGTGCAGAGGCTTAGCGGCAACTATTTTTGTTTGGTAGGGTCAAGCTATAGTTAGACCCTGAGCATATAACGGTATGTTCCACACTCATGTTTGTTAAGCGTCAAAAAGCCATCATTCATCCATACCAAATCTGCGGTCCAATCTCTAAGCGCAGTGAAGTTTTCGAAGATGCCGGCGGAATAGAAAGAGGCTAACAGTGCTACAGCTGATAGCACCACTTTCGGCAAAGGAGGCCTGAATATGAGCATCATGGCTGTGAAGACCATGACGTTGAGTTGACGATTGTTCAAGTTGTATGTTGGCAGGGAATTGCTTTGCCTGTCGCATATACGAAGGCTATCGGGAAGGTCCCGAATCTATGAGAGCTGTTTTGTGGTTTCGATGGTAACCTGTTTCGTCCAGTCTAGAGTTCATCGTACGAGTGATTCTGTGGGATCGGTAAGAGTTGAGCATATCTCTAGATACGCGGGGAAGAGGTAGGCGTGATAATTTGGCAGTGGGAGGTCCTACCATGTCAGCGGTTTTATATTACAGTCATCAGGATTGATTGTCCTTGGACGTCCGTGACTCGTTATGATTTGACAGTCGCAGATCTACCACCCGAGTTAATCGCTTCACAGGAAATACTCAAAATGCGACGTACGAAGACTGTCCCCCAAAATCGCCGTCGCAACTTGACGTCTGCTTGTGTACAGTTAGGCTCCTATGCAGACTAACTTGATGAGCTAAGGCGATGCCCACGTGGAGCCAAAAGCGACTTACATCCAGGGAGATATCTTCCGGACCGTTACCGGAAAGGGTCTCCGTACGAGCTACCTACTCATACACATGGCTGCTTGGTGGTTTCGCCATGTGTGTAGGGGAATTACCAATATACAGGTCACATTTTACGTGATTGTAGGCACGATGGAGCAGGAGGCGTATTTTCTCCCGATGACACAGCTCGCATGCTGAGCCATTCAATGCGCTTGGTATCCTACCTTTCGGATCCTCCATCGTGATGGAGAACTCAGAAGTTGTCGGAACGAGGGTAGACTGAGATGAGGTTGAGTGAAGCGCTAATCTTAGCTAGCACTAGCGACAAGGGTGCTCCCGAGGGCTAGCTTGACAGACAAGCTTCGGAACGATTCGTTTACACGCAGATCATAAGTTGGTTTACATATGAAGCTGATGGCATCGTCTTTCAAGGGATGTAGTTTTGATGCGTGTACTATCCAAATAACCTGTATGCATGCCTACCCGCTCTTCTCTCGTTCACAGTACACCGTCTACCCAGCACTCGCCATACCCAAACCCATTCTATCTTCAATTACCTCTACAATCTCCCTCCAATCCTTCATCGCACCACCTCCGACATCCCCACACGCTAACTCCTTCTCCATCGGCGTGAGCACCTCAAACCACCCTTCATTCTTCACACCCCACTCCTCATCCAGCACCTTGATCTGCTTATCCGTGATCGGCTGCTTCCACATCGCCGTATTCATTGACGGCGCAACGAGTATCCTCTTCTTCCTCGGCGCGCCCTCCCCGCTCTCTTTACGTGACCGGCCAAGACCAGGAAAATCTCGCACTGGATCGACCTCACCAGTTGTATCCCACGCACGTATAACAGACAGTAGTAGGTTATCTGACCAGCCTTGTACAATCTTTGCGAGCGAATTTGCGCTGAGCGGCGCAACAACCATAATGTCTGCCCAGCGCCGCAGCTCAATATGCAAAATCTTGTTGCCTCTGACCCAAGGTTCTCGCCACTCATCGTCGTCGAAGTATATACCGTCCACGTTTTGGAAAGCCTCGATATCCTGTATTGAAGGTTGTTCAGTGCTCTGGCCGCCAAGAAAGTTCCTTGCGGACTCGGTGAAGACGAGACGGATGGATAAGTTGGTGTGTTTTGCGAGCGCTTGTATCATGTTTGGTATCTTAATGGTCGCGACGGAGCCGGTGGCACAGAGAAGAAGATGGACCTTATCATCGTGTAGAGGAAGCGCGTAGGGTTCATCGCCGTGTTGAACAAGTTTGAAATCGAGAGGCTTAAGGCCCGATATAACGGTCGTCATGCTGTAGCTATGGCTGCGAAGTGTCAGTTTCTCCCGAGGAGCGGTTGTGTTAGTGGTGTAGATTGACGTTGCGATGCGTGCTGCGAGAAAGATAGTTTTCTTAGGCAGCAGATTTCTTGTCGGCGTAGCGGCGAAAGGCCTATGGAGCACAGGAATTTGTAGACAGGTACTGGGAAGTATAATATTGATCCTTTCTTAATGGCTCCAGGGGCTTCTAGTGATTGTGGTAACGAACATCTTGATGCTGGCAGGGTTCTCTGGGTTGAAGAGCAGGCGATGAGTAAGCGATTTTACGCCAAAATCTGACCACGTGGAAAGCCAAGGCATTGTCCCAACAGTATTCAACCCACTATAAACTTACTTGTGGACAAAATTGAGTGGATATACTAACTCCTGTGTTTTTTCTTCGACTTTACTTCGTATACCTTACAGTCTTCTACTATAAGTAGTATATCAGTAGGGGGCCCTAGTAAGGATACACTGGCCACATTATGATTGGATAAACTAAGAATATAATATACCACATAAATAAATTTACTAATTAATACTAGTACCCTATATATAAATACTATTTTATACAGCTATACTTAGTTAGTAAGCTTAATATATTAAGTATATATAGATGGCTAATTATCTAAATACCCCCTACTAGTACACTACTTGTAGTATAAGACTATAAGTATAGATTTTATTACTAGGCGCATGGGCAAGATTGGGTCTTAAGTCCGTAATGGCAGATTCCAAAGCTTGTAGACGTGTGGGATTATTGAGACACCATCAAAGTAGAATAAGGTAGCAAAGGAGCCAAGCTGCACCTGTAGCTATTGTTAATGAAAGTGATGGGATCTGCATTGTCCGTAGCTGGCTCGTCATGTGATCCTTAGATGTAAACATGACACGAAGAGCTGAGTAGGGCCTCGACGATTCGTCTAAGTAACAATACAGACTGATCCTTCTATCATTGATGATTTCTTTTTTACGTTGTCACATACTCGCCGTGACATCTGGTATTTCTGACAGTAGCAAGCTGAAGAGATGTTAAGAGCAGTTGTGGGTGAATATGTGACCGCTTGATTAAGAAGGCAGCATGAGCTATGATAAGCTCTAGAATGATACTTGAGCAGCTGGCAGTGATTGACGAGAAAATTTGTGTGGAAGTCTGCATCTTTAGTCTTTGCGTTAGGCCTGCAGGCTTGAGTGACGTTGACAGTTCGCATGGCATGCTGTAAATTCCGTGCAAAGCAACCACATCCACACTATCACATTGGTACCAATGTATGCAATTTCGAGATCTTTCATTGAAACCCGCCGCCTATACATATCTCGTGACGCCGTCATAGATTGTCCGTAGTGTAATGGCCATGGCAGACAGCGCTACCGGCAGTCGATGACCAGACCCACCGCAGGAATGGGAATATGCATGATCCGACCGCTGACCCGTTTGAAACCCCCGCAAAGGCAAATGGCGAAGAAATGGATGAAAGAAGACGCTTAGTCGAACAGACCGAAGCCCATGTCGTCGTCTGACTCCTCCTTCTCTAGGGCACAGTTAGCAGCTGCGCACGTGTGTGGGGAGCATGTAACCTACCCTCCTCCTTCTCCTCTTCTGCGGGAGCGGCAGCCTCGCCAGCACCGCCGGCAGCAGCACCACCGGCAGCGGGGGCAGCACCACCGCCTGAGCCGACGTTCAGGAGCAGGTCCTTGACGTCCTTGCCCTCAAGAGCCTACACCATATCAGAGAATGCCCGGTGTATCCAGCATGTCTATTCGCGCACCTTCGCGAACAGCGTTGTCCATATGGGCTCGACGTCCTCGATCTTGGCGGCGCTGATCAGCGATTGGAGCTTGTCGGACTGCAATCGTTAGCATTTCAGGCATGGTGAAGGTGCAAGTTGCGGGTCGTACAGTGATGTCGATACCGTCATCGGCGAGGATGAGGGCCGCGTAGGAGGAGGCAAGTTCGGCGGTAGACATGGCGACTGTATGTGGTCGAGTGGTCGAGAAGACGGGTGTGCCGGTTCGAGTGTTGAGGTAAGTCGTCGTCGAAAAGCTTTGTGGGTGTCTCTGCGATCGGCGAAAGGCTAAGCGAGATGCCGTCGCTACTTAGTCATCACCCGTGGGCGGGGGCGAATCAACGTCACCGGTTCCCCACTATGCGCCTTCCCAAACGGTGCACCCAAACCCGGCGAGCCCCAATCTCTCCTGCACCGTCTGTTCCTGACCAGCCGAAACACCGTCACAGCTATACGGAGACGCGCCCACTATCAAGCACCTTGACGCCTGATTTACCATGTCGGACTCGCCCGCAGTGCGCATTCCGTTAGATCCGAAGGAGCAGCCCATCCTCGACGCGCTGCTGGCCGTCCGGACAAAGCTCGAACTGCTCAAGCAGGACCGCTCGACCTACGTCAAGAGTCAAGATGTGATTGAACTGTACGATCAGGTGATTGCCCAGGTAGAGCTGCTGAACCAGATACGGACGACAAAGCGGCTCGAGCAAAATCGGGGTGCGTTCCTCTCTTCTGTGACGACCCCGGAAGGACCAGCATGCCTAACAGTGTGATTTCCAAACAGTCGATACCGTTCTCGATGACTGCTTCCAGCTCATCTCATTGGCGTATATGACGATAGGGAAGACCCATGAAGCTCCAGCACTGTATGTAGCTTCCACTTTCCCCCATTCAATGCACACAGCCGGACCAAAGTTTGAATGCACCCTGCCGAGTTTGAAGCTGTCCTTCTATATGAACACGTGCTAACTTGTATTTCAGTTATGCGTTCATATCGACCGTCAAGGTGAGGAGCCATATCCCGGATCATCAGTGTGGATCAAAGCTGATAGTTATAGCGCCTACTGGACCATCTCGAGGAAGCGCACTTCTACTCGCCAAAAGACCTGGACTCTATAGGCGCCCAACTCAAGAATGCCATCACATATATCGACAAGGGTAGAGAGTCATACACCCCCCATCTTCTGACTCTGCTTGAAGCACGCATGGAACTCTGCCAAAAGACGCTTGCTAGGCTGGAGCTAGCTCTCTCCCATCTCACTGACGACCTCCGGCCGAAGTACGATAAGCTGGTCTCTATCCTGCGGTCTCTTGCTGGATGCAATACACGGTCCACAGTAAGCTCGTATTCGATCGAAGGAGTGCTTTTCTAACGCACCGCAGTTTCCCCACGCCGAAGTCGACGAATATCTAGTGCAGTTGAAGGAACTTGCCGAAGAGCTCAAGCCGTATGGCATCTATGCGTTTGAGAGCACCGGTACGAGAGAGGATAAGCTCGCTGAAATGATGGAAAAAATTAAATTATCCATGGCTCATCCCGAGCCCGCACCTGAGGCGAAGGAGCTCATTGAGACTCTATTGCGGCGAAACTTCCTCTGGCTGAACCTAATTAAAGAGAAGCAGGGCCGGATTGCACCGGCCTTCAAGGATATCTACGACAAGCTCTTGGGAATTCGCAACAAGTTGGAGAAGCTCACCCTGACTCAAGCTTGGTCGCTTCGCGAGACAGACCTCTGGAACTACCAGCGACAGCTCGACCGTATTGACGAGGCCCGCGTGGACGGCAATTTCATTGATGCAGTGGGAAGGCCTTCGGAAATATATGAGCAGAGAACATTGCTATATCTGCTACGGAAGAGCTACGCCCTTATTTACCACCTCATCATCTCTTCCGAACCAGTCTCAGAAGCCCTCCTGCCTATCTATAACCAGCTCACCACACTGCGCAAATGTCTGCACGAGGTCAAGAAGCTAGGCGGTGTCTCTTCCCCTCGCGAGCTGTACCCTTACTCCATGAAGGTTGATACCCTTTTTACCATGTGCTCTTCTTCGCTAACCAATTATTAGCTCAATTCTATCGATAACATGCGTGTGGATGGCAAGTTTATGGTAGGGGATGAAATCCCAGAGGGCCAAGGCAGCGTGACGCAGCTACTCTCGGAATGTTTCGATCTTGCCTATGATCTCAGAAACGATGCGGAAGACAGCAGCTCAGCGGAACAGACACCTGCAAGCGAGACCGGGCTGGAGGTTGTCGCGACATGAGCTCGAGGCAAGGCACCTCACATGCACATCACTTCCCCCAGGCGTATGAATCTGGCAGCAGAATCAACAGTATCAGATTTTGGAAGGTCATGGAAAGTAGCCGTTTTCCTTGCAGACGTGGCGCCCAGTGGATGTATGCTCATATCGCTGTATTCTTTCCGATCATTGTATTTGTAGTGTTTGATTGAACTGCTCCATTTCTCCTTTAGTCGATGGAGGGGCTGGAGCATCCACATCCTTGAAGGTCAGATGGCTCCTGTAGGATTGACCTAGATTCTGCGTTAGCTCGCTGCACAATATGCTATATTTTCCAGTCCTGCAGAGTTCTTCGCCCGCTTCTTCATAGGTAGTGCACGGGCCATTGCTGTTGGGTTTGGAGACGACATGCCCCACCGTCATCCTGGCAATGGAGCTCCGTGAATTCCACACCTCTCTCGTAGCGAGCATCATGTACACCAGGCGATAGCATTGCAGCATTGCTATATCTACAGCACTTGAGCCCTTCTCCCACTTCACTCCAGCGACTCGGCAATCATGGCACAAAACCGTCCGACCAATAGCGAAGCGCTCAGGATCCCCCACACAGTGAGCTTGAAAGTGCTGCGGTACCCTCTTTCCTGCCCCTACTTAATTGCTCTTCTCTGAAACCCTCCTAGACTGTCACGTCCCTCCCTTGCAACTCAGTACCCTCTCGCCAACTCGAAAGCGCTAGGCATCGCACCCACCGCATCCCTCGCCTACCCCTCCACCAATCCGGCCACCTCTCAATCAATCCTGAGCCCCGTCCTCAACCTCCCCGAAGCCTTCGGCAGCGCCTACGTCGGCGAAACCTTCTCCTGCACGCTCTGCGCAAACAACGAACTCGACCCCTCTGACAAGACGCGTTCGATTAGCGGAGTACGGATACAGGGGGAGATGCAGACACCTTCTACACCATCGGGGTCGCCTTTAGAACTCATCGGTGCTTCTGCCGCGGACGACGGCAAAGATGGTGGTGGGGAGGGGGAGGGGGAGGGGACGCCAGGACCGGGAGAAAGTTTGCAGAGGATACTACGGTTTGAGTTGAAGGAAGAGGGAAACCATGTTCTAGCTGTCACCGTCACATATACAGAAGCCGCACTGATAGGGGAGGGAAAGGCGGCTAGTGGGAGGGTGAGGACGTTTAGGAAGCTGTATCAATTTGTTGCGCAGCAGTTGCTCAGTGTAAGAACAAAAGCTGGGGGGCTGGAGGGAAAAGATGGGATGGGAAGATATCTACTCGAAGCGCAGTTGGAGAACATGGGAGAGGGTGCCGTGTCGCTTGAATCGGTCAATGTGAACCCAAAAGCGCCTTTCAGTTCAACGTCGTTGAATTGGGATATACATTCGCTTGAAGAGGGACTACCAAGCGCGCCAATACTGAACCCGAGGGATGTTATACAAGTTGCGTTCCTGCTTGAGGAGAAGGATGGGGAGAGGGTGGATGAAGAGGAGGGCGAGAAGGAGTTGCCGCCAGGGGATACGAGGAAAATTCTGGGGCAGCTGGCAATTGAGTGGAGGAGTGCGCTTGGAGATCGCGGCTCGTTGAGTACAGGATGGCTAACGAGTCGACGATAGAGACATTCACTTCGAGTGCACGTGCACCAACATCATGCCGTTCGAGATATCCGAGTGTCTCGCCACTGGCACCGCCGCACCCAGCGAGTTCGCTTTACTGGTAGTCTGTCTGGTATCAAAGTTGGCGCGTAGTCTCCGGCCCGATGAATGGTCGAGCCTTCCAGTCCCGTGTAGGAGCTCGATGCCCCTTTGCTAAGCAAGTTTTGTACACGACATTTGGGTCTGCGCCTGCTTTCGACACCTGCTAATCAGGAGTGTCGTTCCTTGTCGGGAATACTACTTTGTTGTCGAGGAGGGCTATGCGTTAGACTTTGAACCAAGCCGCCTGACTGATTGTACGAACGAACAGCCTATCGATGCAGGCAGACCGCGCATCAGATAGATAGGGCTCGCCAGCCTCAATCATTTTAGGGTGAAGCACGCCCATCTTCTTGTCAGTGCTATCAAGCTCTATGAAAGACGTCGCATCTGCCTGGGGTTTTCGAAAGTGCTTGGGCGTATTAGCTTTCTGATTCTGTACACGATCAACTGTTCCTCTTTTCCTTGAACTGAGATCCCTGGCGAATACCAACTCAGGAAGAACTGGATCACGCTATTGATGATGTGGATATTTCCACCGAGGAGATGTTTGGATGGAGAAATAGTAGGGACTATTTGAAGCAACGCTTCTCCGCAGCAGCGGCTGTAGTCCGATTCGTTGCCCAGTAACTGTAACCATCGCGATTGATTATCACGTATCTTGTTATCAGACGTGAATCGGTGCGAAACCATCTTGTCATGCTCACGTGGAAATGCTCGGACATTCTTGACGTGAGAATATAGGAGGCTGTGTTGTGCCGGAGGCCCTCGGCGCATTGGGAAGGTACCTCCAGGGCTGTTGCTCTCACCGAGAGACCGACACAATACCACTCTATACTCTGCCTTGCCATCTGTCTGGTTGTTGGGCACCGGCTAATGCAAACTGTCGCTTTCACCGAGTTCGAGTCACTCTGGAGGATTTCTACGGTACACGTACATATGATACACATGCCATTACAAAGCTTCCCATCCGATCCTTCTACGGCCTCCTCGGCCTCGCATGCTTCAACGGCGGAGGCAATATCTGCAACGGCCTCTTGCACGCCACAAAATCCTTCGGCGCCGGATACTTCCAATCCAACCACTTGTTCCACAAAATCACGCTCGACGTGCTGCTCGCCCAGTACAGCATCAAGGCAGCCGGCAAATTCTGACACAGCGGACCGATCAGCAACGACACACCCAGCAACAAACGCCTCAAATTTTTGGAGAAGGCCGACACGCGATCTGGATTTGCGGGTTTGTTGTGTGAAAAGTACACGTTGGAAAACATAAGGCCCGACACGATAAAGGGAAGTGCGCCGGTCGGGTCGGCGACGAGGAGGTCGGGAAACCAGAGCATGCCTTCGGATGCGAAGGTCGGCTCGAACCAGGGATTCGGCGGCGCGAGGGATACGCCGTGCAGGGATGTCGAGGCAGTCTTCCACCCCAGGCCTGTAAGACTCATGCTGAGCAGACCGTCCTGGGCGTTGCACATCTGCCTTATCACCTCGGCCATGGTAAAGAACAGCGGGATCTGTATGGCGGTCCAACCGATCTGGCCGCTGAGGGTACAGCTCCACCGCTTGTCCAGGGCGCGCGTACCCTTTGCTATTTCCCGCGAGATGGCGGCTTTGGCGGCTTTGGGGTTGCTGAAGTTACCTTTGCGCGTTACCTGGATGCGTTTTTGGTGGGCCATGGCCTGTCGGAGGGGTTGCAGGCCGATGTAGCGCGCGGTGAGGGAGCGCGCCCATGCGCCGGCGGAGGAGACCAGGATGCCGCGGACTATGAAGGCGGAGAGCGGGATTGCCGTGTACCAGGGGACGTAGGCGTGGATCGCGGTCATCATCTCGTGGGGGAGGTAGAGGATTGCCTCGAGGACGGCATCGTTGCGGGGGGGGGTCGCGTGGAAGGCGCGTCGGGGGGTAACGCGGGATGCAGATGAGGACGGCGACGACGATATGGAGGTCCGAGCAAGCAATTGGCGCGTCGGCGGGCGGACGAGGCGTGTGGTGAGCATTCTGCGATGGATGGCTGTGACGCCGAAGTCGCGTTCCGATGGACCAGATATCTACGGACTGACAGGGCGTCGAACCACGCCACGCCACGCCACGCCCGCCCCGCTGCCCGCCTACCTACCATGCCCGCCATGCCCGCCCCGCCAGGCACATGCCACTCCCTCCACTCCCGAGCCTCTCGTCTCCTTGTCTTTTCTTGTCTTGTCCCGTCTTTTCCCTACTTTCCCTTCCTGATTCTGGCCCTGTTCCTGTGACGGTTCCATTGCGAGCTGGGCAGACTTGGCGCCAATTGCAGCGATACCCCCATGATGGATTTCTTTTCTCTCCTTTTCACCCTGGTCGTGCCCGTCGTTGTGGCCTTCGCCCTCCTCCCCCGCACCTTGCACTATGTGGAACAGCTGATAGGCCTGCGCCGCTCCTCCAACACGAGGCGGGAGCTGCTGCTGGCCAGGGCCGCAACTGAACAGCGCGCGTACGAAGCCAAGCACAAGGGGAAGCAGCGGCAAGCGAGGGAGGACGAGGAATGGGAAGAGGTGGAGGCTTCGATGGTGGGGAGTGCGGTCAACGGCGGGAAGGCGGACAGGGACTGGAGTGGGGTCGTGGGCTTCTTCCACCCGTTCTGGTGAGCTTGCGGGAGTGCACGATACGGATACATGGGCAACGTCGGCTGATACGTGCGCCATAGCAATGCAGGCGGAGGCGGCGAACGCGTCCTCTGGGCCGCCATCCGCGCAACCCAGAAGCGCTGGCCCGAGGCAATCTGCGTAGTCTACACGGGCGACCACGACGTCGATAAAGAAGCCATACTGAAGCGCGTCAGGGACCGTTTCAACATCCAGCTCCATCCGCCAACCGTCCACTTCCTCTACCTCACCACGCGACACTACGTCCTCAGCAGCACATGGCCGCGCTTCACACTGCTCGGCCAATCCATCGGCTCCTTGATCCTCGCATACGATGCCTTCAAACTCCTGGTCCCCGACATCTTCATTGACACCATGGGCTACGCCTTCGCTCTTGCCCTATGCTCGGCTTTTTTCCCAGACGTCCCGACGGGCGCCTACGTACACTACCCCACCATCTCGACCGACATGCTCGACTCGCTGCTCACAGGAGGTCAGGGCGCAAATGCGGGAACGGGCCAAGGATACCGCGGTCTCGCAAAGCGTCTGTATTGGCAATTGTTCGCTGGACTCTACTGCAGGGTCGGCAGCACAATAGATGTGGTAATGACAAATTCGACTTGGACACAAACACACATCAAATCTCTCTGGAGTCCGTACCGCAACCGCCGCAACAAGACCGACCACCACGACATCGACGTTGTGTTCCCGCCTGTCGCCGTCGAAGAACTTGAACAGGCTGTTGACGTCTCGGAGGAAAGCGAGAAGAAACGCGGTCCGTATATTCTCTATATAGCCCAGTTCCGACCGGAGAAGAATCACCAACTCATCCTCAACGCATTCGCTTCCTTCCTCTCCACAAATCCTGAAATCCCCTCTTTTCCGATCCAGAAGCCAAAACTCGTCCTCATCGGATCTGTGCGCGATGACGACGACAAGAGGCGCGTGTACAGTCTGCGGCTCCAGGCCCATGAATTGAATATCAAAGAGCAGGTCGAGTTTGTTTGCGACGCGCCATGGCCGCAGATGCTGGAGTGGATGGGCAAGAGTAGTGTGGGCGTGAATGGGATGTGGAACGAGCATTTCGGCATCGGAGTCGTCGAGTATCAAGCCGCAGGCCTGATCAGCGTCGTCAACAACAGCGGAGGGCCGAAGCTGGACATTGTGGTGGAGGTGGATGGGAAGCCGACTGGTAAGCCACACCTGACTGTATCTGGAATAAGCCTAACACCTCGAGCAGGTTTCCACGCTTCAACCGTGGACGAATACGCAGAAGGCTTCCGTAAAGCTCTGACACTATCACCGCAAGACACACAGGCCATGCGACATCGGGCTCGGACGTCCGCGACGCGATTCACGGACAAGGTCTTCGCGGATAAATGGCTCGAGAACATGGATCGGCTTGTGAGGCTGCAGGTAGCGAGAGCGAGAAAATGAGTCTGATTTGATTTTCGGAGTATATTTATGGCGTTGAGCATTCGGACATACATGGTATCTACATGGAACATTGGGGAAAAGGGGGAGGGGGGGTGGTAGGTTGCATTGGGTGGAGTTACATGGCCAAGTCAAGTCAGCATTCATAATTCCATCTCATATTACGTAATTGACAAGAATTGTGGTACACGTCGTGGTGATTCCTGAATGGTGAAGGGGGCAATTGGTCAGGCTTGTGCATTTTATCACGCTCAGTCTTGAACGCTCAGAACACGACGGCTATCAAACACGTGTAAAACAAAGCTACACGGTACAACAAACGGAACATTAAAATCTAGACAATGACAAAAGAAGGGTGGGTATATGTACAAAGCAACACGCGTCGACGGCAGCTAGGAAGATGCCCAAACATATGGGCGCCTCTCTCCTCTCCTCTCCTCTCCTCTCCCATCTTTTACAGCCCGCCAAACACCACGCCCAACCCAACCAATACCGCGGCAACACCGCTCACACCCTCGGCACCCATCCTCGCCGCCGAACTCCCCGTAGCCGACGCACTCGGGCTGCTCGCCCCAGACCCCGAAGCATCACCCCCCGCCCCCGTCGGCGTGGCCGTCGCAATCGAAGTAACGACTGTGGTTCCATTCTTGGATCCGGTTGGCGAGATGGTGCCGGCGGATGCGTGACCCGATGCCGTGGCGGTAGCGATGGCTCGGACGTTCACTGCGAAAAAGGGCATATCAGCAACCTGTTCTTCCTCTTTTGCACCCGGCGTGAGGTGAGGTGAGGTGAGGTGAGGTGAGGGAGGGGTGTGTCGATCGACGAGGGTGGGGTCATGCACGATGCGAAAGTAAAGTGGAATCAGGAAGAGGAAACGTACAGGAATCGTCGATGCCGTTGCAGACATCGGCAAACGCACTCAACGCATCTTGAGACTCGGCGTTGCACGCCTTTGCGATCTTGGCGGTGATGTCCCTGTCTTTGCAGAGGGCGGTGATGTCGGAGGATGAGATGGTGGTGCTGAGGCAGGTTGGGAGTGTGTCGGTGGTGGCCGCAGCGGCGACGGCGACGGCGACGTTGAGTAGGGCGAAGACCGATACCAGGCTGGTGGCGACGTACATGGTGGCGGTACTTTCAAGCGGGTTCTTTTTTTCTTTTTTTTCTTTTTTTGCTTCTGGAAATGCGATGCTGGCTGGCTGGCGGTGTAGGACTTGGATGGGAAGTAGTTGAATCGAATCGTCGATGTTGCGATGGGAAAAAACGAACGTGTCGGTAGTTGGTCGTCGGTGGAGTGGTTGGTGTGTACAAGTCTCTCTTCTATTCGAATGAAAGAGACTCCGCATAAACGCGCCTCCTGTCGACCCAATATATAAGAAAATCTTTATGCACCGACACCAGACGCTCCGCCCCATTTCCATCCCCACTACTCACTCAGCCACTACCCTTGCGCCCCACCACCCGTGCCACAGTCCACGTACACGTCCACACCAACAAGCAAGCCCATGCATAATGGCCGACGCAGAAGCCCCGAGTGCCAAGGGTTAGTGCGTTTGACAGCGGCACCTGCGCCTCGGCAGTGCGTTTCGAAACACGGTTACCCACACCGGATTCTCCAATCATGTTTCCCCACCTTGTGAAATGCTGTCCGGAGGCGGAAACATGCGTGTTGATGCGCATGATGCATGAACGACCGGAAACGGAGATGGTTATGCTGGGCTGAAGATGCGTGTTTTGGGAGGAAAGGCGGTGGAGAGGTGGCATGTTGGATGAGGCGGAGAAGTGGAAAAAAGAAAGGTCGGCGATGCTACCGTCACTACCCCCGTTTCGAGATGGATATCGAGATGCCGTAAAAAGAAACAGGCCGAGATCAAATGCCCGCAGCACAAATCCCACAGACCCACCCACCGCAATACCTGGTGGGGTCCGTTCAACGTGAAGGGAGAATATCCAAGCAAAGCAACCAACCCACCAACCAGACAACGCAAACATGCATACATAACACACCATCGGTCAAACACGACGACACGATAGATGCGAGAAGAACAATCGATTTATCCAGAAACCGATCAACCCCGTTCGGATTAATGTATCCATCTCGTTGACCCATTCCATCCAAACCGATTGATCAATCAACCAAGCCGACCATTTAAGCCAAGTTTGATCAAAGTGGTACTCCAGAAGCTCCGTCGCTGATGATATAATTAATGTACATGAAAAAGTAGATACTGCTGATTTGGCGAGGGGAAAAAAACTCCACCCGCCCCCGCCCCCCGTCTCATGCCGTGAGACCCAAAATGAGGAATTAAAAAGTGCTGAGAAAGGGAGAGAGGCGTGATGGCGGTATGGGGTATTAAATGATGCTTTGTGTCGTCGGTCCGGTCATCGCATTGATAAAAAGGCAGGGAAAAGCTTGGTGTAGATATCGCTAATGCAAGATCAAGATCATGAAGGCGGTGTGACTGGGTGCTTGGGCAGCAAGCCGTTCGGTCCCAGCATCGAGGGTATAGGTTTGCGTCGAGCTTTCGCCATGGGAATTCGGGGGACGCCCTGGATGGCGCGTGGTTCTTTCATCAGGGTCGGGTCCAATTTGGCTGGGACTGAGTTTTTCATTAGCATCGATTGAGGGGTCGAAAAATGGATCGAGGTGAGACGAGAGACTTACTCCGACTGACGATAGCGCGATAATCTCCTGGGAACCGCGAGTTTGGTGGGGTTGCAGACGCGGTACGCCAGAGATGGTCCGTTGTGTCGGCTAAGAAATTGCCTCGGGGTTTGCGGAAAAAGCTAGATCCGCCGCGATTGCGTTTTGCGAGGATGATTTCGTCGAAGACTTTGATGGAGGGATCGTCCGGGCGGGTGGTTTCGCGCTCGTGTATGAACTCATTGAGGCCTAGCCATGTCAGCAGGCAGTATGCGCGAGAGTACGACGACAAATACCCTGAGTTTGCTGTAGCATTTGCATGTACTGTACGTTTTCATGCGGCATGCTCTTCATGAACTCATCCATCTTGAAGTGGTAGATCATTCCGGACTTCTTCTGGTCACCCGAGGCAGGGACCAAATATCGTCGATAGGTGTACAGCAGACTGGCGAAGCACCTCACAAAGGATGCGCGAACCTGATCAGGCCGGAAAGCGCTGGGGCATACCAGACAGATCGTTTCGACGCATGTTCCATGAGCATAGGTGCTGCACCCTGTTCAAAAGTCAGACAAAGCCTGGGGAGCGGAAACGACAACCAACTTACCGCTGCATCGGTAAAAACCTTCATCCGACTTTTCATCGCACACCGAGCAGGTCGCCTTTTCTTCATGTGGCCTCCACTGCAGGCAATGTCCCTCCTGCCACCTCGTAGTGTCGGTGTTGCGCACCGGCTGCATGGACAAGCCGGGCATGATTGTCGACGCCGCCAATGTAGATTGAGCATAAACCGACGGCGCGTATGACGACGGCGCGTGAAGTTCGCGACTCAGGGACGATGTTGAGCCACTCGACGCGTGACCCAAGACTCCTTGACTCGGTCTCCTCAGCAGTGGCGGTACGCGCTCGTAGCCAAACTATAAATTGTGTCAGCGCCAATTCGATAAATCGCACGGGTCAGAGCACGACGTACCGATGAGCTCCGTCGGGACGAAGTCTCAAAATGGCCAGATCGCTTTTCACGCAAGTTGGCCTGCAGCGCATAGCCGGAATCGCTGCGAGAGATGGGCGTACTGGGGAGGGGAGGGAACGCCGCCGAAACCGGCGACAGTCTGGGCGATGGCGGGGAATTGGGTACGGTCTTGACGGTTGACGAGGTCGATGGTCTGGCGTCATTCCCACGGCTCTGGGCACCTGACTGCAGAAACGCGTTGTAGATCAGTGGGCGAGAGCCGGACGGGCCGAGGACATTTCCAAAGGATGTAGAGTTGAGTCCGACATAGGTTTGTATCGTCGAAGGTTGTGCTCGGTGTGTGAAGACTCCCGGGTTCTCCGAGCAGAAGGTGTCATATGGGAACGACTCCATCGCATAAGCAGGGGGGCCAGTCGGCACTCCATATCGTGTGTGGTGGGGCGCGGAATGCTGCAATAGAGATGTGAGCTTGCGGCGTTGCTGACGCGGAAGCGGTGGCGGTAGACCGCTGTTGGTGACAATCGAGTTGGCGTCCAGATCCACCAGTACATAGTCATCTTCGGGGTAGTCGGCCGGCTCGTATCTACGCTCGATGCCGACAATATAAGGGCACGGCGCCTCGATGGTCTGAATCAAGCGTGCAGGCAGCAAGGGGATGAATACGCCGGCCCATTTGAAAGGGTATAAAAGGTTCGTGATCGCTAAGCTTGCAAGATGTAACATTGCCGAATGGGATGACAGGAGGATGATCTTGGATTCGGCCAGAACAAATTCGAAGAGGGTGACGATATTCGGAATGGATAAGCAACGGAAGAGGGCGTAGATGTCGATGTTGCGAGAACCTGGTATCTCGTTGGCAGCCTCCTTGCGCGCATACATTCGTAATTCGCGAACGGCGATTTCGACTTGGGTGATGGATGTGATGGGACTGAGGGCCTCGGCACACAAGTTGACGACGTACCGTTCGAGGGGCTGCCACATGCCAATCCGTGGAGAAGACGCGGGCACACGCATGATGCCACCGTTCGTCATGGGCACCACGACGGCCTTGAGCCACTCCTTCCAGAATGGCGTCAGGCTCGCGTCTCGGCCCATGACCCCATATGCGCGTGGAATCCAGAGGCCGGTTTCCCCGTCGGTGAGGCCCTCGATCTTGGAAGCGGCGCCATGTCGTACGGGGCGCAGCAGATCGGTCATCAGGCCAATCTTTTCCTCCACGGCACTGATGTCCTCTTCCAGCTGTTCCCGCTCCTCGCTATCGAATTTGACAGCAGGCAGCTGGGCCAGGAGCCGCGAAAGCTTCGCCCGCTCCACCACGAGCCGCTCCCCCAAGCTGCTGGCCAGTTCGCGCTCCTCCTGGTTCATGTGCAGTCTCCGCCATTCTTCGCACTGCCGCTCAAGCCCCTCGGCTGCGGTCGCGTTCAATGGCAGCCACACAATCATGCAGATGCCGTACAGCTTCGAGCTGTCGCCATTGGTCATGGCGAATCCGTGCCACAGAGACTTTGGGCGCTCGTCGGACGAGACGACGCTGACATCGTTGGGAAAGGCGAACATGGGCACAAAGTCGGGGAAGGGGTTCCGTCGCTTCAGCTCTTGGACCATGTCCTTGGGCGGGTATCGGTCCAGCAGGACGGGTTCGTAGCGGCGCAGAAGAGGGTGCATGTCCGGGTCCGGGTTGAATGGCTGGGGTGCAGGAATGACCGAGTTATAGCCCGACATTCGCTTCGACGTCCGGATAGACGCTGGACCCATGTCAACAATCTCAGATGCAAAAAGAAAGCATAGGATGTGAAACGTGGGACAAGCTTACCTTGACGTGCCATGGACGACTGCCGCTTGAGGCTGCTCTGCATAGTCGACAGACGCCGCCGGATGCTACCCACGCCCGATCTGAGGTTTCCTCCCGCGTCTTCGTGCTGCTGCTGCTGCTGCAGCCGTTGCGGCGGCGGCGGCGGCGGTCGCGATCGTGGTTGCGGTTTCGCCGAGGTCGGGCGACGCTGCTGTGCGACGCCGGCCGTGAACTGTATCTCCTCCAGAAAGGTGTCCCTCTCGGATGCAAATTTCCGGAGGGCATTTTCGAAATCCTGATCGCCGAGGGCAGAGCCCCCGACCTGGAGGCCTTTTATCGTCGCGCTGCTCCGGTTGCTGGCCGTCTGCTTCTCCGGGCCAATGACGGTGCTGGTCGAATAGCGGTGCTCGAAACTTAGTCGTGCGGACCTGCGCTGGGCGTTGTCGCCATTGGATGGGCCGTCCTGCGACTTGGGGCGGATCGAATCGGTCTCCAGCGCGCAGTCCTCCTCGATCGTCTCCACTTCTGCGGGCGGCGGAGCGGCGAGCGGCGAGGAGAGGCCGTTGAGGCCGGCTGGCTGGGAGCGCTCGTCGTAGACCTGCGAGGACTCGATGCCAGAAATGAAGAAGAAATCAGCCAACGGGGGCGAAGCGTCGACGGTGGGAGCCATGGCGGTGTATGGGTATGCTAGGACATGGAATAGGCAGCGAAAGAGAGAGACGGGGGGCGAAACGAAGGTCTAGGTCGGAGGAATTGAGGATTGCCGCGGTGGACAACAACTCATCGGGGATTCGACGCCAGCAGGGTTGGTTCGTGCGGGATCTTGATACTGTGCGACGGTGACGGGGACGAGGACGGGGGGCGAGGAAACGGCGGGTGGTGGTACAGGCGAATGAGGAGGCGGTGGCAGGCCGCAGATTCGCGTAGGCGGGACCAAGGAGGGTGGTGAGCGGGGCGGGTGCAAAGGATGTATGTAGAGCGAGTGTGAGGAGAGGCGTCGGCGTCGGCAGAAGCAGAAGCAGAGGCAGAAGAAGAAGAAGAAGTCCAGAAGGGAGTGAGTGCGCGCCCGAGCGAGAGGAAACGATACTGCGGCCGCTAAGCCGTTCCCAATGCCGTATCTGCTTGCTCGCAATCAACAGACAACAACAGACAGCCCTGCGTGGCGCCGAGCGTGTGGCATCTGTACGTGTGTCTGTCTGGCAGGCCATGGCGGGCCATGGCAGGCGTCGGCCAAACAAGACGATAGTTCGCGCGACCCGTGCCGGCTCGCCCTCTACGAATCATTGCCAGACCCGCTCGCTCGACGAACTCCCCATCGTGATCGCGGTCGCGCCGACGAGGCGCACCTGATGGCAAGGACCCTTATCCCCTCTCCCCTCCCCCCCGAATGGGATGCGCCTGCCCCCTGGATCCCTGCGCGGCTTCCCAATACAGCGTGCCCCTGCCTGTCAAGTGGCGGCCATGGACAGGCAGGGCAGGAATAGGGGCACGCAATCAACCGCCGTACAGGCAGATGGCCATGCAGATGGCCATGCAGATGTCCATCTATGCAGTGCATGCAGTTGCTGCGGTTGGGCGTGGAGAGTCCAGAGCTACTGCATGCAGACGCTTGCATGCCGCCGCCCGCGGAAACGAACAGAGACGACGGGTAGACTCAGGCAGACTCAGGTAGACTCACAGACCCTCGTCCCGTTCCCGGCAGTCCCGGCTGTTTGGCTGCCCACATCCCGGTTTGCTGTTTGCTGCCTGGCATGCTCCCTGTCTCCTTCCGCTTGCCTTCGTTTTTGCCTCGGAACTCACCACACACACATACATGGTACACACACACCGTACCTTCCTGCTGCAGCTCTGGCGCATGCCGTTCGATCTCGGACCCTCAACGTGCGGCTTGCTGCAGCGACTCGAGAAGTTGAAACTGGTGCCGATGGCGCAATTTATTTTCCGCGACTTTGTCCGAGTCTACGAAATCGTCTTGACGTTGGGTGTGAACAGGATAAACAACTGTACACACGTAACGATATTGGTGTGTATATATCCATGTGTGCGAGAAAAAATATCACGTGTTCCACATTGCACGGATTATATTACGCGTCATCATGTTGATGTATGTGTGTGTGCGTATCGAAATATACACTGGTATGAAAATACACACGGGTACGGAAACACACATTTGTATGCAGGAAATATACACTCCCATGATGGACACCCTTCTCACATCTCTCTCACACTGGCGAGGTGTCCTCCAAAGTCTCGACACCAACGACACTTTGGTACCGACTCAACCATTTGCTCCTTCATCCTTTCTGCTCGCCTCCATCTTGCCGTTACTGTGCGTGGGGGGGATGGGATGCACTTCCACCTCCCCTTTGTCGGCTCACCTAAAAGGCCTCGTCCTTTTGTGATGACCCACTGCACACGATCCCCAAATCATCTCTTTTTTTTTCATCGAGTTCCATGGAGAAACATAACGATACCTGGCCAAAGTAGACACGGTGGTGGTTGCTGTTTCAAGCTTACTTTCCTGCCTCGTCGACTTGTCCATGGTCATTCCTTCTCATCCTGTTGGTCGTGACGCCCCATCTCCTGCCGTTCCACTTGTCAGCTTCCCACCATGGCTGTCCATGTATGGTACCGACATCCAGCGCCTCCCCATTGTCGTGAACGATCCAAATACATCCCCTTCTCTCCCTTCCTCTTGCTGCCCACGAAGCACTTTCCACCCACATCTTCATGACTTTCTTCGTCATCAAGATGTCGTCGGGACGGTACAGCTGGGGTGATGGCAGGAGTGCCACGTCCACCAAGTGGACAAACTCACAATGGCGAAAGCGGCCGACCTCGCCCAGCTCTCCACCACCAAGCACTGGGTTGCCGACGCCGCCGGCAACGCCACCGGAGCACTTGCGTTCCATCGACAACTGGCGAGCCACGGCCGCACCTTCCTCTAGCCGGCCTCCTCCGCCAAAAAAGACCTGCCCGACATTTGACGACGTGCGGGTAGGCATGGTATTCAAGCTGCCGAGCGAGCCCGAAGTGGACAGCACATCTTGCTTCCACACCAGCAAGCTCC
Organism: Corynespora olivacea; assembly: GCA_019202945.1. Classification (NCBI taxonomy): domain Eukaryota; kingdom Fungi; phylum Ascomycota; class Dothideomycetes; order Pleosporales; family Corynesporascaceae; genus Corynespora; species Corynespora olivacea. Next base: position 31,287 of record JAGQEM010000026.1, read on the forward strand.
AGCAGCCAAACCACTCCGGCATCTTCGACCATCCGGTGGTCATCGTGGGCAAGGACGCCGCCTGGAAGACCGTCGAGTTCATGCTTTGCACCTCCTTCTCGGCAAAGACGGGCAGCAAAGGGCTGCCCGAGAATGCAGCAAGGTGCAGGGCCATCTTCCTATGCGACAACGCCGACGCCTCCGTGGTAGAGCACAGCAGGGAGAGGCGGCTGACTTTCGTATCTGGCACCGGCAGGTTCGAAAAGCCGACCTATGTCAACTGCAGGTGTTGCAAGTTTGAGATTGAGTACGATCAACTCAAAATGTGGGAGAGCAATGTCTCATCACAGCCGATGGAGTTTGATGCGACATCGATCGCGCGCATCATTGGGGGGTGGGTTGACTTGGGTAGTACCAGAAAGCCTTCGTGGCGTTGAAGCCTCCCACTCCTCCCTATCGACGCCTCCTCCTCGTCTCCCACTCCTCCCTGTCGACTCCTCCACCACGACCGGGCGTCGAGTCCTCGCTCCCTCGAGTACCCCGGTCATATCGTCGCATCATTACCAGTAGCCACCGCTGGCTTCGGCCTGAAGGCTCTGTACTTTTTCGTCACCTCCTCTTCCTCCTCTTCCTCTTCCTCCTCCTCCTCCTCATCACGACAAAGCCGGGCACCGCTGGGCATCGCCCTGAAGCACTCCGGTTATATATCTCTCTCCCCTTCACTGAAGCATGGTGTTCCCTGCTTCAGTCCCTCATATTCCCGCTTCAATGCTAGGCACCGATGAACATCTGTTCTGAAGCACTCTAGCACTCTTTCCTCTCAACGAGACAATATCGGCCACCGCTGGCCAAAGCCCAAAGCCCCCCGGTCTTTTTGTCATCACGAAAATGCCTGGCACCGATGGACGACTCTTGTCCTGAAGCCTCATGGCACTCGATTCCGACTTGCTTCGACACCACCGGTCACTGCCAACGAGCCCTCGAAGCATCCCGGCTACTTCATCGCTACCGAAGTACCTCTTCACAACATGAATTTACCCACCGCGTCTTTGCCACATCTCAATCGCAAGATCCATTCATTTGAGGCCATCTGTCAGCTGTTCCGTTGCGTTCTGTCTATTACAGCTTGGATATTAGTAATCTCTTTCGGGGCCAGGGCGGAAGGTGCAGGCTGTACTTGAGGCGGCAGGCAGCCCGACCTTCTTTGCTTTTTTTTTTCGCTACCTTCGAGATGTTCTCCGGGTTTGTTCCGATAAATGGTTTGTTGAATTCAGAAGTCATGAAGGTTCTGATGACTCGATGAGAGTGGATATACCAAGCCACTAGCACTTGCAGGTACATGGTAATGCCAAGTCTTTAAACCTCGTTGCCACTTCGTCGAGTCTTCCAACCACATCTTTGACTTTACAATGAATTGATCCGCTCCATCATAATGGCGCCATGTCCCCTCACGTCATATCGGAGTTACACAGCGTTGTATCCACATTCACGCGAAGGCCGAATTGCGTGCCCGAAGACAACGTACTTCGCTCAGCCTACCTGCCTCCAAGGCCTGGTGCAGCGCAAGCGACAGATTTGTGCCATGGTATGACTAACCTGAAGATGGGTCAATGAAATGACATGGGTTCGGTCAACCAAGTGGACCAAACACTCTGGCCTAACCACATCCAGCTACCCACAGCCCTACGAGTCATCCAACATGGTAACCCAAAGTACCGCATCATAGCCCAAAGAGAAGTACATAACGCCTGTATTCTGGAGGGACCTGTTCCTTTCTTTCTTTCTTTCTTTCTTTCTTTCTTTCTTTCTTTCTTTCTTTCATACAGCTTTATCGGCTTTTTATCATCGCCAAGGCAACCATACAGACTTTTGTCTCATCATTCTCATTCTACGAGGTCCAAAACTTTCATCACAATATTCACAGTCTACGAAGAACGGCTTGAACAGACCCACCTCAGACTTTCGTCATGTCGAACGCCCCCGAACACCCCGACCGCCCAAGTCCTCTTCTTCCGGTACATCCACCGTCCAACATCCCTGTGGATCACTTGTTCATACATTGGGCTCGCGACAACGAAATGGTCTATTCGCTTGGCACACCAAGATCCGGGGATTTCTACGTTGTAGAATGTGGGCCAAAGTTGTGTGGTAGACTGGAGCCACCCAGCCTTGGGCCAAGGCGCTGTGGACATCCGCCTGGACGCTGGCACAAGAATGGTCCACCGCCCAATTTACGTGGTAGGGCCGGTTGGGCTCACGGTGGGAATCCATTTCAATTCGACTCTGAAGCAAAAACTTGGGTACCTGACTGGGTTTGGGACCCGCGCAACGATCAGATGATTCCGCTCAACGACTTTTTGGAGCAGCAAGAGGCTATAAATGCTTGGGCAATGGAGAAGCTTCTGGAGGCGGAACTGGCTCGTCGGACCATGCAGCAGGCTCAAGCACCATCAGAGTAGCAGGTAGCAGGTGCTGCTCAACAAGCTCAGCTGGATCAATCTGAAACTATCCTGATAGTATGGGTATATATGATGGGTATGATTAGTGTACTCAATGGAAAAATCATGTCGTTCTCATGGTTGTGTGCTTTGTCATCAAGTACAGGTGAATAAAGATCCACATAATGTGCCCGATTAGATTAGCGTCCAAGGCATATGCTCCGCCACGCTCCATTTAGCCCACATACGTTGACATTATTAACCTAGCCGTTCAATTCCTCCACAAATACTGAAGCCTGAGTACGTAATCGCCACCTTTCGCGTACTATTTCAGTCTTCGTATCTAACGGTACCGTCAATATTGATCAGGGGGCAAGATTACGCTTCGGTGGGCGGTGCTTGGTGGCCCTAGCTTGAGGTTAAGGCGAATGCAGGCTAATTAAACCCAGGGTACGCAGTATGTATGAATGTTTCATCGCTGTCCGCGACTTACGGTGGTAAATTTCCCTTTTTGCTCTTCTACCTACAGACTCGTACAATTATAAGAATTATTTATGGCAGCTTCTATCCTCTTTTCAAGTAGCTTTGTCACTCGCTTTAGTTTCGACAATCACAGCCCCCTCCTCCGGACCATTGTCAGTACCAGCCCATAGGAACGACAAATTTTCCGACCTGGAAGAAACCGACGCAAACGCAACACATATATTCACATCCGCTGGTGATTCACAGAAAACCACCATCAGCTATAGTATCGTGCTTTGCCATTACCAGGCCAAAGCCAATCGACTCCTCCCATTTCCCTTACTCACTACTTACCATGTGTCGCACCTGTGAAGCTCGTAATCACGCTGTGTCGACTTCGGCGCCCAATCAACTTCACGTTAGCCTCATTACATTACGATTTAAGACGCTCGTGGCACCTCAAAATACCCCACCTTATGTATCGCTCAACACAGTGCTAAATAACATCACCGATGCCGCCGAGTCGACATCACATCCTAGTGTCTTTACGGCATGGTCACCGTGTCTCTCAGATCCCAATGCAGCCGTAATTCTCACTACAGCTAGTGAGACCTGCAGGAATCCAGCGTCGCCTATCTTCGAACCAGTCCTCCAACACCTATCGACACCCCCAGATGTTAGTCATGTCTACCTGGATCTTGCCATACTATCTCTAGCGGCATCGTCTCCTGAACAGAGGATAGCAGCCGACATCGTCGTTGTCTGCGCTCCGAATCCCGGTGTTGCGGGCGCGATAGGAAGGTAAGGATGTCGCAGTACGAACTGCATTGTGAGACACACACTGACTTCTTCTAGACGTTTCGGCTGGGACCCACGGCGTTCAGCTTTGTCCACACGGATGGAGGTGGGAGCGCTGGGAGGAGCCTTCAGTAGGCCTGGCGATCTGGTCCGCGACTTTTGGGTCTGGGCAGAACTGCACCAGGAAAACTCAGCGTCACCATCCAGTTCGGTTGGCAGTGGACACGAAAGCTTCGAGAGGCCCGGTCTGATCAGCACGAACTCGGAAGAAAAAAACATGTCACTGTTTTTTGCCGAGGACGATGAACGCCGGAATATGGAGGACGAGACACTTATCATGATGTTCCAGTGGAACTCACATGCCAGCGGGGACCGTTTTAAGCACCCACTTCAGAAGAGTTATGGACAGAATGGAAGGGAGGTCAGCAACGATATGTGGGACCGACATGTGGCGCATCCTGTCCGCCAACTGCAAGGCATCGGAGCAAAGACAAGTGTGTTCAGACTGGAGCTGAGAGGTGTTGAGCCTCGGATGAACACTACTGGAGACCGTAGCGGCAGTCGGCGTCGAGCCTCGGGTTTCGGCGATAGGGTGAGCGAGAGGATGAGTGGGTTCTGGAGTCGATGATGTAAAGAGGTGGAGATTACTGATTGGCGCATGAGCAGTTGCGATGTAGAGGGACCGAGGTCGGAGTGGCCGCTTTAGGGGTGGATAGTGGTGGCCTTGAGGCCTGGTTGCAATGGATCGGTGCATTTAGGGCAGGTAACTCTATATGTTGGTTAGTAATGAACTAATGAGGAAATTGGGGGTCGTGGAATTAGTGTAACGGCCCGAGTATCGAGCAATGAGCATCCACCATTCGGGAGACTAGGAGATCTAGTATATATGCGGAGGTGATGGCTCAGTAGTTGTCGCCTTGCATAAAAGCGTGCAGGTCAGTGTGCAGCGTCCGCAGTCATCATTGCGATACGGCGTAAATATTGCGGTGCATACGAAAAGGGAGTCTTGTCTTGCGCAGCACACGAGTCCATCTACTCGACCAACTACTCAGCTTTCCTTTGCAAAACGCCTCAGTCTCGTACCAACGAAAGATGCATCTTCCACTTTTCTTCATCTCCTATAATGTCAAATAGTCGTTCGTCCGGTCCGATGCTCCAAGCCGCGGAGTCCGGGGGCCGATGCCCAGTGGCTCTGGTGTCGACGGTTGATTGATATCCACATCAAAATCCGCCTCGTGAGTACTGTTCAAAACTAAAAGGAAATAACGGTGCATCGAAGGTATTCCTCCGACACCATCCAACGTCACAGTCGCTTCATCCTGTTCGCAATCGTGCAACATGCACCAAAAGCGATTAGAAAGCTACTCAAAGCAGGTTGCGACCTGCGGTGACGGAGATTGCGCAGTGTTCCATCGCCCATGGACGCTTGACGGATGCATGCGCCTCAAAATGTGGCGCAAGCTCATTGATTGGTAGGTATTTTTCGAAATGTTGATGATGTGTGGCGTAATGGATACGATTGGACAGCAAGTGTTTAGACACCGCCACGTCGCCTTGTCCGAAAGCCTGGGAAAGTGGAAAAGCTGAGCAAGGCCCGCACTGCGATGGTACGGTAGGTGTTGGTTAATGCGTAAGAGACTTTGCCTGAATTGTCTAAGGCGAATCTTGTTTTTGTGGATGGCCTATGTTTTCGGCTTCGTGTGGGGGGTAGGTAGTAGACGCAACGGCGCGGTGTGGGCTCATCAGAAGTCGTATGCAACTGTTACTGCGCATGCATGAGCTACCGTGTAGTATGACTCCAATAGAAATTGGCGGTGTAGCTGTGGAGGCGGTATATAGATAATCGTGTGGACCCGTTGCGGTTATGGTAGAACTGTAGGATGACAGTCGAGACGGCAGATTCCCAATTCGGAAACACATACCCTATTCGGTCATATGCTCACATGTCTCGACAGTTCCCAACACAGAAGGATCTGAAGAGGGTTGAAGAAGAGGAGGTAGTTCAGGGAAGGATATTTTGGCTGCCATTGAAGGAAGAATTGCCTGCAAGAGCGGTGCGGCGAGTTCATGGGAAAAACAAAGTTGAAGACGGCATATATCAACATCCAATAGTCGTCATATCAAGGCCTGCAGCCGAGGGCCAGAAAATCCACTTTCACATCGTAAGCCACTGCCACTATATATTTTAAGCAACCGAGTTACTCACAGGAACCCCAGGTCACTTCTTTCCAGGGGAAGAAACTGCACGAAATCTACTCAAAATCAAACGAATTTCACGCCAGTCGAAGATCTTGGTACCTCCCCATCTCTCCATCGCCAGACCATCCAGACGCTTTATCAAAAAAGACGCGGAAGCGATTCCCAACGCTGGACCTAACTGGTGGGGCGACTCTTCGATGGGATTCGTACGTGAACATTCGACACGTTTACAGCATCGATTGGTCGCATTTGAGACCATACTCGAATCCGGACACACCGGATCGTCGAATCTTTTGGTTTAGCCGCGAGTCCGTGGTTCGATTGCTAGCAAAGAGTAAAGTCCTTATCAGCTATGAGCCTGGGCCCCAGTACTCGCGACAAGCCCAGCCGCCTCGGCAACTGCTGCCTCATGTAAACACTATAAACGCTGAGCAGTCACGAGATGACATTCCTGAACCCGAGCCGCATTCTCCAAAGTCAGACACAGATGCCGAATCTGTCATCTCGTCGGAGTACTCTGCACTATCTCCTATCCCGCAATCGGATTTTGGTATCGCTATTGAAGCCGGCGAGCGGGGTCCATTGGTGTCACCCAAGGCGCCGCCAGATAGGAAGGAGAGTAGGTGGATATTTGTAAAGCTCATATTGCGGTGTTTGCTGAAGTGGCCATCGATGTTGGTTAGGAATGGGGTGAAGAAGGGGACAACGGTGTCACGTGCAAGCAGTGTAGACGATTATCGTTCGCGCAGTGTCCCATGAAACCCCCCGAAAAGAGGGAGACAATGAGAGATTCGCAGAAATGAGCTAGCTGTATAGTAAAGTCTCACTATTCTACTTTCTTAGTATAGGTTGGATATGATTGGGCGTGTTGGGTAGGTAATGGCTACGGAGCAAACTAGAGTCAAGCCGATATCGGCTAGTGCAAGGTTTAGCGCTTGCACGTCTAACCCCTCATCCAAAAATATTCGTTATGTACTTCATCAAGTACCTTTCACCTACAGTGTCACTATTCGACACAGATCATCCGCGGGACGTAGCGGCTCTTCCTTGATCTCTCTTGTCTGGAGATCAGCCGAAATACTTCACGCCACTGCGGTTTACGTAAAACCAAACGGTGCACTCACGATCGGACTCGGAACATCTTGGTGTATTGATTGCATCGCTTTCCAAAGAAGACGGACTGAGTTTCAAAATCAATTCTCAGTTCCAGCTGTCAGGTATTCACCATGGCCATTACAAATGTCGCCCTCGTAGGTGGCACTGGAGCTATTGGTGCCCCCATTCTTGAAGCCCTCAAGAAATCGTCCTTTAATACTAGCGTTCTTAATCGCGAGTCCTCCAAGTCATTTTACGCCGACGTAAACGTCATCACGGTTCCTGACGACCTCAACACCACGGCAGTTGCCTCCGCCTTCAAGGACAACGCCATCGACGCCCTCGTCATCGCCATCAAAGCATCCAATGTCGACGCACAAAAGAAGCTGATTGATGCAGCTGCGAGATCAAAAATTCTCGTCATCCCGGCAGATTTTGGAAGTTGCGACTCTGCGGATGCAAAAACGACCGAGCTCATGCCGCACATGAACGGCAAGAAGGAGGTCCGCAATTATCTGATTTCTCTAGAGGACAAGCTGACGTGGACGGCCTTGATCACGGCACATTTCTTCGACTGGGGTCTGGGCGGTGGTCTCCTGAGAATCAACGTTAGGGATCGAAAAGCGTACATCATCGACGGGGGAGATATCAAGTTCAGCGCTTCGAACCTCGACTTCGTTGCTCAGGCTGTCGTCAAGATCCTACAGCGTCCCGAGGAGACTGCCAACAAACTGCTCTACATTAACAGCTTCCGCATTACCCAAAACGAGATTGTCGCTGCCCTGGAGAAAGTGACTGGCGACAAGTTCGAGCGGATCCCACAGAATAGCGAGGAGGAAGTTGCAAAAGAAGCGCCGAAGGTATTGCAGGGTGATGATAAGGCTTATGAGGAACTGGTAGCTGTTTGGGGCATTGTGCATGGCGACTGGTCGAAGAAGGAGACGTTTGCCAATGAACTCCTCGGATTGAAGGAGGAGAATCTGGAAGAGGCTGTAAGGAAAGTGGTTAAGGAGCTAGGTTTGTGAGTTCGAGATAGAGTCGCGTGGCACCAGGAGCTATCAGAGCGCCCTTGCGGTGCCGAGGGTGTGAGCAGTACCAGCATCATGCTAGAGACACTATCATACACCAAGCAAAGGTCTGTGGGGTAACTTCGGCTACAATATCAACAGCTTGTATACTCTTGAAGTTAAGCTTATGCGGCAAACTACCTCAGCGCGCACGAATCATTGCAGCACTTGGTGACCATGTCGCGTCGTGACGAACCTCCTCGTACGAGTTGGGAGCGAAATACCCGGCTTTCAAACTTTTGATAGTAATCCGGAATGCGATGGTAGCATTTGTGATTAGTGAACCGTCCATTATGATCACTCTTCTTCGTTCAACATCATGGCCATCCAAGTAAGATAAAGGACAGAAAATAGGAAAGAAATGTGAAATGGCATTCACAAGCTCGAAGTATCGTTCACATCCCCACCACTCTTCCTTTTTTTGATTTTCCCCCGACGCTCAGTGTGCCGACTTGTACATGGTAGTTTACACTAAAAGCGGCCTTCCTCCCTTTTACGTCGGCGTCCACTTCATCGCCCTCTCGTCCGAGAACTTCTACGTCGGCGCCATTCCACGACCGAGTCCGCATAGTGAGGCGAACGAACCGGGTCCCGACTCGTCAGTCCCCATGGTGAGGATCACGATACAGAATATTGCAAGGAAGATGTATGTCGAGTCATCATACCATCCCTGCAATTCGTTTCCCCGTTTTCTTCCAGCCCAATCCAACCCAGAATGAAAACTACACGTCATACATGTCCACCTCCCTGCCCCGGGGCATGTACCAGTGGACCGGATATCGATTGACGTTCCGTCCAGTCCCACCGCGGCTCACCGCGACATTTTCCTCGAAAGGGTCGATGCGGCGCTCAAACCGCATATCGCGGACAAAGGATACGATTGGGAGTATAGCGTGCTCGAGACGTCGCGGGATCTGTGGAAGATGAATGGGTTGGTTCCGCCGATGCCGGGAACGGAGGCTGAGGCGATTTGGAACAGGGAGAATAAAGCCGTGCCCTTTGAGGAAGAGCAAGGGGGGAGATTTTGAGGCTGCAAGTCCCAAGTTGGTAGGGCTTTGGAGGGAGGATATAGGATTGTGAATGATGATTCCGACGTGCTGAATTATGCCCCGTCGCCACCATCTTTGAATAGGTAGATGATGGAATAGGGGAGGACAAGACATTAATTACATGACAACGCAAATGTCTTTCAACTTCTTACTCGTCTTCGTACCTTCCCTCTGACCTACCCTCCTCCTCGACTCCTCCTTTCCTCCTCCTCCACCCACGAAAACTACCGCCTTCTCCTTGACCACTCTTTCCTGTGCCGCCTCCCAGTACTCCTTCTCCATGACGCGGTCTTTGAAGACCTGCTCGCACCACTGTCTCCACTCGGTAGTATCCCCGTTGTCCTGTTTCCTACCCCTCATCCTCTGCTCCGTATCTTCCACATCCTCGCGCGCACAATTCGGACAGAGCGTCATAAGCGGCAGCAGCCCCGAGTTCGGCCGCGGCATGTGGTAGAAGAGGAAGAGTCTATTGTCGTACGGCGAGTAGAACTTCTTGCCACAGCTCTTGCGAGTGCATGGGCGCGGGGAGTATCGCCAGTCCCACTGCTGATCTGGCTCGGGGGTTTTCTTCGATCTGTTTGACTTGGGTGTCCCGAGGACCCTGGCTCGTTGTCGCTTTTCCAGTTCATTCGACATGGCAGCTCTTTCTTCGTGGACTTCCTGTTTCCAGATCTCGAACTCGGCGGCTATGGTCCCCAATGTCTTGCGCCCGGCGTTCTGTCTCAAGATCTCCCACATCTCCTTCATCTTGCCGATGGTGACTTTTAGATCCTGATTCGCATGATATACACACAAGCCCTTCTTTCGGACCAGCTGATGCGGTTGTTGAGGCGAGTAGAAAGTGGGACCGAGGAGTGACGGCGTATAATGCTTCTCGCATGTTTTCATCTCGCATGGTACATAGTTTTCGAGCGGGTTGTATTGGGATGGTGGCTGTGAGGACGATGGCGTGGCTGGAGTCGTGAGGAGAACGGCCGGTGCTGAGGCTGTGGATTGGAAGGAAGCGACTCTGGATCCGGGAACGAAGGCCTGTGCGGATTGGTACCGGAAGTGTGAAGATGGTGGTTTCGCCGAGGATGTGCTATGGTTTCGTGCAAGTGGCATAGGGGTCGAGCGCCGCTTTGTGAAGGCTGGTCTGACGGCGGACTTGAGCGGTCGGTGAGGTGAAGCAATCTGGATCTCTTCTCGTCCCGTTCCCGTCGGTAAGTTCAACGAGTGTCTGCCATAGGGACCGGTAGGTGGTGACACAGACGGCCTTTCCTCCTTCGAACACGGTCGTGGAGCACCGATTTCGATTCCAGGCATATCGGGCGGCCGTTCAGGTAACGAGAACCTGACTGCAAGACTGGACGGGGCAGATTTGCGTGTTTTCAGACTCGACTTCAGCGACGACCTTTTCACCTTCTCTTTCTCTAACCGTGGTTCTGTTGTCAAAGTTGCAGACGAATTCCTCGACTCCGGGGCTGAAGAGGGAGGTGCAGGGTCGGAAGAAGAAGGGGAGGAGGGGATAGAAGTAGGGTCGCCGAAATGACCATCATTACTGCTGTTGCCAACGCAACGGTCCGGAATAAGGGATGTAGTGTATTCGAATGAATGACGCATGATGTTTGCTGTAATGAGGTGGATTGGCTGAGACGTAGCGTTGCTGTCGCGCACAGGTTGTAGCCAGGATTATGCTTGACGAAACACAGTTCGCATATCCGGAAAAAGGGGAACATGGAGCCGGGTGAAGACTTACAAGTGAAAGGATTCTACGATTGATCGCTGAAAACTTTAGAGATGTACACGGAAATGGCGAGGTTTTGAACTGTATGACAGAATCGGGTGTAGGTGGTGGCTGTAGGTCGTAGTGCCGGCTTAGCGCTCTTGGGGAGGAGGGGTGGGGGGGGGGCCGGGATGATTCATGACGGATGGATGATGTGTTCGATCCCACAGACCTGGATCCTTGGAGCATCGATTAAAATAGTGACTGGTGACATGATGTTGAAGAAGCCGGATGATGAGTGAGGGGGTTCTTAGGTTGCAGAGGAGTCGGCACCAAGCGAGCACATGCATACGATGCTCTGTTAAGTGCCGAACTGTATAACTCGCCGTCCAACCTCCGAGAGAGGTCCACAGAGCATTGCAACGTTGGTAGTCGTCTGTGTTGTTCGCTCTTGCTCTTGAACGCTGTCAGTTGCAGGGCACGAATGACACCATTCGCTTGCAGTGTCTTGTTGCGATGCGGAGCTCGTATTTGCTTGGTCGGCCCCAATGTTTCTGCTGAAGCTGCTGACGGGAACCCGAAGTCACGAGCTGCACAGCAATCGGGCAATACCCCAATACTGGCAATTCTACGCGTAGTCAGTTGCCTCCAGTACCTCACTATAGCGATCTTGCGATCTTGCGTGGTGAAGACGGTCTATTTCGCGGTTGCGCGTGCTCTATCCGGCTATGTGCATAAGGAACAGGAGTCTGCTCTATGTTACAGGCGGTGTATATACAACAGTAATGTAGAAAATAGCGATCATAGCTTGGGCTTGGACTGGTCCTTCTTGAGCATGGCTTCGGCGACAAGGCGGCGCTGGATCTTTCCGGTGGCTGTCTTGGGCATAACATCTGTGAAGAAGATCTGCAAGAGTAAGTGAGTGTTCTGCCTTGGGGGCTCCAGCAGCGGGGTTTCTCGTACCTGTTTGGGCAGCTTGAATTTGGCGACGCGAGCCGAGAGCCATGTCTTCAGCTCTTCGGCGTTCAGCTTTTGTCCAGGCTTCACAACGATGGCAAGGCCCACATCTTGCCCGTACATTTCGTCTTCGAGGGCAAAACTGACGGCTTCGGATACGGCCGGGTGCTGAGCGATGACATTGTCCAGCTCGATTGGGCTGATCTTCTCGCCGCCCTTGTTGATGAGCTCCTTGATGCGGCCCGTGATGATGACATAGCCGTCCGCGTCCTGCTTGCCCTGGTCCCCCGTGCGGAAGAAGCCGTTCTTGTGGAAGGAAGAGGCGTTTGCGGCAGGGTTGTTGAGGTAGCCTTTGGTAACGTTTTCACCCTGGATGCATATCTCGCCCTCCTTGCCCCGTACCACCTCATCGCCGGCATCGTCGAGAATCTTGATCTCGACGCCCTGCCCGATTCCCACGCTGCCGGGCTGGCGCTTGGCCGGGGGCAGCGGGTTGCTCGTCATCTGATGGGCCGCTTCCGTCATGGCATAGGCTTCCAGCACGGGTGCGCCAAAGGTCTTCTCCAGCTCGTGGAAGACCTTTGGCGAGAGAGGTGAGGAGCATGAGCGGATGAAGCGAATGTGCGGCACCGGATTGGGCAGAGGGCTCCTCAGCAGAATCTGGTGGATGGTGGGAACGGCCGTGTACCAGTTTGCGCGGTGCTCGGCGAAGTCCCGCCAGAATTCGGAGGCGGAAAACTTCAACGGCACGACAACCGAGCCACCCGATGCCAGCGGGGCGAGGAAGCCAGCCAGAAGGCCGTGGACGTGGAACAAGGGCATCACCAGCATGGTGCGATCCAAGACGGACAGCTGGTAGGTGGCCTGGATGTTTTTCATGGTGCGCAGCAGGTTGCGATGCGACAACGGCACCGCCTTGGGACGCCCCGTGGTCCCCGAGGTATGCAGCACCAGGGCCGTGTCGTCGGGCCGGGCAGACAGGACCGGCGAACTCTTGCCCGCCAGCGTTCCGGGCTCCTTGACGTCCAGACGCACCTCTTGCCCATCGTAGTAGCACTCGGCGATGGCGGCACCGTACCTGCGCGCCGCCCGCACCGCCGCGGCGTCTTGGGCGACGGCCCCCCTGGGCACCAATGCGATGGCAGAGCTCAGATCGTCGATGTAGAACTCAAACTCGGACTGCTTGTATGCGGGATTCAAGGGCGCCGCGATGGCTCGCTGGCACGATGCGGCCACGAAGGAGACGATGAACTCGTACGTGTTCGGGAGGGCAATCGAGACGGCGGCGTGGGCGGAGACGCCGACGCGGGCAAGCTGGCGCTGGAACGACTTGACGTCGGCGGCAAGCTTCTGGTAGGAAACGGCCAGGGGAGTGGGGCCGGGGACGATGATGGCGGTGGACGGAGAGTGCTTGGAGAAGGCATCCTCGAGCGTGGTGGGCATGGTGGAGGGACTGGGATGGGATATGGTCGGGGAATCGGCGTCCACAAGCGGTGTTATGCTGCCAAAATGAGAAGCACAGAGAGACCTGCTCACGTACGTGTGTTCTGGGAGAGATGCCCATGTCTCGACGAACACCTCGTCATCGCACGTGACTGCACGATATACGATACACGACACACGATCCACGACCCACGACCCACGACCCACGACCCACGATCCCGCAGACTGGAAGCTGCACATGCTCCCGATGGCGCAGCAGCAGAACCCGGAGAAGTCGCGAGGCTTGCCCAATCCCTATGCCACCAAGGGCCTTCCCAACCCGTATGCGCGCGCGACCGTCGCCTCAGCTGCGCCTGTCCGCTTCTCCGAGGACCACAAGGCAGAGCAGCAGAAGAAGACACCCGGTATACATTCGAGTTGCTCCGTGCTGTTTGCTTGATCCACGCCCACTCATGCCATCCCGCAGCTTTCCACAACCCGCACAAGATTGCCCGTCCGCAGGCCAAAGTTGCCAGCGTCGCAAAGAGACCACCCAGACCCATGGCCCCAGCAGGCTCCGCAGACGCGGCAGCACCAGGACCGGCCGCGACCCAGCCGGCCGAGGCTGCGCAGAAACCCCGGCAGCCCGGCCTGGACTACTGGAGGAGCACGGCCGACGACGACGCATCGACGCTGGAGGAGAGGAGGTATGCGGCCGCCGCCCAGCGCGAGGCCAAGAAGGAGTCGAAGAAGTTCGCCAAGCAGTTTGGCTGGTGGAAGGGAGAGGCGCCCTACCGGCCTGAAAAGTGGTCCAACCTCCGCGCATATCGTGCGAGCGGTGTCTACCGATACAAGCTTGACAGCTTCGCGCACTTCCTGCAGGCCCAGGGCCCGCCCCAACGACACCGCGACGGCAGCGACCCGTCCAACTCCTCGCGGGCGAGCACTGCATCCAGCCCCAAGCCTCCCGCATCCGAGAGCCAATCTCGTCTTTCGCAAAACCCACCCCCGCCTCCACCGCCTCAATCGGACCCCGTTGGAGCTGCCCCCCCGCCGCCGCCGCCGCCCGAGACACCAAACGACGTTCCCCCGCCGCCACCGGCACCCTACAACCCCACCATTTCGGCACCGCCCGTTCGATACAACCCCACCATCTCCGCGCCGCCCGTCCGTTATGAGAGCGCTACCATTTCGGCGCCGCCCGTGCGCTACCAAGTCGGCAGTGCGCAGGCGGCGGACGCAGAACCCGAAGAGCGTCCGGCCAAGCGTCCGAAGCTGAGCAAGGCGGAAGCCATGATGGCAAAGATGGGCTATGTCAAGGGCAAAGGCTTGGGTAAAGACAACGACGGAATCACCACGCATTTGGAGGTCAAGGCTCGAAAGGAGAGCCGGAAGGTTGCCGACTTCGACGACAACGACAATGAAAACGGCAAGGGTGGCAAGCCTCAACAGGTGTTCGACATTCTCGGTGGCCATACCACCAAGCGCAAAGAGCCCGGCAGGTTCGGAGACGAGTCGAGGGTGGTGGTCGCGTGGGGTTGCGTGGACGACATCGATTGGGCAGCAGACGCGGACCGCGACGACGGAGGCATCCGGCAGGAGATGGGCCAGGTCTTCGACAACAAGGCACGCGCGCTGTTCCTGCTCGTATACACAAAACTGACTTTGGCCAGTTCGGACGCGTGGAGCGCATCTACGTCAATGCGAGCGGCGACAAGCAACCCGTGTACATCAAGTTTGCTTCTGAGCTGAGTGCGCTCAATGTAAGTACAACATGCTGGCGTGTACGCAAAGCTAACTCGGCAAAAAGGCCGTCAACCGCTTCCACGAGGGCTACCAGTTTCGGGAGCGCAACATCCGCGCCATGTACTATCCTGAGGCGAAGTTTGAAGCGTCTGTATTCGATTAGCGTTATCGCTTACTAGGCAAAGCTCAACTGCCGGGGTCATGCTTCAGGTCGGTTCAAGCGCGGGAATGCAAGGCCCATCGCATCTGCATCATTTGCCCGGCGCTGTACATCACAAACTTGGACGTGTATGAACGCATGAACTCGTAATCATCCGGAAATGGGAAGCAAGCAAACCAATCTTGGCAGAATCGAGACATGGAAAATGATTCGCTTGCATTTCCGCTCTACATCAATCCACATGTCCTTTTTTTTCGTTTTCTTCTCCATCCCATGTCGACCTACGAACTGCTGAACATCTCTTCAAACTTGCTCTTACCCTCCAACTGCTTGATTTCCTCCTTCATCACATCGATGCGATAATTCTTGAAAGCCTTCTCAATCCTCTCCCGGCTCTCCGTATCCCTGTAGATCGTCCGCGATGCCGACGCCGAGCCGCTGATGAAGCCAAGCTCACCACCAAGAAACAAGCCGCCGGCGGAGAAGAAAAAGTAGGTTGCTGCATCGGCCCATTTCGAGGGTGCGACTTGGGCTGTGATGTCGGGGATGGGCACTGGGGAGCTGTCAGTATACGAGTGTCTGGGTGGGAAGAAAGAAGGGGGAAGGGAAAGGGTAGACGTGCGAGTTCGACCATCTGCAAATTTTACCTCGACAGGTTTCTCCATGGCTCGGAAAGCGTTGAAATAGGCGAGTCGCATTGATCGTAGACGAACCGCGAAGTAAACGCCTAGCCCTATTCCAAGCAAAGAACCTACCGAAGAGTAGGTGGAGATTTTGCCGGCAGCGCTGTGCAAAGTGTCGCGGTCGGATTGATTCAGGCTTTACGAGTCAGTATCATCACCACCGTCACTGCTTGAATCTCGTATGGACTTACTCGTGTTGGAGATGCTGCTCCGCAAGCTCCCGAAGGTGTTTGCTTCGGCGGCCTCGGAATGCGGCGAGATTCTCTGCCATTTTGGTATTCAAGAGCGGTTGTGGTAGTCAGTTGAATGGATTGCGAGTGTGCTGGAGGATTCGACAGTTCATAGTTAGAGGGAAGCTGAGCTCATATAATGACCACTTTTGAGAATGCTCAAGCTATAGCTCGTAAGTTCTACGTCACGTCATAGCGCATCCCCGCCGCCAACTAAAAGAGTCAACGAACACGTGAATTGATGTCAGCTCATTCATCTCAAGTCTCTCTCGAAATGATCGCTTCTTCTGCTCCCACCCATAGCCCTTCAGCCCGTGAAGATTTTTACCCTACGATAGATCGCAGCATCAATCTCCTCGCACTTACTCATGCACTCCTTGGTCCACTCCGTAATCGGCTGCAATGGCTCCACGTCCTTCCCTAACCTATTTCCTCTGCCAAACTCATGCAAGGCCACAAAGTCGAGCCCATCAGGCGCCTTCCCATCATTGCGTGTGTGAAACAATTGGCGATATCGCATCGTGCGCACATACCCTGGCTCTTTGGACATTTGCGCGTTGTGCTCTTCCCGATACCAGGCGTCCAGATCTGCTTCACCGTCGGGTGTGGGTTGCATGGCGGCATAGATGATGGTGGTCGATGCGTCTGTTGGTCAATCATCAAAACGACGCCCTCAAAGCCATCTCCAAACGTTCCTATACATTCAAGAAGACGGCAGGGAAAACCAACCCACATACCTTCCTCACGAGCCTCCATCTGAAATCTCTCCACCTCACCCAAAATTCGACTCTCAAACTCGATAAACTCATCGACCGCCCCACCACCAGGGAACAAGTCACTCTTACGACTCACAAACTCCTCCTTCAATTTGCCTTCCTTCACCGGCGTCAGATCAGGTACGTTGTACAGAACCATATTCTGGTTCTTGTATTCCGGATTCGCCGCTTTCCATGTCGAGGCCGAGGATACGATGCCGGTTTGGAGAATGGCGGGGATATAAACGGTTTCCAACCACGTATCGAGGACAGATTGGGAGAGTGCCGAGGACGATTCAAGCGTGATGAAGGCTTGCATTAGGCCGGGACCGGACCATGATGGTGGGGTAGCCATTGCAGCTTCTCTATATTTGTTTGGAGTTGGAAGGTACGTTTACCACTTCACTGGTCTTGCGGTGGTAGATGGATCACTTTGACCAGTACTCCGCGCTTTCCATGGGACCTTCCCGGATTAGCTTAGCCGAGCCGTAGCCACTTTACGGTAGAACCACCTACCTCCTGTTCCAGCTTTGTTGTACATGCCAACCTCAACTCGACTTCTGGAGAAGCCAACAACGCCATAATACTTGACCATCCAGGTATCGATTATCTGAATTCTGTGTCGTGTATCCGGAAATTTTGATTGTAATGAGTCTGGACCGTGGAGATGAGCGCATCACAACTCAATGAATCATTGCAGGACATGGAGAGGTAGATGGGAGGTATTCATAAAACCCGGTTGCTTTCTTGACGAAGAAACATGAAAACAATGATATGGTACATGACCTTCGTGACACTCTTCATTCATTACCCGCCGTCTAGTAGCCGAAAACAGAGCAAAGATCAAACGCCGCCGTCGCAGATTCCATCACATCTTCAAGACGACGACTCGGTATCCTCCCACTCATCTTTTTCAGAAGTCATCGGCTCGACCGCGAGTGCTTGCTGCCAACCAAGTGGCGGGTTCGTATAGGAGCCGCGCTTGTTCCGGAGCCCCATAAACCCATGGGTGGACACGTGGGTGAATTCCACCGGGGCCCCGATAACCACTGGTTTCTTGTCGACCACCGGTGGCTCCGTCTTCTTCTCCCTCTTCCTGCCGCTACGGAGCAGCTTCCTGACCTTGGAGGTGATGTAGCGCCATGCCGACTTCTTGTGAACCGTAGCTGGAATGGTAGGAGGGGCCGGTGCCTTGGAGGCGAACGTGGAGGGAGCGGAGGGGACAACGTCAGGGCCGACGGAAGGGTTCTTCTTGCGCAGTCGGTTATGCCTCGGGGCGAAAGGGCCGACTGGTGGGAGTGCGGTGACGTTCTCATCAGGCTGCTCGTCAACTTCGCCGAGGTCGGCGAGTGGAGTGGGAGACTGTGTCGAGTTCTGTAAGTCGAGATTCGAACGAGATCTGAAGATGACGCTTGAAAGAGGCAGCAAATGACGAGACGGGCGCTGCATGCTGAGCATGCCGTACATGCTTGCTGAGTTGGAAGATGTTGTCGACGAAACAGGTTCAAAAGCTCTTGATGGCGCAGTGGAGCTCACGCAGGGTGACGAGTTTTGGTATGCTCTTGCAACGGCAGAAAAACCCCCGAAACCCCAAAGAGTGGATATATTCCCGCAACGGACTTGACGGCAGACGGTATGACGGCGATCGCCTTCGAGGCAACAGACAGAGGAGATTGCGGTGGTGAAGAGAAGAAGGTGGAAGGGCGGTGACGCTCAGGGTTTATGTTTGGCATGACGTTGCGTGATAGCAACAGCAACAGCAACAGCAACACAAACGACGCAGGCCACGATAAGGACGTGCGTGGTAGAAGTAGCAGAAGCGGTGTAAATGGGGAAATGAGTGACGGTGTGGCGACGGGCAGCAAGGTCAAACGGGCGGTAAAGAAACATGAATCCGACTCACAGGAGCAGGAAGCTCAACTCTTCCAATCTCGCAGACTCTCACGGTGGGACCTGGATCCCAATTCAAGATGGTGTAGTAGGGGGATGTGCTGTTCAGGAGCCAGCTTCGCCGCCTCGCATTGGTGTGTTCCCAAAGCATGGCAGCATGTTTGTGTCAAGGCATAGGATGATTGAGTAGAAATCAGGGGAAGGGTCAATTTGATAATGAGAACCGGAGGGCGGCCATGTCATATAGGAGCTGAGCAGTCACGGTACGCTTCCGCAGTGTCGACCGCACCTAGGGCCAGCCTAGATGAGCACCGTCCAGCGGCCGATTGGCACATGTAGCTTGCTAAGGTGGCAGCACCTTAGTGTTGGAGTACCCGTCGTATGAAGGACCACCCAAACGTCTTCACCTAGTGCCCCATGGCTTCAGACTAAGGAACCGAAAGGCCTGCGTGGTGCTGACGCCGCACGATGAATTAACGTGCCAGACTTTGGGCTGCTCCACAAGGACCAAGCGGGATGGGGATGGCTTAGGAGAGATGGCTGAAACCGACATCATCGAGGATTTGCAGCTGGAACTGTAGTACGCGACTCTCGGCAGTAAAAATCTCCACGACGGTCAGGACGGCGCATGTGCAGGAGGGGTGTTGAACTCGACGCGCCTTCCCGTCTGGGCAAGACAAGCCACGCTAAACCCAAACCAGAGGGGCCAATCAGCGGGCTGGCTTACTCAGTGCGGCGAGCTCGGGAGTGCTTTGGTGTGCCCCGCCCAGCTCGTTCAACCTCGTACGAGCCACATATTTCGAAACACCAACACGATCATTTTGCACTTGGCTATGCCGTGTTGTGCTCCGCATCTCTTATCCGAGTAAACATCGTAGTTGTAGTTGCATGTACATACTTACATGCAAGCTCATGAGTGAAACGCAGACCACCTCGGCCTGTCGATCGTCCACTCGCCGCCCCCCCATCACATCACTTTTTCCACTGCCGGCGCTGACCATTGAGATATTAATTACCCTTCTCCCCCGATCCCGTGCGGCCTGCACCCTCCTCCCTTTTTTTTTGCCGGCCTCTTCCCTTCGATACCCTCTGCTCAATCCCCTCCGACCCACTCCTCTTGCCTTTCATCATGTCCTTCTCCTCGCTCGTCTCAGACATTGCTAACCGAAGCGCGGACCGCGATGACCAGCGCTCCCAGCTCTCAAGGGCGCGCTCGTACGCCAGCACCGCCGCGACCAGCGTGAGCATCTCGGGGGACATCTCGAGTCAATTGCATGGCGGATACAGCCATCCGCTTGCGCGTGCGTGGCAGGCTGAGCGACAATTGACAAAGGTGAGCTCGGAATGAACACACACCCGCCCTTTCATTCCGACGTCAACACCAACTAATGCTGCTTTCAGTCTATGCTCATCTTCCCGCTCTTCATATCCGACCAGCCCGACGAGGAGACGCTCATCCCTTCGCTCCCGAACCAATACCGCCGCGGCATCAACAAAGTCGTCCCATACCTGCGACCGCTCGTCGAGAAAGGCCTGAGGTCGGTCATACTGTTCGGTGTACCCATAGCGCCAGGCGCAAAGGATGCCTTTGGAACCAGCGCAGACGACCCCAAGGGTCCCGTCGTAAAGTCCATTCGCCTCCTCCGCCGCGCCTTCCCCGACCTCTTCATTGTCGCCGACGTCTGCCTCTGCGAGTACACGACACACGGCCACTGTGGAATACTGCGGGACGATGGGAGCCTCAACAACGCCTTGTCGGTGGAGCGTGTCAGTGATGTGGCCATATCGTATGCGGAGGCAGGAGCTCACTGTGTCGCGCCTTCCGATATGAATGATGGCCGGATACGAGCCATCAAGCTCAAACTCATTGAAGCTGGAATTGCCCATCAAGTTGTGCTCATGTCGTACTCTGCCAAGTTCTCTGGATGCCTCTATGGCCCCTTCCGCGATGCTGCTGGTTCTTGCCCGGCCTTTGGCGACCGCCGATGCTACCAGCTACCGCCCGGAGGACGCGGTTTGGCCCGACGTGCTATTGTGCGCGACATCAACGAAGGTGCAGACATCATCATGGTGAAGCCTGCCAGCCAGTATCTCGACATCATCAGTGACGCGAAGGAGCTGGGCAAGGACATGCCGGTCGCTGCATACCAGGTTTCTGGCGAATATGCTATGATTCACGCCGCAGCGAAGGCAGGCGTGTTCGATCTCAGAGCGATGGCCGAGGAGGCGACGCAAGGTATCCTGCGCGCGGGTGCTTCGATCATCGTGAGCTACTTCACTCCCGAGTTCCTCGACTGGCTGAGCAACTAGATTGTTGGTCGATTGGCATTTCCTTCAAACAAACACCTCGTTTTGTTCGGCGTCCAATATCCAGGTCGGGAAAAGGGCATGAATTAGACAAAGGCATCAAAAAAATGACGGCTCGTTTTCCTTCGGTTCTTACACTGTGACCATATGCGCAAGCGCGTAGATTGCTCCGTACATGTATTACGGTCTTGATTACCTATAAGGTTTTATACACAACGAGTCGAAATACAAGCCTCCATTACCGGTGAGCTGCTCAACCTGCAGCCTTGTCTCTTGTCATCTTGCACCTACTTTCTCTCCTGTTGTTCCCATGTAGCTCCTTGATTGCGAAGCTGAGTACAATGGCCAGTCCTAAATGCTGCCTGCACGCAACTCCGGATCTTCGTTGCGAATCAGCCAAAGACATTGCAGACCGCTGTCTTCGCTGTCTTGATCGACACAATAGACAACAAGAGCCTCCGGACCCAGAATGCCATCGATAGAACCGTGCCCTGAAGCGTGACAGGGCGGTGAGAAGAGGAAGTCAGATGTGCAGGGTGCACAGCAGCTTAGGTGAGCCCTGCGCTAGCACCCCGCCAATCGACCCATTCTCGCACCGTTGGCGGGGCATTTCGGAATAGATACCCATTCATCAACTGCGATAATCTGGAGGAGATGCCAGGGGCCGGGGACAGCAGTGCCAGTTCGGCGGCGGATTGGGGATGCTTATCGGCATCTTCTTGCTGGGAAACGCTGAAGTAGGGAGTGAAAAGGGCATTCTATTTTGGTGCATTGTGCTATTGTAGTGTGTTTTTGGAATGGAATAGATTCAGGTACGCTAGGATGACTTTGTTTGTGGATAGGGATACAAAGAGGCGGAGTGAGTAGTAGAGCAAACTTTGTTGTTGGTTTTTTTTTGGGGGGGGGGAAGTTTGGACAAGACAACTGTTTCGAGAGGGTTGTTGTCGCGAAAGAGGCTAGCCGTGCCAGGTGGGTAATGCAGGGTCCCGTTATCGGAGACAAGGGAACATTTGGATTTCTTCAAAGAAGCACCCGAGGGTTGGAAGGATCGGGTCATGGATAGAAGACGCTTGCATTATGTATGTGAAAAAGAGCGGGAAAGGCTGCTAGAAGGACTTCGATGTCTAAAACACCACCAAATCCGGTCACCGCCTCCTCGAGTCCATGTCGACACGCACGCCCATGTCCATGCCACCGCACCCTGACAGGCATGTATTCCTCGATCATCCAATGCGGACCCATCACGGCCCGATTAGGCTGCGAGGACCACCTCACGTTAATCGGTCACTTATCGCAAGAGCAACTAATCCGGGGATGGAAACTCTTCAGTAGGGAAAGGATCCGAGCGCTCGTCTCCAGCTGCAGCAAATGTTGGAGTCGGACAAAGCGTACATAAACCGCGCTTTGTCCCCAACCTTCCCCGGAAAAAGTCTCTCTCTGTCTTCCTTTATTTCCATTATCCCCTCAACTGTGAATTGTACATCTTGGCGCCAGAAGTGTTCTAGAAGGTTGATCGAAGAAAGGATAGAAGGGATATACAAGAGTAAGACTACATCGCGTGCAAGCGACATATACACGAATCGTTCTTCCGACGGCTTGGAAGTAATTTCCACCCGGATTATATCTTAGCTTCCCAAAGGTACGTCTGGGTCCGGTTTTGTGGCTGTCCAGCCTCATCGTCTACCGCGATTGCGAGTCGCATTTCCTCGCGCGATTCAGCCTTGCAGTCTAGACTTCAAGGTCGGATCCGCCGAAGCCTCACCGCAACACAGGTCAGATAGCAGTCAATTTGAGAATGGCAGCTGACGATAACCTCAGGAACTCATTCCAAATTACATAGCCACCTTCCACCTCCTTTACAGCTTCGAGGCGCATACCCTCAGCTGGCTGATCGCAAGCGACACCCACGTACTCGAACCCTACAACACCGCCCCCACGAACACAGCTCAGCCAACATGTGCTCCTACACATATTCGTGGTACTACTGCAACCACGACTACTACATTTGGTGAGTCCTGCGACCCCAAAATCATGCCCTTTGGGAAGGAAGAAGGAAGTCTAATAATAGCGTTTCTACAGGGCCAACAGCATCGAAGTCTGCGCCAACCGCCTCCTTTCCGGCTACTCCTACGATGCATGGAGTATCGACATGTGCAAGAACATGACGGTTGCCTGCGGCGGGTTTTCAAACTATTACTGCACAGATTGTAGCGAAGACGTATCGTTGGAGTTTCAGCTGGATGAGCTTTAGACGTGTGCAAGCATCGGTAAGCTTGTCCCAGCGTACTATCTACCCCCCACTTTCACCGCCGGACTTATATTCGGGATTAAAACCCTCGCTTCTTCACCGTCTTCCTTCCGGCTTAGCCCGCGGCTCCGATTCGCTCCCCGTTTTATCCCATTTTATCCCATCTTGTCCCATTCCTCGACTGCTCACGGATTTACCTCGTCTCATTCGACGTACGCGATAACATACCTTTCTTGCGCACACAATCACGACTTGATGGCATTTCAGCGCGCTGGATACCTCTTTCTTCGCATCCAGCGGTCGGCGCTCCGCCCTTTTCATATACTCTGGTTTACGGCAGTTGATTGTTTGAACGACTTCGAAGCGTGCATTTGGATATCGGTGTGACTTTTTGAGGTACGTCTTTTACTGTTACGGGGGTTGGACCATTATACCGATACCATAGACCGCACTGCTCTTTATTGCGTGTAAGCATTTCAATAAGAAAAAATGGATACTATATACATTTTGCCCGTTTTGTGCAGAAGTAGCGATACAGATATTTGGGGACAACATCATCCCAGGTGACTGTTGGAAGCGTACCAAAATCCTTTGACACAGGTCGGTATATGGTTTACTCTGTCACACTTTGTTCTGCCGTCTTTGGACCGAGTCCAATGCCCTCTTCTTGCAGCGTGTCTTTGACCTGCTCCGCTCGCCGGCGTGCATCGAGATACATCATATGCTCTGTGTATGTTCGAGGAACTACACGGATGTTCTTGGGGACGTTGAAGGTGTAGTTGAATTGGCCGGTCGGCTTGCTTCTGCCATGCTCGACATCTCTCACTTTGCTGTCCACGCGTACTTGTACCCTTGTGTATTCGCTATCGGGATCGAACTTCTCGCCCGGTGCTCCGATTAGCGGTGGATCTGTGTATACAACTGTCGCGGTAAGGTAGAGAATACTGCCCACAGGGACAGGATTCTGGAACGTCGACGGATCGAGCGAGACGAACGAAGGGCGGGCATGCGCAAAGGCTGCGGCGGTCGTGAAGGCGAGCTCAAAAGTCTGCTTCAGCAGAAAACCACCAAAGATCATAAAGTGATGTCTATTCCGGTTTTGAGGCTGCATTATTGTGGCAGTCCGCAATCGCGTTGTATCCATGAAGTGTACATTATCGGGTTTGCGGAGATCATCGTATGGGTCGTGGTATTGGAGTTGCTTCTGCCAGAAGGCGTGAATGAGGTCGGATTCGAGATCGTTCGGGGTATGTTTTACGAGGGCGGTTTCTTTGAGTTGTTTGCGTATTTTGGAGTTGCGCTCGCCGAGCTTGTAGAGGCGTTGCTCTTCGGGTGTGTCGACAACAAGGGGGTTCACGTTTACGGGTCTGGGGGGGGAGGTTTAGTATGGAATAAGGTCGTGCAGTACTGCATCGAATGTCCTGCAATGCTTCCCCTGGCCTAGGCCTAGAAAAGGGTTGCAAGACTTTCGACCTAGTGTTTTGGGGTACTCACTTCTTCGTGCTGGGATCCAGGGAGACCATGGTGAAGGTGCAGTGGATGAGCACGTCTTCGTTCCTGAGCTTCTCGCCCTCCTTCGGCACCTTCGCCACCTGCATCGATATCTCCATACTACTCCTACCGGTAGCATAAGTCACCCTTCCCGAGAGTTCAAGGTCGCATATTTCTGTCAGTGGATGATTGATCACGATTCGATCACAGCTTGCAGTGACCGTGGTCACATCATCGCCGGTATGTTTGTAGGCAATGACACCAGACAGCGCGTCCAAGTCCATAAAAATGGTCCCAAGCCTGATGTGACCACTGGAGTTAAGGTAGGTGTCCAACAGCCAAGGGTCCCTTGCAAGAGGCAACACGACGCTGTGGTAGCTGTCGTTCATGCGCCTCGGCGCCAATTGCCGGTCTTTCGTTACGGACGGTTTGTCGGAAGCTGCCGAAGGGTCATGGCCAGCTGCCTGCTGCTTGCGAAGCGCTTCTATCCACGGTGTCTTTACGCGTTGTTCGGTAAGCTCTTTGAAAACGCCGTCGGTGCGCCGGACACTGCTGGATCGGAACCCTCGCGTGGAGATTCGGGAGCAATTGCACTCGGCGACCGCGCTGAGACGTCGCACCGCTGTCCTCGTGATGTGAGCCATGCAGGTGGTGGCCGAAGCGGTGGTGGAATGAAGACGCACGGCAGGAGCGATCGGAATGACGTCGGATTCATCCGACCGTACCTTCCTGGCCATCGGTCTTGGCGTTGACCTCTGAGGCAAGCACCTTCCTTCTCTCCCCCCAGCCCTCGCCGTATCACTCGGATTCTCGCATCAACATCCATTCGCCATGCTATTGATGCCGATTGACGATGGAAAAGACCGTAGAGATCGGGCGGGCTGTCTTGTCGCCGACGACCACAGATTTGGAGCTTTGGCTCACTACTTTGATCACCATCTTACCCAAGCAGCATACGACTAACATCAAGCACCCCAGCACCGCTTCGCTAACCGACTTTCTCTCGTCTGGGGAGACGTGGGTCGAAAGAGGCAATGGTATGCACATGGTTCTCGACATCATGTTGCGGGGTGAGCATCTGGAGAGCAACAAGCTGCGAAATGTAGCTGAAGGGATCGTGAAAGCACCAGTACGTGACATGTGATGTCGACAAGGGCAAATTCTCTGCTAACAACTCCTTAGGCTTGGAAACAATTGAATCTCCAGCTCTCTCTGCCATTGGAAATGCATCCCCAACCTGGACGAATTCAGATCAATGTTGCACAGCTTCGCGGTGATGTCGACACAAACATCAGAACGGGTCATCGCATATGCGCCAATGTGCCTCCAGCAGATATCCATCCACCTGAGAGTATGCCTACTACTTCGCTCCAGTCAGTCCACCTTGCTTTGGTCTTCTTGGAGAATAGGACTAAATCGACCCCGATGCGTCAGAGACAGCCAAAGCAACAAAGAAGGAGTGCTTTTGCTCAATCTAGAAGTGACGGATTGATCCATCAACCGAGCAGCGAGACGCTGGACATACTTTTCGAGGAGCATGCCGAAGCTGTGGGGATTCCAGATGACGAAATGTCGTTTCCAAGTCAACAAATGTCTCCACTAACCCAGAGTTACAAGCGGAAGCAACCTTCCATGTTGCTCACCAGACAACAATCCCATGATTCAATCGTACTAGCTCATCAGAAGAAAAGGCGACGACCGTACATTAATTCCGCACTTTCAGTTGACCGCGCTGAAACACTGGAGGTACCAGAATCCCAGCTCATCCAGGACTTGATTGATGCCGCTATACGCTTATCAGTATTCGGGACACTAAGGGGATCGACAGCTGGCTGCAAGATCAAGGCAAATACCTTTGCCGGAGGACTGGCTGAAGTTGCTCCAGCTTTATGGCGTCCGGGGTACATCACTGTGCGCGACTGCTCCTCACATCGACATTGTTACCAGTTTGCTGATCGATGGACAGGCAATGGTTTCTCGAGCGCTCCTCATTCCCAGCTTGAGTATTTCTCTCGGCCGAGCTGGCTCACAAGCACAGTCCATGAGTTTGCAAGATAAGATCGTTGCGCTGGTCGGCCCTCTGCATCGCCAAACCGAGCACTCGTCATGCATCAATCCAGTCAGCACACTTGATGCCAACAACATTGCCTCGACTTTGGCAACCCATAATTGGATCTACACACAAAAATCGCTACTGTCGAAGTCAGCACCTGCTTTGAACCAGGCTTTCTGCGTGCCCGCAGTACATCGGGTGGCCACGGAGGACGGTGAAATCGTGGAAGTGAGCGACATACGGTTTCACGATGAAATAGCTGACATAACAGTCGATCTTACGGTTCAGGGGCTCGGCGAGCGAAGCCCCTCGAGACTGTGTCCTGACTCAGTCGAGGCCAGAGACGATGACAACATTCTCTTGCCCGAGGACTATCATAAAGAAGTCAGTGTTGATTCGGGTGCAATTGCCACGGCTGAATCGAATGACGACGAAGACGAAGACTTATTTGCGGCCAAGGATTTCATCCGAGAAGCCTCATCGCACAACTACAATTGATTCTATGATGGCAAGGCCTGCGCTGGTACTGGAATAAGGGCAACCGAAAGCACTGTGGGCATAGAAATACTGTCTTCCTAAAGGATTGGGCTGACCTAGTTCCTTTTGTTGCATTACACCAATACTGTTCCACTTATCTAGGATACAAGCTACGTTTATTGACCATATCTCTGCCTGTGTGGGTGCTACAAAGGAAAGGCTCATCAGGTCTCACAATCCAGTGACTTCAAAATGTGCATTCTTTGCCTCAAGGTACCGTCTGGCAATGATGGATCTCTTTTGGTGAACCGAGTCAACTCACATGCAGCTCCGGACACCCCGTATAGAACGTGCAGGTATGTGGCGATACAGCGATCTGTGTACCCCTAAATCGCGCAGATGGAAACTATCGGTGGAACTGCTATGGTCGAACCGTTGGCTTTCGTTTTGGCCACTGACCTGGCCCACCAGAGACTAACGCTAAGAAAGCCGATTGTTGGCCAGATGTCTGCTTCAGCACACACGACGAGCAAAAGTGCTGTGGAAAGCTCCTTCAGACAATCTCGGCAAAGCATAATCACGAACATTCTCTGTCGCTGATGATAACAAAAGTGCTGCATGCAATCATGTGATTGCTTCCCACATCGCCTCGTTGGTGATGAATTGTTTGCCACACCGACGATTGGAACAATGTGGATGGGGATCTCAAGCAACTACGGCACGCTCTTGTGCAAGTGTACCGTTCTTCGGCAAGGCAAAGTCACTACAATATCTCGACGCAGGTCCCTGCTTCCAGACATGCAGCAACAGTCCAAGCGCCTGGTCGCGGGAAAGGCTGCGATCTACCGAAGCAGATCATTCGCCGATCGGTAGCGACATCGCCTACAAGAACGAAATGATGTCTTGCAGCAACGTTCGATTAACAGGCACGTACTTGACTTGAACGACACAAGCACATTTGTATATTGTAATGGTGCGATAACACAGGAACAGCATCTACCAAGGATTCTTTCAAGTCCAAGCATGGTAAAGCGCAGCCAGACTTCCCAACGCAATGCAGTCTTGTCATTTTCTCTCAGACGATGCCCAATCATGCTTCCAGCTCCCGTGTCGCGTCGCAAACGAAGCAATCTTATGCGGTCTACCCATCTGCGCCATTGCCATTTCGCGCATGTAAGCCGTAGATTTGAATTCTTTAACTTGAACTTACAGCGAGTCAGACCTGATGGGGCTTGCTTAGCGGAAGTACTAAGATCTAGAAGGGCGGCCAGCTGAGTTTCTCGAGGCCATCATTCAACGCTGCGGGGTAACACAACCGAAGATCACATTTCCAACTCCTTGGGAAGGAGCATGTACGGTTGCAATCCTTGTCTATGCATGGTAGTCTCTTGTCACCTCACATTCGCAGGGACTCCCTCCAAAGTCATCGTTCCATGCGGCAGCCGTCAATCCACTTCAAGTGAAACGATGGACTGGACTCAGCGGGCGACTACTGGCTGAACATTTCACTACAGCCCTCGTCCCGGTTCCCCAGCTCCTTCTTACAGTCATGTGTTAGAGGACTGTCGATGTTTCCCCAGGAACAGACTAGCAGAGATTGCTGAGTCTCCTCTTCTGCACCTCAGCGAGCATCTCTGGACCATGTGGCTTCGAGTATGGGGTTTGACTCATGAAACGGAGAATCTACTCTATTGGGCGGCGTATGATTCCAGAAGCACCACAGAGTAGACATTGATATGACGATGGATGCTCAATGTTGACGCTGGTGCGACGGTCTCCAGTACTTCATTGGATGACATCTCCCTTAGCGTCAATGTCGAGTCACGTTCGGTGCTACCGTCAGTTTGCGCCTCATAGATAGGATTGGCGGCTCATGAGTTGGCGTGGCGTAGCTAAGAATCAAACAAGGCAAGATCTGAACCATCCCGACTCGACCATAGACTCGAATTCTGGAGCGATGAACTGTAGCAGAGCAAGGCGATCGGAACTTCGCGGCGAATACCGCGAAAGTTTATCGAGACCGTAGACTACCACTAGAAAGAAAGGTTAGTCGTCCTGCTTTAAGACCATGGGTCACACTCTGCAGCCAATCCTCCATCACCTCATCTTACTTCTTCCCGTCGTTTTGAGGGGCTTACAGATTTCATTCCCCGGCATCTGTTCAACCTACGTTGCTGAGCCCACGTTGTTGAAAAGCATCACCTACCTCAGCGCACAATCCACCTTGTTCGTTGCCGTAAAAATCCTACTGCAAACTTCCGTCTCTTACTCGGGGAGAAACCGGCGGAACATGGAACTCGTATAACCAAATTCGAACACCGCAGCCACTGTACAACCATTGCGAACTCGTGTGTGTACCACGTCCCCGGTCATATATAGGCGGCGGGTGCAGACATCGAGGACGTAGCCTTGGGTCCTTTCGCCCATTTTGGTACGTCTTGCTTTCGAAGTCGGCCCTTCATGGTTCATTCTCATGGAAACCCACAGTTGACTTTATTGCAGGCGTAGCATATCCTTCTTCGCAAAGGGAGTAGATCATGTTCCCGCGAGCAAACATGAATCAGACGAAAGGTATCTTGGAGAAGTACCCGATGGGGAGTCGGCCTCGTATACACTACATTCCGTTCATCATTTTCCTTTCCTATATTGTTAGCTTGATCGGCGCATTTACAACGGTCGAACTCCTGCATCGAAGACAGTCCGGGAATACATGGCGAAGTTGGTAAGATTTCGATGAACGACAAGCGCTCACTATCGAACACTAATCTTCATCTCAGGGTTCAACTCGGTGCATGTTCCGTATCGTTCGGTCTCGTCGCTATCTGGTGCATGCACTTCGTCGGCAATCGCGCCATCGTTCTCGGGGATGGAGAATTCGAAATCCAGCTCTATTACAACGCGACGTACACCGCAGTTTCCGCAGTCCTCCCCATCGTCGTCATCTTCGTAGGTCTCCTCGTCGCGGATCGTTTCTACAAGTCCAACAAGCCCTCAACCACCCGTCATGTGGCTCTCTTGATCTGCGGTATATGTGCTGGAGCCGCCGTCACGGAGATGCACTATCTAGGCAACAATGGAACGACAAACTATCGATTAGAGCCGAGTCTGCAGTTCATCATCGGCGCTGCTTCCATTGCGGTCATCGCTTGCCTCGTTGCATTCGGTTTGTTCTTCCACTGGAGTGGACACTGGATGAACAACATCTGGAGGCGTATCCTCGTCGCTTGCTTTCTGGCTGTGGCTGTGTCGGGTATGCATTGGACTGCCACTGCTGGGACGGTGTATGAGCTGAGGGGATACCACTCTGGCTCGGGACAAGCTCGCAATGTCAACCTCATCATTGCCATGTGTCTGGCAAGTTATCTCCCGACCGTTTTTGACCCAATGTGAACTGACAAACGTCGTAGTGCCTGAGCGCTTGCGTGGCCTGTTTTGCTATGGGATTCCTCAAGCAAGTCCACAAAAGGAAGCTCAAAGATCGCGCGGAGCAAGTCGTCCTTGGTGTTGCGATGTTCGATGGCGATGGGAAGCTGCTTGTAACTCCTGCAGGACTATTGCCTTGCCAGACGATAACGAGACAATTCCATCAACGAGTAAGTACTTCATGCAATGTGAAGCTCGACTTCAATGACGAACCTAACCCATTGCAGACTTTTGACGACGAATTCAACATCCGCCACCCCGTCTTCCAGTGGCTATTCAGAGTTTCCCGTAACTGGGGTGGCATTATCGATCTTATTCCTTCCATGCGAGAGCATCTTCTGCATACCGGATATCTACAATCCACTACACCGGTAATGGGCGGCGTCAGCCGAGCATCCATTGGCAGCGAAGAGGGAAGCAGCACGAGCTACTCCGCCATCTTCCGAGAGATGTTCTGCGTAACGGCTCAAGACATAGCCAGAAGTATGGAGACCAGGCTGCAAGACCTTGGCCATCTTTACGAGAACGTTGAGACGACGGGCACGCTGTTGAGTGCCAAGACACTGTTCCTCAATGCTCAAGGCAAACCTATACTTGCGGCGGATGTCGCCGAGCAAATGGACATCGAAGCTGGATTGGCGAACCCTATCCTCTTCGGCCGAGGGCAACTCCTGGTCCTCACACGAAATGTTGGAACGTTGGAGGCCAGTCGACTACAAAACATAGGATTTCGCTTTGCGAGTATCGATCAAATCGGCGATCACATGGCCCGAAGCCTGCAAATATCGCGTGACGATCTCTCCAGGTTGATAGGACGCCTACAATCGTCTTGCGAAAGAGATCCGTTGATCCCTCAAAAGGGAACCTATCTCACATCTTTCCTGCTTCAACCCTCACCAGTCATGCAAGGTCTGGATGTCATCGTCAAAAGGTCAACTCCTGATCGACTTCCGATGGTGAAACTGGCCAACGGGGAGCTTTCTCCAAGGGAGGCGAGGCTTCTTGCGGTCTTCGATGGGAGTACGTTGGAGGAATGTCTCACCAGGATCGGTCGACATTCCGGATCGGTCACTGGAGACGACATCTTCCTCGACAAGTTTCGCCATAGGATCACAGAACTGGCCCGTCTGGTCCCAGAACCTGTGCTGCGAGAGGCATATTTTTCTGCCCAGCAACTGGACATTGCGCACGGGATGAGCGGCCAAAATGACAAACAGCCAGCGACACTCTTCGCTTTCTGCGGCATCAAGGAGGTCTACAACCAGTCTATACAGTGTCCCACACTCCAATGCGTCCCGCTGTCCTTCTTCCGGTCCAATCTGAGGTCATACCCGGGCAGTCCCGACCACGCGATCCTCGCGCACAAAAACCACAAAGAATTCGGCTCACTCCACGCTTCTACCATCGAAGTCCACACAGGCACTTCAGGCAAAGGATCAAAATGGACAACGCTCTTCCGCGCACATAATGATATATCGACCTCCACCACCGACATCAGTCGGGACAGCAGTTCGGAGAAGGGCCTAGTCAACACACCCTCGATCACTGCCGATGGCAGTGTGCCGAGTCATCCGTTCGGAGGTATTATGATCAGCAAGGATGTTGTTATCAGCGAGTATCAGAAAGATAGCTTGCATATGGAGCTGAAAGAGCTGGGCGTGAGGTCCGAAGCAGGGATCGCTGATGCCGAACAACAGACCATGGCGGATCGCCTCATGGCGATCACGATGTCATTCAGAGACCCCCATGGCGGAGGGAGGGGTTTAACAAAGGATGGTCGACGGTAGCTTCGACTTCACTATTGATTCACCTATTGGCTTCGGCCTTTTATAGGTATTTGGCGTTCAGTGTCGGAATCCAGTATACCCCGGAAGAAGTTCAGTCTTTTTTTTATACGGAAAGGGATGGTCTGAGGGTTGAGGGCGGCTGATATGTGTCCTGCTGTATAGAGTTGTAGTGACGAATGGCGCCAGGCAGGTTTAGAATGAATGATAGATAATACATGACGAACTGCACTTGATTGATAGGACGAAAGATGTCGGAGTCGGTCTCTCGTTGATCGATTCTTCAGTCCGATAGCGCGGCGGCTCGGAGGTGCGCAAGGGCTTGGCGAAAGACGTCAACACCCACCTCAATTAAACATTTTATGCTGCCGCCCCACGTGCTTTCTCTTTGCGTTCGCCCACACTCTCGGATTGGGACTTCGCAATCAAGTTTGCCTGTGGGAGTATTTGCAACACCGATCCTGGCCCGGACATTCTCCCCAGCAGGCCTCCCAAACCCCCGCAAATCAGGTCGCTGACCGCAAACCCCTCCCCTCTGCGGGGCACTCACGCCCTTCTCACCACACCTCATACCCACCCCTCGTAAAACAGAACAAAAAGGAAATTTAAAAAAAAATGTCGCCCTCACACGCCCTCCGACCCCTTGCAACCCTTTCACCGCCCTCGAATTCACGAACATGGCAGACTGCGCCTCATCCCACTCAACCTATCGTCGCAACCGCGTGCTCAGACCGCAGCGTGCGCATCTACAGCCTCACATCCTTCACCCTCCTGCACTCGGTAACAGGCGGACATAAGCGGAGCGTACGGAGTGTGGGCTGGAAGCCTGGTGTCAGAGGCCAGAATGTGCTCGCGACGGGCAGTTTTGATGCCAGCGCTGGGATATGGCGGCGGAGAGAAGATGATGGTGCGAGGGATTTCACGGATCGGAATACCGAGGACGATGACGAGGAAGAGGATGACGATGATTACCAGTTCGCGTGCATACTCGACGGACACGAGTCGGAGATCAAGTGTCTTGCTTGGTCGCCCTCGGGCCAGTACTTGGCTACATGCTCACGCGACAAGTCGGTGTGGATATGGGAAGAGCTGGAAGACGACAACTTTGAGACGGTCGCGGTGCTGCAGGAGCATGACGGCGATGTCAAGTGTGTGAATTGGCATCCCGAGGAAGATTTATTGGTCAGTTCGAGCTACGACGACAGCGTGAGGCTGTATAGGGAGGATAGCGATGATTGGGTGCAGGTGGCTGCTATCGATGGGCATACAATGACGGTCTGGTGGGCGGTGTTTGAGGGCAGCGGCATGGCGAAAGTGGACTTCAGGAAAGAGAAGGAGGGGTTGGATCAGAGGCAGACGAAGTATGTAGAGTTGTTGGAACGATCGGGACCGAGGTTAGCGACGTGCTCAGATGACTGCACAGTGAGGCTATGGAGACGGAGACCCAGGGAACGACACGAAGGTGGTGGAACGGGCATGCCCTCGATCATCCGCACCGCTGCCATCGACGAAGATTGGCTCCAGGAAGCTATACTCCCACAACAGCACTCTCGGGCTATCTACTCCGTCTCGTGGTCGCACAGAACCGGACTCATTGTTTCGGCCGGCAGCGATGGAAAGATTGTGGTTTACAGGGAGCGATGGAAAACCTCTGCGCCTTCGGATACGACGAATGGCGATGCCGAGCAAAATCAAGATCGGATGGGTGAGTGGGCGTTGACGGAATGGGAGGTTTTTGCTGAGTTGTGGGAGGCGCATGGCGTGTTTGAGATCAACCATGTTACTTGGGCGTTGAGGCGGGATAAGGGGGTGCGGTGGGATGAGGAGGAGGTGGTGCTTAGCACCGGCGATGATGGAGAGGTGCGGGTTTGGACCTTGGATGAAGTAGGCGTGGGTAAGGAGAAGGAGCCAACAGCGGTATAACGATCTCGTCCTACATCGAATCAGCATGGCGATGTGTGGTGGTGCTGGGCACCATTTACAAGCGACAACTTCCGGGGTGCAACTGCGCAATATGAACCTTGCATGATCTACATTTCAAATGTGAGCATCCAACTCATCTCATCCCGCACTATACTTCTTCCGTTTTCTCCTCTAATTACACTCTCACTGTTGTGGACAGTACAACACCGTCATCGCAATAAAATCAACTAGATACTCACCTTCTCACTCATCTTCAATGTCATCTCTGAGCCTCACTGACACCATAGACGCTCAAATCCCGCATCCCCCTTTTGGCCCAACACAACACAACATCGACCCCATCATCCATCCGATTCCCCATCCCACATACGCCCATAACCCCCCGCTCCTCCCACCCCAGTCTCCGAAATACCCCCTTGCTCCCCTCATTCCCCGGCTTACAAAATCCCAAAACCTCGTTCATATCCCTCCCCTCAAAATACCCCAACAACGCAACCGCGGCCTCGGTCGCATACCCCTTCCCCGTCTGCTCCGTCACGAAGAAGAAGCCGATATCAGGTACCTTGGGCGAACGGGGGTTCTTGCGAAGTTTCATGGAGACGATGCCGACGAGGGTCCTGTCGCTTGTGGTGGGTGTTTCTTGGTGGAAAGAGTCGGTGGGAGAGGTCCGGAGACTTACGAAGTAGCGGCCGAACCCTGTGGTGCTTTGGTCGGCGATGCGGGACTCGATGTCGGCGCGTGCTGTGTTGTGGTTGTGGATGGGCGATGCGAGGGCTTGACCGCCGGCTGCGATGTAGGCACGTGATTGGACCAGGAAGTCGAGGTGGGACGTGTTGGTTGGGAGGAAGTAGTGGAGGTAGAGACGGGGTGTTGTGATGTGGAAGGTTGGGTCGGCCATGGTATATGTATGGTGGATGATTTTGTGAGGGAAGGTTTTTGAGGGTAGAAGGGGACGGACTACTCTTCAGAGGTCTTGTTTTCAGTCCATTTTTGGTGCGACAAATTGTACTATAAGCGACCCGCGGAGGCATATAGAAAATACCTAAAGAGGGGTCGGAGTCGGAGTACAATACGGCGTACACGTGAGGAGTCCATGGAAGCCCAGAGGAGTAACCGTCCTGTCCAAGGCAGGATTATCTGACGAATGCGACGATCACCATTATAGTCATGTTCTTTTGATGTATCCAGGATGCTTATGCAGTCCAATCCCGGCCAGTACACAACTATCGTACCGGACACGTGCCACGAGGACTGGTGCATGCCGTCGACTTTGTGTTGCTCGTTGATTTCATCACCGCCAAGCAATGGTTGAATCAGGGAACCGCCCGATGTTATTTCCGTGTCGCCATTTGTGCATCATGATCACTCCCCAACACCCCCTACAACCGCTCCCGCCTGCCGCCATCTCGTAACGCGAAGAATCCCTTCGCGGCCATCGCATCGTGTCAATTGGGCGACCCTCTGCGTCCGCACCTGCCCAACACCCTTGCGACCCCACGATCGCCTCGCCTCGCCAATGCCGCCGAAACGGAAGAGGTCCGCTACCGTGTCTTCTGTCAAGGACTCCTCTGCCATGGACGTGGTCCAGCCTTCTTCCCGCGACGCGTCCGATGAGGGCGCCGAAGATCCCGTCCTGCAGCAGGTCGCATCCAAGAAGGAGCGGCAGATGGACACGCACACGCCCGTGAAGCGGACGCGCTCGATGAAGAATGTGGATGGAGGCGAAGCTGGGGGGGAGAATGACGATGACGATGGCGATGGCGATGGCGATGGCGATCGTGCTGCTAAGAAGAGCAAGCGGGAGGAGGCCGACAAGGACCGTGGCGAAAACGGCGAGGCCGGCACCATGAGGATGCCTCCGCCGCCAAAGGCTGGCATCGTCGACCCCGTGGGCTACAAGACAAACCCGCCGCCGCAGGGACGCCCCGTGAGGATTTACGCAGACGGTGTCTTCGATCTCTTCCACATCGGCCACATGCGCCAGCTCCAGCAGGCCAAGACAGCCTTCCCCGACGTCGTCCTCATCGTTGGCGTCACGGGCGACAAGGAAACGCACAGGCGGAAAGGCCTCACGGTGTTGTCGGCTCGCGAGCGTGCGGAGAGTGTGCGGCACTGCAAGTGGGTGGATGAAGTCATCGAGGACTGCCCGTGGATCGTCACCGCCGACTTCTTGGAGGAGCACCAACTCGATTACGTCGCCCACGACGACCTCCCGTATGGCGCGGATGAGGGCGACGATATCTACGGAGAAATCAAGTCCAAGGGCATGTTCCTGGTAACTCAGCGAACCGAAGGCCTGAGCACAACGGGCATCATCACCAAGTAGGCTCCCCCCTGGCTTTTCCGTCATCGACGTCGTCGATGCTGACCCGCACTTAGAATTGTTCGCGACTATGACCAGTACATCGACCGCCAACTCAAGCGTGGCACTTCACGCAAGGAGCTGAATGTGTCG
Source organism: Corynespora olivacea (assembly GCA_019202945.1). Taxonomy (NCBI): domain Eukaryota; kingdom Fungi; phylum Ascomycota; class Dothideomycetes; order Pleosporales; family Corynesporascaceae; genus Corynespora; species Corynespora olivacea. Next base: position 68,083 of record JAGQEM010000026.1, read on the forward strand.
TGGTTGAAAAAGAACGAGCTCGACCTGAGGCGCAATATGGCGGAGCTCCGCGACAGCATCAAATCGAACTGGGCGACCACCGGTCAAGAGCTCACAAGGGACTTCCGCCAATTCTGGCAGTCTAGCAGACCCGCGAGTCCGGCCAGGACCCCGACCCACGAAAGGACACAGCAAGAGTTGGCCGCGAGCGCCACATCTCCTTCTGCGCTATCGCGTCTGAGCCATCTGGAGATTCCTGGTCGCGGGCAGGAGCGAGGGTCATCCGAATTCGCGGCTGGTTACAGTCTGGGACTTATCGGCGGTGTTCGTTCATGGGTAAGTGATACCTCCAACGCGTGATTAGCACACGCACTGATTGCTCCGCAGATGGCCAGAAGCCGGAGAAACCTAAATGACAGCAGACCTGAGAGCCCGTCAAGCGAAATTGACTCTGACGAGCACACTGAAAACCCACTGAGTGGTCGCACTGACAAGCAAGCAACAAGCGACTAGACGGACGTCCGCGTCTGAGCGCCGCCGTATGTCTCCCGTCTTGGCCATGTTTTGTATCTCCTCTTTCGATATCCCATTTGTCTCGCTTCCCCGGTCCGTTTCCCCACACCCATCGTTGGATCTCTCTGGCAAGCCTGCGCCCTTTCTACGGCATCGTTGGGGCGATCGAAAGCGGTGAATAACGCAGGAGCATGGCCGGAAATGCAAGCGCCTGCGTTTCTGTGCTTTCAAAGGCAGAGATGTGGCGGTGGAAAGTGCAAGGGAATATGTTGGTCGGTGCCAACGAAGCTTGTATGCGAGTGAGTCTGTCTATCGGATTGCCTTGACGGATTGCTTATACTTGTAATTCTGGCTTTCTCGTTTATGTGCAACTACATTCTATTGTTTCCTTGACTCCGCTGCTTGATGTTGGCGATGGGCAGATTGCCTCTCTTAATAATTTTATCATCATTCCTCATGGTTGGTCGCGGATTGGGTTCCAAACAGTGACGAAGCGAGTGATTGCTGTGGTACGGCAGTCGCGACCGCTTTGCTGTTTTCTCGTGGATTTCCCTTCTCATTTAGCGCAGTCATCTGAAGATCTGGAGAGGCATACCCTCCTCACTTTATTACTCCTGAGAGGGGTACTAACATCGGCTTCTAACTGATCCACAGTGCACATTTCATTCGTTAAGGTACTACCAGCTACACCAACCAAACTGGTGGACTTGTTTTGCCGTACGCGGGAGGGAAACAAGGCATCACCGAGATCGCAGTTCGTTTCGCCGACCACAGAGGCAGGAGACAGGAGACAGCAGACAGGAGACAGGAGACAGGAGAATCATCGATAGTATCGTATCCTACGCTGCTCGCTACCATCGCTCGTCCGCTCAACGACCAAACCTACCGCATCACGTCTGGACTTCGGTATATTCCACGAAAACCGCCTACGCCAAAGCCCACAAGGGCAATCTCACCACCATACAACGATGTGCCTAGTCATCTTCGGCCTCTTCGTCTGTGGATGCCCTCCAACGCCTTGCTACCCATATATCCGGCTGTGTCCCGCGGCACTGCGCAGGCCATACCGTGTAGCGTGTCCAATGGAAGAGAGGGTGGCAAAAGCAGTTATGAGTACTGACATTTGTGGGTGGTGCAAGAGTGTGCAGAATGAGTGTCATAGGGGAGAGCGGAGGGATAGGAGACGGGGGGGGCGTGTTAGGGAATGGCAACGGGAGAGGGGGTACTGGTAGGCTGGGAAGGCGAGCGACTGGGCGGGTTGTTGGGGGGAAATGGCGAGATTGTATGCCGATTGGGTTTATTCTTTTTTTTCCTTTTTGCATTGCAAGCGCTCGAGCGGTACATGGCGAGTCTGAGCGATGGTTGTCGAGGCGTTGGCCTCCTACAGGCAGTCTTTTGGTGAGGCGGATACTGCTACCGAAAGTAGGGATACACTTGTTCAGCTGGACAATGGCAGTAGATCATCATTGTTGTTGCAGATCAAGGCGACCCAACAGGAAAGTGAACGAAAGTTAATCAACGAGACCTCCGCCCGCCCCAGACAGGCGAGTAGTGAGTAGTTAGAGGGCCAACAGCGACACGAACGACTACGTTAGGCTTAGCTGACCAAAGGGTGGATGCCTGAGTAGGCAGGCACAACCCAGACAGTAATATGGGGCGCGATCCACGCTCCGTCGTCCACTTCCACTCATCGTCCATCTTTCATTCCATCGTCCTCTCGTTCTGGCGACGTAAACTCGCTCTGGTGGTGATGTGTTGGTCCCTGCGCGACATTTCCCACCTGCTGACTCTTGCTCCAGCATCATCCTTTCCCGGCGCCTCCATCCCCATCCGTAACTCCTCTTACAGGTCGCCCTGGAGAAACGGCTGCTGCAGGTCCGGGGAAACTCCTGATACATCGTCACCACTCGCTGGCTGCTCCGACAATCCGCGAGCGAGGCTGTTAAACTCACAGGATGAGGCGACGACAGGTCAGACGGCAAAACGCGCACCCACCTATCCCACCTGTACGCCCAGCAGCGGCGTTTTATAGATGGGCCCTTCTGTGTTTCGTCGCAACGGCTTGTTTGACGCGGCGCACGAGAGCTACAGTGTCACCGATTCATTGTTCAGCCGGGCGGCGCTCGACGTCCCGCCGTGAGATCAGCGCCTTTGGAGGTGAACCACCTACCACGGGGGCCGGAGCGGCCGGGGAGGCACTTACGCATGCGCACATGTCCTATCGGCGCCGGGGAGGCAAAAGTAACTGCAGTGCGCTCTGCATCGAAGCCCCCCCAATTTGGTCGCCCTGTTTCTGCAAAAGTGAGGCTGACGACCTAAGCGAGGACGCGATGCCCGGAATTCCCTCTCCATCCCTTCCAAGCTCCAACGCCTATGTGACAGCGGCCGTGGTGGGCCGCCTGCGACGCCATGCCATCTCACGATGGTGGAGAGTGGTGGAGCGGTGTATTGGTGTGTTCTAGCGGTGTGCTACCCGGGATGGCCTGCACTGCCGCTTCACAATCCGCACGCGCCGTCGAGCAACGGCACCATCACACGTCCTGCGTCGGTGGTCATCACTCCGGTAATGGTTAAATTTTTCGCTGAGGGCATGGTCAAAGCAGCCGCCTTTTAAACAAGTATGCAAGGGCCCCGTTCCTCGCTCTCGAATCTGAGCCGCAACGTCCCATCCCACCATACTCTTGCCGTACCATTGCACAAGCCAGACACAAAGGCACGAGCGAGTCAGAACCGCCCAAGTCTGTTTGGATTCTGCAACCCACCTTGCTGCGTCTCACCCTGATTTGACGCTGTGAGTAAAATAAAACGTGTAGTATTCCTGTTTGTCTCTCCTTTTCTCCTTTTCTCTCTTTTGTGCTTTGCCTTTCCACGGCAAAGCTCTTTTCGTCCGAAGCTCCATCTGGAGCTTCTTTCCGCAAACGTCCTATCGTCCTGCGTTTCTTTCAACCCAACTTTTCTCCTCATCCCGCCATGGTAACAGGGCGCGCGCCCTGATTCCCTACGTCGCCCCGCTACCACATCTATCGGCACGAGCATATGAGAAAGGTAACTCCTTTCACAAGCGCGACTGCCGACACTGTACCGCGTCTCGCAACTTGTCTGTCTGACTCGGACCGTCTGCTGGTTCATGCGGGCGCCCGAGACTCAGTCAAACAGCCGCGAACACGTTTCCAGCTTGTGTCTCTGCAAACCGCGCGTCTTCTTGTATGGTTTGGTGGCTAACCTTGACGCAGTGAAGAGCAACAACACATGCGCTTTATCTGATCGGTGGCTTTCCCCCAACATACTGATTACTCTGCGCCCCACACGCCCACCTGCTCACCAAAGATTTCCTGCAACATCCATCGACATCCATGAAGGCTCGCCACTCGCTGCAGAAGGGCTACGAGGGGTACCGTCGAGCCAGTATGGGTGCGCAGTCGCCCAAAGCTGCCGGGAGCAGCACTTCTTATCGACCAGCCGATACGCTCTGCCCGTTACCTCCGACTTCGGATGTAGAACACATGACCGGGGTCATCGACGCCGCAGGCTCAGCGTGGCAAAGCACCGTCGTCAACTCAGGATGCGCCAACCAAGAAGCGTGTGACCGACGGCAGAGCAGGAGATTGACTCCAGAAAGGGACGACTGTTCAAGCCTTCCGTCTAGCACACGCACGAGAGAACAAACTATACCATATCAACTGGCCGAGCTAATCATGGACATGATTCCGGGGATCGAGGGGGAAGAGATGGGGGAAGCCTTCCAGGATGCGGCTGAGCAACCACCGGTAACAAAGCAATCTTTGGGTGAGCTCGACATTCAGAACATCATGAAAAATATCAAACTACGGCACGACGTCAACTTCGACAAGGATCTCAGCTTTCGACCAAATCTTGATGGGCCAAAGGGGCAAGAAAAGAGGCGGCATTCGGACAGGTATTGGAGAGCACTGGTCGCCGAATTAGAACTTTACGTACGGCTCTTTCACGGAACGCCATCGATGGGCAGCATGAATGAACCAAAGTGGGCTGGATTTGTCCAACACGCGCAAAGGAGAATACCGAAAATGTTCGAGACTATTCACGAAGTGCTGAAGAGCTTGGTACCGGATCGGGACCATGCAAGGATTGACGAGCATTTTGACGTGAAAATGTTGATGCAGGAAATCGAGCAAGGGGTGTGCGATCTGGTGAAACGAACGGAATGGGTGGCGACCTTGCTGAAGGAGCATTGTGCGCCTATGCGTGATGTCTATGTTGACAGCATGGTTGAGAAGACAAGAACCGGTGTGGCGAAGAACAGCTCATGTTTGGTTATAAGTGGCCTGCGGGAGCTGCTCGGGATACTGGAGGCAATGAAGTTGGTAAGGATTACGACTGTCTCGATCATATGTGGGAAACTAACAAAATCAGGATGTCGCCAATCATCAGATACGGAACCTCAAGACACTCCTCATTGATGATACAGTCAACTTCGAAAAACATTATCACCTAGAACGCCTGGTCGGCAAGCAGTCAAAAGTGGACATCGACGGTGCGATGAAGTGGTGGGCTCTCGTCATCCGACGCTCCCACTACCAAAGCGATTCCACCAGGGATGTATCTCGGTTTCGGCTCGAAAACTTCACCCAAGCAGTCGTCGCGAGCTTGTTTACGCAAAATGGCCTAGCTGAGCTCCCCGATACGTTTTATCTCGACCAAGAAAGACTACGGGTGTTGAAGTCCGAAGTAGACGATCTCACTCATTTTGAAATCTGCGTAGACGTGTTCGCGCAGTGTCTGAAGGAATTTGGATACAACGGGCCCATTACCGCCGCCGCAGAAGCCCAGCTCCGCACCGCTCTCTCCGCCATTGTTGGTGAAGGCATCATCCTCGCCCCTCAATCCTGGATGTATCTTTCCGAAGCGCTCTCCCTAGAAATCTACCGTCAAGCACTTCTCCTCTCTGGCCGGCCGTTTACATACGATCACTACAAAATGCAGCGAGCGAGCCAGCTGCTCCAAAAAAGGTTCCAATACTTTTTTTCCAATTACTCCGCGAAAATGCGCAGTGCCATCCTGTTACAGGTTCAGACTTGCACAAACAAGCACCGCAACGCCTCACCGATCGAACTCTTCAACAAGCTCGTCGTCCCTGCGTCAGCTTCGACCCCACTTGCTCTGGCTGCAGCGCCCCCTCAGCCGACTAATACGTTTTCTTTATCTTCCGATCGTGTCAATGACCTGGCACATCGTATTACACACATCACTCTTCTGCACTGGCGCGTTTGGGGTCAAATTGCGTATGTGCATGAGGACAGCGCAGCACCCAACACGTCACTAGCGCCACAATCCTTGGTCCAAACGACCGAAAAACCGCTGGCATCGCAGCTTCACACCACGTACCCGGGATCAACGCTCGCGGAGGATACTGAGATGAGCGAACTTCCCGATACCGAGGTCGCCGGCGGCAGCGTGCGAAGCACCGAACTACCTTGACTTTCAACTTTCCTTTTTTGACAGCTTGACCTTGACATTCCTTAGCCTAATACCCCCAGCCTTTCATTTGCGTGTTGGGTTACTCTGCTCTGCATTGGAGAATCTGTCATTCAGATTGGAGTCGGGGTTTGTATTTTTTTTATTGATGAGGTGTAACATTCTGGTGTTGGAGTTCAGGTTGGGATTGTCTTGTGCGTCTATCTACAATTGCATTGGCATGGCGTAGGTGTTCTGATCTTTGCGATGGGATAGCGTGGGGTTGAATGAAAGATACTTTGCTCGTTATTCTTGTCCTATCTTGGCTTCGGTGCTCTGAAATGACGTCTCTACAGCACACATGGTTTGTTCTTGTGTGAAAGCAGCTTCGAGTCGCCCATTCTCCTTGAAAACGAAAAGTGGATTCTCATCATGTAGTTTCCGATTCATCCTCTTCGCTCCTGAACTTCATGGGCTGTATAGTTGTGGAATATGGGTCAAACATGTTGGAGATGTGATAGCCTGTTGAACATTGCGCATCAACTTCCCACTTCTTGACGGTGAATCCAAGTCGCAGGGACCTCGTACTGGGACCTCGTACAGGGTTTTGAATAAGCTGCCCATCTCTTGAGGTTTTATTCGGTTGCCCATTTCATACGGGCTACATTCCACCCCCTTTGTGATTAGTCAGCACCAACACAAAGTTGGGCCTACTTTACATACCTTTTCCACCCTCGGCTGATATCGATGCTGCCCCTTTGCTCATCCTCCTCATCTTCCTTCGTCCGTCCCTTTCGCGCGCCCTCTTCTCCCCCTTCAACTTCGAAATCTGTTTCATTCGTATCTCGGCATGTTGCAAGCTCCAGCACTAGTAAAAACCCGTGATTTCAAGGTCCACGTGATTCTCAAATCACCGGGTTTTATCGGTAGACACGGTAAGGATGTTCGGCGCAACTGCCGACATGTATCTATCCCAGATCACGATTCATGTACGTACTCACGCACTCGCGATGCAAACTTAACCCTGTAGCGCAGCACTCCAGCCAACGCAACGATTCGCATCTGCATCCGGCTTCACATGATTCGCCAACCAAATAATGCTCCCTGACAGTCTACTCCAAGCCTGCACGGTTGCGTGCCTTCCATCCTGCATTTGAAACAACACGCGCATGGTTCGAGCAAGATCAAGGTTTGCGCTAATCATGTGGTTAACAAGGCAGCTTCATAGTACATACAATGTGCATGGCTGAGTATAGGAAGAGCTGTGCTGTGCAAACGTTTGGTAGATTCCTACTCAACTGATCTACCCACCACCACCCCATGTACAAGTGCCAGTCGCGGCGCAGTCCGTCGTGACGCAGCCCAACCTACCCTACCATGTGCACTTCCCGGCCAAGGAAACAAAGGGTATACACAATCTGCCTTTGACCATACAGACAAGGAGTCGCCGATTACAAAAGAGTATTCGCACACAAGCACGTTACAAGGGACGTGATGTGAAGTCAAAGACATGGCAATGATCAGGTGTCAAAACATAGGAAAACTAGCGGTATAGCAGATGACGAGAGATGCGACATGAAAAAAAAAACAAGAAACTGGAAGAGTGCAGACCGCATTTTTTGTTGATTACTTGCAGACCCGTATATGTACGTAAGCCTCGCTCGCTGACCGAGTGAAGGCAGCGCCATTCCACCGCAGCCCAACCCACTCTCTAAACGGAAACAATCCAAGCCGTGCACCGTGAAAGGTGACACCGCCACTGGACACACGATGTAGGGCAAAAATAGCCTGGTAGAACGACAACTCGGGTCTCTGCACAACCGATGCGGATGCTATGCAGTACAACAGAAGGATGGATGGTTTGATGGGTGCGAATGTGCAAAAACCTGCCTTTGAACGCCGCCTTGGATATATGGATTAAATGCAGATGACAGGGAAGAAAGTGAATATGGCTAGAAGTTCTGGGCGATACCACTGTTTCCTTGCTGCGGGAAGACAGACGGGCTCTCGATCCTCGTGTTCCGCCGCGCTGACACGTCTCGTATGACGGGTTGTTGTGGTGCACCATATCCATTCGGATCGTATGGGCTGGCGTGGTAGTAGCCTTGGTTGTTGTCGCTGTAGTAGTCTTGTTGATTGTTCGCGGGTACCGGGTAATCGCCCGAGTTGTCCGATCGGTCGGCTGCAGAGTAGGACGAGGATGCGTTGGACGGGCCGCGATGCACGCCCTGGTTCTGGTTGGCATTGGGAGCCGCACCGAGGGCCCCGATGCCATCCGAGTCCAGGGTTTCCCGGCGGCCGTTCACAAGAGGGTCGCCGGAATGGCTGTCGGAGTTTCCTTGGGTCGGCGAGCTGGGGCTGTGGTAGCCGCCGGGGTTGCTGTTGCTATCAGAGTAGGTCATGCCGCTCGTCAGGGTGTTGGATGCTTTGCGGTTCGAGGAGGTGGCCGTGTTGCCCCATCCTCGGTATCCGCTCTGGTCCTCGGCCATCTCCGACTGCATGCCGACGGCGGGCAGGGTAGGGTCGTTGTTGGGGTTGAAGCCGTATTCCTCGACTTCCTTCCTGCGTGCCTCTTCGGCGTTCTTCTTCGTCTTACGCCGCCTCCACAGCAGGATCCCGGCGATGACAAGCAGGGCTACGACGACGACGGGAACCACGACCGCAATTGCCGTCTTCCCGCCGGTGGTAAGGCCGCCACCTGCCTTGTCGCCTTGGGGATCCTGCAGTCCCGGGGCAGCGGTGTCCGATGGCGAGGAAGAGGATGATTGGGATCCATTGCCGGTCGGGTTGGGGTTGGTGGTCCTGGTGACGACGATGGTCGAAGGCGTGGGGGTTGCGCCAGCCTCGGTCGGGGTGATGGTCGTCACCGACGTGGACGTCTGCGTCGAGGGCGCCGGCGAAGGTGCAGTCGTAGTCGACTGGGGCGATTGCGACGGCGGGTTGCTCGATGGAGGAGGGGCCGAGGACGGCGCGGGGGTGTTGCTCGAAGGGGGCAAGGTTACAGGCGTCGACGAGCCGGCCGAGGTGGGAGGAGCGACTGAAGAGGAAGACGATGTTAGAGACGGCTGCTGGGAGGAACTTTGCGTCGGCGACGAGGCCGGCGACGAAGAGCTGGATGCAGGCGCTGCGGACGACTCGGTTGGACGTGATTCCGACGGCAGCGAAGAGGGAGAGGGCGAGGGAGAAGCAGCAGGAGAGGCAGAGGCAGAGGCAGAGGCAGAGGCAGAGGCAGAGGCAGAGGCAGAGGCAGAGGCAGCGGGAGAGACTGAAAGAGGAGCGGATTCAGAGGCAGCGAGAGGCAACGTACTGGACGTGGTGTTACTCATGGCGGCCGCTGTATCGTCGGTCGAGGGAGACGAGACGACGTTCCGGCAGAGTAAAGAATACAAGCGGCGAGCAACTGCTCTGCTTCGCGCCCGGTGCTGGAGGATCGCTAGGGCTGGGACGTGTCAGAGAGGAGTCGCGGTCTGTGTCAGGCAGGAGCGAGCGGCAACACGACGGCGGTGAAACGCAGCAATGACGGAGCGGAGAATCGCAGGACGCTGTGGGTGGTGCAGGAGGTTGCGCAGAGGAGTGGAGAATGGAGATTGGGGAGGAGGTCGACGTGTTGATCGCTCGCCCGTTCCAGGGAACAGGCGAACAGGCGAACTCTCCAATATGCAATCGTGGCGGCAAATCAAGGCACACCGGCCGTTGGCTATTACACGTCGTTCAAGGATGCGCTGCGTGCGAGGAGCCATCCTGCATGTCGCCTTTTCAGCACCAGCTTTCCTCGCCGCCGACCAGCCCATCTCGGCCTCCTCCCAAAGCGCAGCGGGAAAGCGGAGTCGTTGGGCCCAATCTGCCCAATGCGTCCTAGCCCCGTTCCGCTTCGGGCAGCTCGACGCCTTCCGTCCAGCGCCAGGCATGGGGCTCAGCCTCTCGCTCGCCCTCCCTCGACCCTCTCTCGACCCTCTCCCGCGCTTCTGAGCTTCGCACATTCTCGCGCTCCAGTGTGTGTGTGTGCCGTGCTGTACCATGTAGGGACACACCGCAGGAGAAAATGGCATCGTGCCCCCCCCTGGTTGCGTCCCCTGCATCGGCGTCATGCTCTGCGAAATGCACGCCTAGCGCCCGGCGGATTGGCTGCCCTTCAATATTGCGAGCGTCCATCGGCAGGTTGCACCGAGCAACATCAATAATGGCTTCAGAGGGTACGGCTGACAGGCCCCCCAGCATTGCCATTGGCATTGGCATATGGCGTCAGGGTTCCGGCCGAGGCTGGCTGGCGAACAAAGTTTGCAACAAGGCTGATGGTATGGTACCGATGAAATGTACTTCAGAAGCAAATGCTTCCGATCGGATCGACAACTTGGCGCTTGGCCAGGGGTCTGATACAAAATCCCCACAGCGAAGATGGAACATCGCAGATGCATGACGAGTGTACATGAAAAATCCCCATCACCAGCACAACCATCACCTAAATCAACCCAGGCACAATGGCCTTCCTCTTCCCCACTTTTTCCTTGCCAAACTTCTTCTCGTACCACCTCTTCCCCTGCAGCGCCCTCGGCAGCATGGTACTGATCTCATTCACGAGGAACGTCCGCGCAGGCGTACATGCCCAACCACCCACCATCCAGTACCCCGCCCACTCAATCCACTCACACAAATAATGCGCATATAGCACATAGGCGAACAGCCCGTTCTTCGGCAGCATGTACACCTTATCCACTCCCTCCATCGGCTTCCCCAGCTTCTCTGCTTCGGCACGTTGCTTGCGGTCCGCGGAGCGACGAATCTCGCGCAAGTCGTCGTCGTGGAAGATGTTGCCCAGAAGCCCCCAGGCCCAGATCACAAGCCCGATTTCCATACTCATGTAGCGTCCAGCCCAGTCCGCGTCGCTTGTTGGGCCGTACCCGGCGAGCCACCCCGCCATGGAGATCGAGTTGAAGAGTTGGAATGCGAGGGCCATGACCCAGACCAAGGGGGACATGGGCGACATGCTGGGGTTGAGGAAAAGGGGCGAGAGGACGGCGCGGTAGACGTAGTGTATAACCTACACCACCACCATCATCATCATCATCATCAGTGCGTGTCCGTACATGTTGCATGTTGGGTCGTTGCAACAACGTACAAAGCAGCCAGCCATCGTCCAGTTTCCCCAGGGCAGCGACTCAAAGCCCAACTCCTTCGGAAGTGTGACCATGATGTAGATGAGCGTGATGAAGCCTGCCGACTCCATCGTGAACCATCCCCATTTGCCGGATATGTTGAAGCGCGAGTCGTTTGATGTTTTACCTTGCGGGTACCAATCCACGAGCCATTGGAAGGCCGTGACCTGATTCGCAGTCGCAGTCAGCTTTCCACTCATCGCAGGAATCGGGCGAAATGCGTGGGATTCGTACGTACCACGGGGAAGAAGCTAAACAGCGTGCATGTCCATTCCCACGTCTCACGCGACGGTGGGAGTACGCCTGGTATGATCGCCATTGTTGAAGCGCGGCTTGGGTCCTGCGGTGGTGGTGAGGCGCTGCTGTCGGCACCACCCTCCTATGTGATGTGTCATGAGGTCATAACACAAGCATTGTAGGTACGTCAAGCGCATTGGGCAAGTACGAACAGGTATCGCATCTGCCAAGTATATATCCATGTAGTATATGCGTTTACCGAAACAAGAACCAACCATTGCAGGCACCATCGTGTACTGAAGAGTCAAGACCGCCCAAAAAAAAGCACAAGATCCGTATCCTACCATTTATTCGTTCCTTCATCCTTCCCATCCCCAACACCCTGCTTCTCCGGTGCCCAGCTGGCGTCGTCGATGCTGTGCACCACCTCATGCACATCCAACCTATTCTCCATAATCTCCTTTCCATTCACAAGATCATTCTCATCCGCCCTCTTTCCCGCTTCCCGCTCGTCCTTGGCAATTCCGGCCTTGATATGTCTGTACACGAGCCTGCTCCTCGCGACGTGCAAGTTCGCCTCCACGAACCACAGCTCGTCCATCAACCCTGCAGCCTCTCTCCACGGTGACTTGTCGAGAGAGAGATAGTTGCCTTCGAAGAGGATCAAACGAACGGACGATCGTATGGCCATGTCGTCGGCTACAGGGTCCTTGATGGCGTGGTCAAAACTGGGTGCGAAGAGGGTCGGCGTCTCGGGACATATCGGTTCCCGCAGTTTCTTGACGAGGGTGAGGAACGAGTCGCCGTCGAAGGTGAATGCGGCGCCTCGTCGGGCATGTGCAGAAATCGGGTCGGGCATGGCGTCCAGCTGGTCTCGGGAGAGATGGTACCCGTCCATGGGGATAAACGCGGCCAGAGGGCTGCTGGCCGATGTGCCTGGCGACTGCTTGGCATGCAGTTCGTTGAGGCGGTTGGAGACTATGGCTGTGAGGGTCGTCTTGCCGGAGCCAGGAATGCCTGACACGGCGACCATGTAGCGTTTGGAGAGAGGGACATGGTGGAATTTCTCTAGTGTAGCCCGCAAGTCAACCGTCCATCTACTCTCGCGAGGGGAAGACCGGACGTTACCCCATGTTTGCGTGACCAATCGGTCGACCTGCTCTTCCATGGTCACTTGCAGTTGTCCTGAAGATTGCCATCGGATCAGGAGGGAAGAGTGACGTCGAGCCGCGCGCGGGGAGCCCAATGCACGTGATCGGCGGACGAGACCACGTGAAGGCATTGCGTACACCATCGCCAGCATGCCATCCGTAGCCCATTTCGTGCCATGCCTACGATGAGCCGGAAAGAGAGAGACTTGGACTCATCGTGGTCGGCATGGGAAGAGGGCGAGACGGCGTGCTGAGTAGAGCAGAAGGGAAGCCAGCCAATCAGGGGCCTCGCCTGTCCGCACCCACCTGCACACCCCCTGAGCAGTTCGCAGCAGAGCCGGCGCAGCATCCGACAAACTCTCCCCCAAAGCCACCGCTCCCGCCTCTCGATCGCTGGCGCGTGTCCAACATCGGTAAATGGCAGCCTGGGCAAACTGAGCAACAAAAGGCCATGCGGAAATCGCCCGTTCACTCGCCCCCGCCCTGCCAATTGACCGGCATCGCCAACCACGCTCGCTGTGCCGACGAAACCGAAGGCGCTAAATCGGGAGCTTGACGCGACGCAAGCATGCAGCTTCCCACTTCTCTCCTCTACGCCATCCTCACGCTGCTGCCCCCCGCTGTCGTTGCGGCCGATGATGGGGCCGCTGCGAACAACGCCTCGCTGCTGTGGGGCCCGTACCGGCCGAACCTGTACCTGGGCATCAGGCCGCGGGTGCCGGAAAGCTTGCTCATGGGGTTGATGTGGGGGAAACTCACGGGGGGAGAACAAGGTGCGCCGGGCGATGGGATGTGCGTGTGGAGAGGGGAATTGTCTAATGAGTGCAGACCTCAGGCATGCATGTGACGCCTCGGACGCCATGGCCAGCTACGGCTGGTCCGCATACGACACCCGGCGCGGCGGCATCCAGACGATAGAGGACAAGGGCAACGGTGTAGACATCACGACGTCGTATGTGAAGAGGTCGGACGCGCAGGATGCGGGGAACTGGGCGCTGCGCATTTCAGGGAGGCCGAGAAAGAATGCAAGGGCGGGCTTGAAGACGAGGGTGGTGTTCTACGTCGCCATGGAGGCCATGGAGAAGTGTAAAGAGTGCAAGCTCGAGGCGCTGGCCACACAGCAGGGACAGGGCGGCGACCAGTATATCGAGGCGGTGAACATCCATTCGGAACATCCCGCGCTGGGCACGGCGGGAATTCGTATACCACGCCCATTCGATGTCGATGGAGATGGGAAGCCCGGGGACACTGTGGTGAAGAGCATGAATGCGCCGGCAGGTCAGCAATGGAATGCAAAATGTGAGTGCGGCCGTTCCCGGAAATCCCACCTAGTTTGCAGGCACTAATCATGATGTGGAAGAAGCTCTCTTCATAGATGCGCTCAATCGAGAGAACAACGTCTTGTCGAATCAGCCCGGCCGGGGCAATATGCATTTTGTGCAATTGATCTTCAAAGACAGCTTCGAAGTAAGGCAATCGAAAGAAGAGGTAGATTCAAATCTAAAATGTTGCAGTTCGATATTCTATACTCATCATCCGCAGCTGCGACGGCGATGACATGTAAAGCCCCCCTATTCAATGCTCGACCACCCCATCACTGACCTTTTTTTTTACAGCCAACGACCTTTCCAAGGAGCTGAACAGTACCATAGATTCCTTTCATTCCAAGTTCGCTTCCGTATTCGTCCCGCGACCACCGTTTGGAACCGAAGCCTACGCGTCATTCGGGAAATCGCTCATATCCAATCTGCAAGGCGGTCTAGGCTATTTCCACGGCGATGTCAAGGTGGACATGACCAAGAATGACGCAGTCGATGAAACGACACCGCGCTTCTGGGAGAAAGCTGCGACTGCTCGTGAAGGTATCAAGCCCAAGGTCAGAGGTCCCTACGAGCTCTTCAGCCATGTACCATCCCGTTCATTCTTCCCTCGAGGCTTTCTTTGGGACGAGGGTTTTCACCTCATTCCAATGCTGGATTGGGATGCCGATCTTGCGCTGGAGGTGGTCCGCAGCTGGCTTTCGTTTGTCGACGAGGAAGGATGGATCGCCAGGGAGCAGATCCTAGGCGACGAAGCAAGATCCAAGGTTCCCGACAAGTTTGTTGTCCAGCATCCGAACATCGCAAATCCGCCAACACTGTTCTGGATCGTCTCCAAGGTTGTTGATGTGTTGCAGGGGAACGCAAAGTATGCCGGGCATCGATCCGACTATCTGAAGAATGAAGAGAAGGGACGAGAGTTGATTGCCGAGCTGTACCCCAAGATGAAGCGACACTACGAGTGGTGGAGGAAGTCGCAAGCTGGGGATGTAGAAGCGCACTCGCGGCCGCGTGTAAACCTCGATGAAGGATACAGATGGAGGGGACGCGTACCCGATGCCAATCTTGCAAGCGGTCTTGACGACTACCCTCGTCCCGAGCCACCCAGCATAACCGAACTGCACGTCGATGCACTTTCCTGGGTCGGCGTCATGGCCGAGACCATGGCAAAGCTTGCTCGCTATACCAGCAATGAGGCGGACATTGTCACGTTTCAGGCCCAGCTTCGCAACATTCGATCCAACCTCGACACAGTGCACTGGTCCGAAGGGGACAAAATGTACTGCGACACCTACGTCTCGGGCGAAAAGCATAAATTCTTTTGTCCCAAAGGCTACGTCTCACTGTTCCCTTTCCTCACCGGCTTCTTGGGCCCAGAACATATCCATCTCAACGCTACACTCGACATCATCCGCGACCCCAAGCACCTCTGGACAAACTTCGGCATCCGCAGCCTCAGCCCCGAGAGCCCAAAGTACAACACCAACGAGAACTATTGGCTCAGCCCGATCTGGATCAACATCAACTACCTGATCATCGAGAGGCTGCTGGATCTTTCCCAACGCGAGGGCGCGCTCCAACAGCGCTGTCGGGAAATCTACATTGAGCTCCGCGCCAACGTCGTAAACACGGTGTACAAGTCCTTCAAAGACACGGGCTTCGCATGGGAACAGTACGATGCCGCGACGGGTACGGGGCAACGAACCCAGGGCTTCACGGGGTGGACATCCCTGGTGGTCAAGATCATGGCGTTTCCCGATTTGGACACCAAGGCCGGGTTTGGCAGCGGGAGTTGGTCTGCGGGACACTTTGGCAAGGAGGGCGTCAAGGGGAGCATCGGGTGGGCGGTGCACGAGGTGGAAGAGCAAGGTACGTGGGGAGCGGGCGGACTCTTGTTCGCGGTCGGCGCCATGATTTTCCTGTTTGTGACGAGGAGGAGGTTTGTGGGGAGTTTGAGGAGGTGGAAGAGGACGGTGTAGGTTTCGGTTTCGGTGTCGGTGTCGGTGTCGGTGTGGATGTGGATGTGGATGTGGATGTGGATGTGGATGTGGGTGTATCTATGGGGCAGAGACTTTGGGGACAATCTCACCTGCTTTTGGTCACGGTATCATCATGGTAGGATGAGCTGGAAGGGATGGCGTGAGTTGGAGAGGGGAGAGAACTGCGACGGGGGAAAAAGGGGCGTTGGTGGTGGTGATGGCCTTGACACTGCGTCTGTACTTTTACTACTGTACCACCGGGACCAATAGACGACCTTTTTTATTTATTTATTTTTTTTTCTTCAATACCATCCGAAGACGAAAATCTTCTACCTGTATGTTGGATGCTTTTCTTTTTTTTTCTTTGTAGAGTGAAGAATTTTCTTTCAAATGACGGAATGGTGGTAGATGATCGATGCCGGTTTCCAATCCAAAGCGCATGCAAGATTCAGGATCATGACTTTCATAGATTACACTACCAAGCCTAATTCGGTCGTATCTATCATGGGTCTGTCCGATGCACATCGCACATCTAGTCTACCTGCACACGTAGATTGGAGAAAAAAAAAGAGGGTATTACAAGCGCGCCTGATAACAAACGCCAATGCCTATGCTTCTTCTTCTTCTTCTTTCTTTGTCTATCGCTCCCTGGCCATGCTAAGATGCCTAATCAGATCAAATCAACTTTTTGTAATATTTCCAAATGCCCAAATGTAATGTACGCCGACATCCAGTCCACCGAGGGGATGGACGTGATGAGATCGCTAAACGCGAAATGTAGATGTGAGCGGGAACCGAGAGGGGGGGTGGGATGTGGAGGTGGGGATTATGTACAGCCGAGTGAGGGATGTTGTGAAGATGGAGACTGGAGTCGAGAGGTAGTGGGTGTTGAGTCCGGGTCGTGGTGCCGTTCGTCGTGATCGAAGGGCGTCTATATCCTAATCTCCTGCAGAATCTTGCTGTCTTGCTGCAGCCTCAACAATTCCCTCTGTTCCTGGAACGCCCTCCGGCTCATCTCAAGCACCATCTCGAAGCCCTCGCGTCCCTTGGCGGCATTCTGCTGGAACCGCTCCACGGTAAACTGCTCGATGCTGTTCCGAATCTTCTGCCAGCCGCCACACAGGGCGGTGATTTCCGCACGCTGCATGAAGTTTGTTTTTGTCGAGGGCGAGGTGGCCGAGGGCTGGTAGATGCAGGTTTCACGGACGTTGAGGAGGTCGGACCATGTCATGTTCATGGAGCAGAGGGTTACGCGTTTGGCGGACGGGTCGACGTAGGAGGTTTCGTAGACGTGCGATGTGTCTTGGCCGCCGAGGAGCGTGTTGATCCATTTCGGGGTGGATTGGCGACAGGTTATCAGTCGTTCGGTACGTAGCTGTCGATGCTGTTAACGGGATGGGAGAGGGAGATGGTGTACGGGAACGCTCACGATGCCGGTCTCGGAGTCCACCGTCCGTGAGAGCGTGTCGACGGCAATCACGTGCGGCGTCTTCTCGTTCCACGGACCGTACTTGCGCCAATTCGAAGTCGACACCTCTTCCCACGAGTAGTCGAACTCTGTGCTCTGCTGGAAGATCTTCATCGTCGCGGTCGTGGGTGCGTGCACTGTCGGCGCGTGTGCCTTGACTCTGGCTGGTCGGGGCCGGTGCTTTGTCTGATACGGGTGCCGCGATGTACTCGATGGGTTGATGGGTTGATGAGGTGTCGAGTTGATGGTTGTTGGCGTGAAGCCGTGTTATTTGATTTGGGTGCAAGGGCAGCGAAAGGAGGTTTCTAGAAAAAAGCAAGGGCCGTGCGGCAATAGCGATGCCGAAAGTCTCCAGTCTTGGCCGAGCGATAACGATAAGGGTTGGTTGGGCAGATGAGTCAAACGGTCGATGGCGGATTTCGATGCCAAGGGGGTGCGTGTATGGGTGCGAAAGGAATGCGCACGCGAGCAACAATACAACGAGTAGGTGTGGATAAAGGAATGTTGTAGAGGGAGTGCTTTGGTGTCATTCACCGTTGCGGGAAACATGCATTGTAGGCCATCGGCCGGGACGGCATTTCTTTCGCCACTCGGCTCTCCACCAAACAGAGTTCGCAGATTGCATGAGTAAGCCGCTCTGCATGTGCCACACGCTCTGGTTCGCTCACGCGCTCCGCGACTCTCCGATGACGTTGATTTGCCGTGCCATTGGCCGGAAGGCGGACATGTGCGGGTCGGTGGACAGGACGCTGTGAGCGATGATGCTGCGCACGTGTGATGTGACGAGGAATACTTGCGATGAGCCAAACAAGATGATTCTGCCGAACATTCGCTACAAATACACCATCACGATCCGAAGAGCTGCCCACACAGGCGCTCAATTCAGAATCCCTAGTCATACATGCCAGCCAGAGTAGTACAGTACAGTAGAAATACACTCACGACCTCCAGTCCCAATGCATCCAGTCCATTGCCGTCACATCGCCAGAGGGGGGTATAGAACATCAGAGTCGAGAAAGCACGGGAAAACGCCAGACGATC
Source organism: Corynespora olivacea (assembly GCA_019202945.1). Lineage (NCBI taxonomy): Eukaryota > Fungi > Ascomycota > Dothideomycetes > Pleosporales > Corynesporascaceae > Corynespora > Corynespora olivacea. Next base: position 86,356 of record JAGQEM010000026.1, read on the forward strand.
CGGTCCGAAAATCACTCGTCGTACTCATCCAAAGGCGCGACACCAGCCGCGGCCAGGGCACACTCGACAGCTTCCCTGCGGTCCCAAAAGTACTCGCGCATCCACGCCGCTACCATATCGAAGGCTGAGATGGCGGAAGCGCTGCTCAAGAGGCGTTCGTGTCGCGTCCAGGGCATGTTGAGCCATGTGGTTTCTGGGAAGCGGCGTTGAAGATTCGAGAGCAAGGAAGGCGGCCCTGTGACACGTTTGTGGTGGAGGAGTCCGGTTTGTGCTAGACTGAGGATACCGGAAGCGATGCACATGACAGCTACCAGATCTGGAGAGGAGCATTGGGTGTCCAGGAAGGACGCCGCGGAGACCGGTGGCTCCGTCGAAGAGAAGGATCCGGGAATGATGAGGATGTCGAACTGAGGGGCATCCTCAAAGGAATTCTGAACTCGAGTCAGCCAAATGCTCAATGGACGGAGGCGGCGAACGAAGGGGGAGGGCGTGTGGTAACCTTTAACTCCTTGCCAGACTCTCTCAGCTAGCTCCATGCATCATAAAGCAAGACCATGGGAATCCGGCGCGACCGAGAAGAAGAAGTGGTTTCTTGGCCAGGAGGCATATGGCTCTACGTGGGTGTGTATGACGATCGTGCTGGCTAATACAGCTTAGCTCACCGTCACTGGCATGCGGGCGCCCGAAGTGATGGGAAACGACCCCTCTCCCGTCTCGCTGACATATCGAATGTCAAGCTCGTCTACAGCTTCGTCCAGCGTGCTCGTTGGCGCGTTCAGTCTGCTGATTCGGCTTCGGCCAATCTTGGCCAGCACGTCGACTACGGCGAGATCCAGGAGCTGGACTTGATCATGGCCGAGGACGAGGACCCCGATCCTTAGCGATGATTTGGACGGTGGGGCGTAGTGAAGATTGAGTTCTTCCTCCGAGGTTGAGGATGTGGTGCAGAAGTAGACTACAGGAGAGGATGGAAAGTTAGTGGAGCTCATCTAGTGGGATGCCAGTACACGTTGCCTTGAACGGCGACAACAAGTATACGGCTCCAGGGCCAAGTGGCATGGACGTGCAGAGTAGTGTACTATATAGTGTTCGCGTACATAGATCTGCCGAGGACGGGAACGACGTATATCCTCTTGGCGTGGACATGGCGATATAGTGGTATGACGGAAAGGTGACAACGACAAAAGGGGAAAGTAAAAAGCCCTGTACAGAAGACAGTGGGATGAGGGTGGAGTGATGTCCACGCCAGTAGACCTCAGGATGACTCTTATATGGTGGCCAACCTTCAGCCCTACGATATGAATAGCATAGGGACGGATCACACGCCGTAGTCCATGTTGGCAAGGATACGAGTCATTACCCTCATTAGTCCAGGAACACACAGCTCAGCTTCTGGGGCGGCTGTCCGGACGTTGTTCGCGGTCACTAGTTCGAGCTCGGTCGGACCCTTCACGCATGGTGGCAGGCCCAACAAGACGCGTCCAGTTCGCATTTCCATCCGTTCCATCATTGAAATGTGTCCAATCTCCTGGGATTGCATTGCGTACGCTGCTTCTCAGGCCGTCGGAAGGCGCTCAGGCAACAGCATTCGCTGGCTTCTGGTTGGAATAAGCCTCATCGCTTCCATCCCGTCATCCCGCGTGGAAACCGTAGCGAACGAATCCTTGCGCACGGAGGGTCGGTTCTACTGTACTACGTACGTAGTGGTACATGCAAGCAAGCGCGCATGCGTGGCAGCAAATGCCCCCCATCTGATTAGATGGTGGCTGCGCTGCCCTGTATGAGCCGGTGCCTGAGGAAGAAGTCGGAATGCGGAATCGTGGAGCTGCCCTTCTCAGGAAAGCCTGAAGTGACAGGCACAAATCTCTGAGGGGCAGATGACCATGGGTGCGATGAAGACCCGGGTCAGCTTTGACGTGGGAGATGAAAGCCGAGTGAGTCAAGCTCGTGGGATTGGAAACAGAGGTGGAGTTCCGGGTCAGCATGGATTTCGCACGCGACTGCCCTCTGGATATACCCAGCGCTTGAAAGCCCTGTTCCTAGGCCAAATCACTACTGCACTGCGAGGGCGCAAGATTCACTGTTGCTATTCGAGGCTTGCAACATGGCGACAGCGCAAGCATATGGTATTGATCAAAACTGGCACAATGGTTTCATTCCATCCTGTCCAAAAAACCCCGTATGTCTAGAACCTCTTCTCCAACCCAGGTGCGCGACACCGCAGGAGAGACTCAACCGCAGGCACAGTACGCTCATGGCGCACCACCAAAAGACCGGTATCACGTGCGTGTGCATGCATGTATCGTAGTGTCATTCCCATCGCCTGGCATGCGCCTAGACGTCCCGTGGCGAGCCGTCGGCCTCTCCAGACTTGACCGCCTTGCCCGTCTTCTTGATCTTCTCAAGGACGGTTTCGTAGTCCAGCGACTCTTCGGTAACGATTTCGGCGGTTTGGGTTTCGAGCGACACGTTGTATGACTTGACGCCTATGGAGAAGGTCAGCTTCGCTGCAGGATGGGTGCATCGCGGCGCGAGAGGACCCACCGTCGAGCTTCTTGAGGACGCGCTCCACGGCACCCGAGCAGCCGCCGCAGCTCATGGCGACGTTGAACTTGTAGTTGTGCTCGGCCATTGTATCGGTGAAGGTGTCAAGACTCGGAGAGCAACGGAAGTCGGAGTGGGCTGTCAGGTGTCGAATATCCGAGGAAGAGAGGTGTGAACAGGAACGGTATGCGGAGAGGGTGGGAGGGTGTCTACTGTCTTGTTATATACATACCATGTAGTACGTGCATGTCCGGCGGGGTTGCGCGAGTTTCGCGGTGGTGTTGCAATAGGCCAGATTGCTCATTAGATTACCGACCTTCGCTGACATATCGATGAGACCGGCTGTGTTTTACTATAGTCACCGTCCGCTACCCAGACCTCAGCGTGTGCCCAGCGGTGGCGCAAACTTGCTCATTCACGGTATTCATACGGCATCTGGGCGCTGGATGATGTGTTCCTGGATTGGCGCATAGACCCTGCTGCCCTCCAAGGCGACGTCACCACGGCGCCCCGCCCCACGCCTGTGCCCCCTCGTCGTCGTGTTGTAGACGAACAGGGCTTCGCAGGGAACAGCGTTACCTCTCACCAGCTTCAACCGACGCGATGACCAGCAACATCCTGTTCCTCCCCTTTCGACGCTCGCACACCGTCAGCATATCCGACGCGATCAAGCAGTACATAGCTTCCAAGTATGACCAGCACCCCGATCTCTTCACCGCAGACCTGGAGCACATCGAGAAGATGCGCTCCACGGCCATCCACGCACAAGAGCCGCATCCCAGCCACATCCCCAAACTCCAGTCGTACGCCGCGCAGTTGGTGTGGATAAGCGGCAAGTTTCCCATAGACATTGGCGTCGAGTTTCCTTGGTATCCTGCCCTGGGATACAACACCAGTCGGCCGATCACGAGGAACAACCTGCGGTTTGAGCTGGCGAACATCGTGTTCAACCTGGCGGCCATGTACTCGCAGCTGGCCATGTCGTCGAACCGAAGCACGCCGGACGGCTTGAAGGTCGCTGCGAACAACTTCTGCCTTGCCGCCGGTGTGCTTTCTCACCTGCGAGATTCCCTTCTCCCCGAGCTGCGAACGACGCCGCCAGAGGACATGGACACAATGACGCTGGAGTGCTTGGAGAAGCTGATGCTGGCGCAAGGACAAGAGTGCTTCTGGCAAAAGGCAGTCAAGGATGGGCTGAAAGACGCGACAATAGCGAAGCTGGCCGCACGCGTCTCGGATCTATATAACGATGCTAGCGAGGCGGGCATTCAATCAGACTCCGTTAGCAGCGAGTGGATACATCACATGACGGCCAAGCACCATCATTTCGCCGCCGCGGCGCAGTTTCGTGCCGCCTGTGATTGCTTGGAGAAGCGTAAATACGGGGAAGAGGTGGCAAGGCTACGGGACAGCTTGACCTGTGTCAATGAGGCGCTCAAGGAGCAGCGGTACATCAATAAGCTGGTGCTGGCCGATCTGAATGGCTTGAAGAATCGTGTCACGGAAGATCTGAAGCGCGCAGAAAAGGATAACGACATGATCTATCTGCTCCCTGTTCCGCCCAAGGCTGAGCTCAGGATTCTCGATCGTGCGAATATGGTGGTTGCTAGAGTCCCTAAGGAGGTTTCGGAATCGAATGCCATGCTCGGCGACCATGGCGAGCTTGGCCCTGCCCTCTTCTCCAAACTCGTACCCTACTCTGTGCATCTGGCAGCTAGCATATACGTTGACCGTCGAGACCGCTTGGTGAATAGCACCATCGTAGATGAACTGGAGCAGCTGACGGCAAAGATCCACGACGTGTTGAGAAGCTTGCACCTTCCCGGGTCACTGCAGGCGCTCGAGAAACCCCTGGGGCTACCACCTGGTTTGGTTGCACATGCCGAGGAGATCCGACAGCAGGATGGGCTGAAGCGCATACTGCGCTCGATGGAAGACATCAAGAAGTTGAAGCAGAGCGATCTCGCCATCTACCAGGAGGGGTGTGACATCCTCAAGTCGGAAACTGCCGAAGACGAAGGCGCACGACGCAAATATGGAACCGATCGCTGGTCACGGCCACGAGCTGAACAGGCGGCTCCGAAGCTGTATCCGCAGATTGGAGAAATCGATGAATATCTGAAGGCGGCTGTCCATAGCGATGGCGTGGTGGCAACGAAGCTGAAGGAGAATGAAAACCTGATACGCCTTCTCAACGGCCCTGACTACGATCTCGAAAATTACGTCCCCAGCGGACGAAGGCCTGCCATCACGGGTGATGTGGAGAGGGAAGCTGGAAAGCTTCGGGGATGCTTCAACGAAGTCAGCCGGCTGGAGAGCAGGCGGCGACGCAAGATTGAAGCGTTGCGAACCAAGGCGAAACAAGACGACATCAGTAAGTGGCACGCTCGATTCGACCTTTTCCCTACGCTCACAGCCGGCCAGACCCCGAACTGCTACGCGAAGCTGCTCGCTTAGAGCGGGAGTACCCTATGCAGAATATCGAGGCTGTACAGTTCGAAAGCTTGTTCGATAAGCGACTCCAGAAATACGACATGGACCAAGACATGGTCAAGGAAGAGGCTGGAGAACAGCACGAGGCCATTGCTCGACTGCAAAACGCCAACGCGGCATTTGTGAATGCGCGACGAGGCGACCAATCGACCAAACAGCGCGAACAAGCGCTGCAGAGCGTCGAAAATGCCTACTACAAGTACAAGGAGATCATGGCGAATCTCGACGTTGGACGCAAATTCTACAACGACCTCGCCAAGATCGTGAACCGGTTCAGGGATGAGAGTCGGAGTTTTGCCTACCAGCGCAAACAGGAAGCATCGCAAATCGAGAGGTATGCCGCAAGCGCCCATCCACTCTCGCCCTCGGGGGGGTACCCGAGATCAGCACTGACATCCGACAGCGACATCGCAACTGCCATGAGCTCGCTCAACCTGCAGCAGGCCAATTCGAGTTCCCTGCAGCAGCAACGACAGGTCGATGCGCAAGATCCACAGTACGGCGCAAATGCACACGTTGACGAGCCGCTGACGGCACCGACGCCCACACGCGCGAACGTGGGACCGCAGACGGGCATGTGGACGCCAGATGTGGGGATCCGATTTGCGGGTGTGTCTGGAGCGCGTCCTGCCCAAGGGCCGGTGCAAGACGCAAGGTGGGACCCTACCCAGGGACTCAAGTTTGCATAGATGGATGGCGGCGTGCAGCGAAATGGTCGGAAAGAGGTCGAGAGGAGGGTTGCATAGCTTCGTAACGGTGCTGCTAACAATAGCCGTGCATCTGCTGCAATGCAAGAATAGTCTACGTGACGTGAACAGGGCATTTGGAGATGTGGAACGGTGGAGGAATGTTCCACGCACCCATGATTCGGTGTACAAGTCTGCCTCGCCGGGTTGGCATGTGGGTCAGGGGCTGTGCAGGAATGATCTTACATAGACCCGCGGACGCACTGTGAGTGGCACAATGGAACGGTGGTGAAGTGATTGTGAAGGACATTTGTCAACGTCTCCGGCCCTGACGCTGGGCGGGTAGCATGACACAGCAAGCACTTTCACCTTGGTGTTGGCGTTGGTGAAGGGATGCTGTGGATCTGATATACCTGCCACGGACCTAGACCTGAAACGCAGACAGGTATTTTTGGACGCTCCACGCGCCAAACCGGGGCGGGACAAGCGCAAGGCGGCTGAGCACTGCGACTCCCGCGCGCCCTCCAAGCAGCACTCTCCCTCACAGCCTCAGCCATCACCAGCCTCACCGTCGAACCCTCGGAAATAGACGCTCGCCCACACGACCCCCCACCGCGACCATGGAGCGCGGCCGGAGCAGCCCGTCCGTCCACAGTATAAGACACGCCGACGCCTCTCCCCATGCGCCCTTCCACGCTTCCGGCCTCGGCCTCGAGAACCACTTCAGCGACCCGGTGACGACAGCGGGGCAGCAGCCGTTCCTCCCCCAGCAGTTCCCCCCCAACCCGGCCAGCGCCGACTTCAGCCTCTTCCCCCCCGAGAACGCCAGCTTCGACCCCGCCGCCTTCCTCGGCAGCACGCTGGACCCGCAGCTGCTCGAGTCGCAGACCCCGTCGGCGTCGGTCAACCCCTCGGAGCTGATGAGCCAGATGGCCACCCAGGCGCATTCCCCCACGCCGCCGCATCTCCTGCCCGGCATGGCCCAGCGCAGCCCCAGCCCGCACGCGTCGCCGAACCTCGGCCAGGCCGCCTTCGCCTCGCCGTCGCACTCGCGACACGCCTCGCTGGACCCGAGCGCCGCCTACCGAGAGGTCCCGAGCAACGAGTGGGCCAACATGTCGCAGTTCAGGGGACACCGGCGCACGCCGTCGGAGACGTATAGCGACGTGTCCTCGGCGCATGCGTCGCCGTACATGGGCAACAACGACAGCTTCGACCACGAGAACCCCTCGCCGCTGCTCAATGCCCAGCAGGACCCCTCCCTCTTCCAGGAGGTCATGCAGTTCGGCCAGTTCAACCTGAACGACAGCCAGGCGCACATCAGCCCGGGCCACAGCCCGCACATCTCGCCGCGACTGATCCCGCAGCAGCAGGCGCTCCCTCACTTCCAGCCGGCCAGCTTCGGTTTGGACCCCAACCTGAGCAACCCATTCGTGCACCGGGGGATGGGCGCCTATCAGGGCCAGGCCGCCGAACCCTTCCCGACCATCAACCAGGCGGGCCCCCCCGAGTTCGGGCAGGCCGACACCATGTCCCCGCCCGAGATCAACATTGATTTCGCGCCGCCGTCTCGCCAAGCCAGCTTTGAGCCACCGAAACCAGAACTCCAGCAGGATGCCCTCAGCCCTCCGGATAGATGTAAGAAGCCGATCGATGCTGCAGTCTCATTTTTCTAACCGTCAACAGCTCGGAGCCGCAATAGGATACGTGCCAAATCCGATCCCTTCAGCAGCGCCAGTTCTCGTGCTTCTACCCCCGGTCTGGAGACTGTCGTGCCGAACAGGTCGTTATCGCCGGCCGCTGCGAAGAGCTCTCGCTCTCCCTCTCCCTCCACCAAATCCTCGCGCCGATCTTCCACATCCAGCGTGCCCCACCGCGACTATATCCTCGACCTGGCAGATCCCTCGCGACCAACCAATGTGTTGGGGGACGGCTCAACGAAGCGCACTCAGAAGCACCCCGCAACCTTCCAGTGCACACTGTGCCCGAAACGCTTCACCCGTGCATACAACCTGCGGTCGCATTTGCGCACACATACCGACGAGCGGCCGTTTGTTTGCAGTGTCTGTGGAAAAGCATTCGCTCGCCAGCACGATCGCAAGCGACACGAGGGTCTGCATTCGGGAGAGAAGAAGTTCATCTGCCGCGGCATGTTGAAAGACGGCAGCAACTGGGGTTGCAGCAGGCGGTTTGCTCGTGCCGATGCCCTCGGACGCCACTTCAGGTCGGAAGCCGGCCGTGTCTGCATCCGACCGCTTCTCGAGGAAGAAGCCCAAGAGAAGGGTGGCTGGGACCACAACCAACCGATGGACAACGGAAATGGCATGTTCGGCGCCCAGGTACCGCCTCAGGGCTTTCCCGGCATGCTTCCGAATCAGGGATACGATGCATACCCAGCTGTGGGCGCTCCCCAATACCTTCCTGCGTCGTTGCTCGCTCAATTCCCCGCGTTGGCGGGCATTCAGTGGGACCAGCTGCCTCCGGGAGCTCCAGAGGAGGTGGAGGGTGACATTAGCGGGAGGAGCAGTTTCGATGCAAGCAGCGGAGGTGAGCTTTTTGATGACGAAGGAGATTATCCCGGCCAACACGCCGCATATGGCGGCGGTTGGGCAAGTGATTATGAAGCTAACGCACGGTAAAGGCTTTGTATCTCTTTGATCTGTTCTTTCCTTCGATTCCATTCAGCCATTGCCTCGTAGCATGGTTGGCATAGATTCGCTTTCCGTACTTGTTCCTCTTTCTTTTACGATTTACATACGATTCTGAACGAACCTCTTCTTTCATGCCGCGCTACATCTTTCGATACCACTGTCCTTGCTGCTACGAAGGTTCAAATGCTTCTTCCATGTTTAATGCAAAATGCGAAGGGTGGACGGCTTGTTGGGTTGGGTTGCTATACCCCTGGGGCTTTTTCCAACGGTGGAACATGGGCGAGGTTTGATGTGCCCCCCCCGTCATTCTCAACTGCTGCGCTTGGGTGCGTGTGATATTTGCTTGGGTTCGGAGTTCCCCTGACTTGAATTCTGTAGATCGGGTGTAGAGTATTACTATCAACTCTGGGATGGGAGGGACATGCGAGGATGGCAACCATTAACCAGGAATGGCTATCAAAACCCTTTCTCGGATAATAAATACCACACACGTTGAACCGTCGTTTTCGCAACGTTTCTTGACTTTGCCGAATTGCCCAATTTCGCCTTGGTTATTGCCAAAGTGCCAAAGTGCCAAAGTACCCCTGCCCAGCCGAAAGATGGATGCGTCGTCATCTTGCAGTGGAGTTCGCGTCAGCGGGAAAAGTCTCCGATGCGTACCTGGACGAGCGAGGCGAGGCTTCCACCCGAGTGTGTGCAACGAGTGGGGTGGTGCTGCAGTATGGGGGTTTCAGCCTAGTAGTTAGTGGTGGGTTGGACCATGGGGGTGTGTGTGGCTGTGCACACATGTTTATTGGAATCGCGCGGGCGGAGACGTTCACTGTGACGGTGCTGTGGCCGTGGCCGTGGCTGCGGGTGCGGGTGCGGGTGCGGGCGGGATGCCGGTGGCTCAGGGGGCGGCGGCGGCTGCCTGTGAGGCTGTGCTTTTGGGATGCGAGGATAGGGGAGGTTTCGCGAGGGGAATATAGATGATCATGTGATGCCTGGTGCAAGTCCTGTTTGGTTGGGCCTCGCGCTGAGATGAAAATTCCATGGATAGAACGAGGTGCGTAGTTCATTCTTCCCTCTCTCTCTCTCTCTCGCCCCAGATATCCATACACACACACACACACACACACACGCACCAATTCCGCAGGACCCTTCCTCCCTCCCTCCCTCCCTCCCTCCCTCTCCAGCATGACCCCCCAACACCATCATCGCTTCCGCTTACTACGCAACAGATAGTAGTCGCGGCGCCCACGCCTTGCTCATCTCCCCCCCGTCCTATGCCATGACAAAGCCGAAATCGCCGCGAGTATTTTCCGTCCCTCACCCATGCCGCCCGCTTCGTATGATCCCACTGCTGCCCTCGTCATGCGCGCGAGTCCCCTCGCGGCAATGAGATCTCGGGGAAAATAGACTCGATGAAGGACAGACGCTGCAAAACCCATCCAAGGCGGATGGAAGGCAAAGTGCCTACTCTGCTCAAAGGAGAGGCTTTTATGCACCCGTGTTGATTATATCGGAATCAACCTTCCGCAAGAGTCCCCTTTGATATCTTTTTAGATCTTCTCCTCAGGCCTCCCCACCCCACCACCCAGGATCGAAAACGCCTTGTGGGCTATGCTGTCCACCTCCCACGCCCCCCACCGTGTAATGCCCAGCTCCATTTTGTCCCGTCTCGAACGAATTCCCTTGAGCGCCATCTCCTGCATACCCTCCTCCCACACCCACACCTACACCCACACCACTACTCCCTCCATTGACGCCGACACCAAAACCTCCAGACCCAGCCGTGGGATCCTGCTGCCACTGATCGCTCATTTTGAAGCCATCCCTTCCGAATCTATCCCACTCGTCCGCGGTGCCCAGCATGGTGTCTAGATCCATGGGACTGACTTGGTAGTTGGTGCGAGGGAGGATGGGTACGCCCATTCCGGGCACGGGCGCCCAGAAAAGTGTTTCTGCGGATGGGATGGGGTTGGGCTGTTGGGGTTGCTGTATAGTTGGAGGGAGTGGGGCCTGAGGTGGTGGTTGTGGGGTTGGTGCTGTGGAGGTTGGGTACGAGGGCATGATGTGAGGCTGTGAGACGTTATGGTGTTGACTCTGAGGATGTTGCTGTTGCTGTTGCTGTTGCTGTTGGCTGGAGGGCATGCCGGATTTGGGGGATTGGGCATGTGGTGCCGGTGGGGCGGGATGCGAGGGCATTCGAACGCCTTTCCTATCATCCGGTCGGGCAAACATGTTTAGACTTTCTCGTCGCGGCTCTGGCATCGTAGGTACGCTGTATCCCACACCTCCACCCATTCTGCTCGCGATAGTAGGTTGTGTTGGGATCGTGAGTTGAACAGCCTCTGGACTCGTGATACCCAAGTTGGTATTCGAAGATTGCTTGTTCATCACTTTCCTGTCATTCAGCTCATCTGGGAACGGCAGATTCCACACTCTGGATAAAGCGAGTATGATTTTGAAGCCGCGTCTGCCAAAGTAGTGGCACTCTTTCATGTCGTCTATAGCTTCCATCCCTTCGACAAGGTTGCGGTACGAAGTTTGGGACGCGGAGGAGTAGAGGAGGTGAACAATGTTGGCTGATAGCAGAACATGCGTCAGGACGAGTTGACCCGTGCGCATGGAGTAGTGCTTGCGGTAGAGGCGGAGAAGGTCAGCGATTTTGTCGGCAGATTCTATACAGGTATCTCTTGGCCGGATGTCAGAGTGGATGAGGTCTACTTTGAGCATTGGCCTGAATAGGTTGACACAAACGGTGTGATACAGCATACTGGAACAGTTAGCCAACGAGGCTCAGATCGGAACCGAGGAAACGTACTGCAACACGATGATATGGGACTGCGGCTCCTCCACCCCCTCCAACCGTAAGGTTTGCGGCAGATTCTTGTACCAATCCTGATACTTGTCGTAGCATTCCAGCAGCCTCCGACTCGTGAAGCGTGCCTTGGGGGCAAAGAACATGTAATTGTTATCGTTGATCAGCTCCGAAAGCGTACTAAACTCCTGAAGAAAGATGCGATTCGTGACGATGCCCTGTGCGGTGCCAGAGTATCCATCCGTATGCAGTCCAGGAGGCGCTTCGCTCAACATGGGTTTGTCGAGCGTGATGGCGGCGCGTGGAAGCTGCGATATCCGACCCACGCAAATACTCCAGACCGTGTCGACGGTAAAGCAGCCCCAGAAGGTGACTTTGCGTACCTCGACCTCGGATGGCGTGAGGTGCATGGACGGTGCTGCCGAGTTGTTCAGATGCAAGCCGAGCTCAGTCAGCATCCGTACGCACCGTCCTATATACATGTACCCCGAACTATCCCTTCCGGCCGACGGCTCGCGCATCGCCATGAGGCACAGCGCCTGGGCGGTCGTAAGGCTCGGATTCTCATCTTCAAAGAGCAGCCTCCTCGCCTCTTCAAAGAAGTGATCGCCCGCGGTGCGAAAGTTATCCGGATCGGTGCGACCAGCCGGGTCATCCGTGTAATGGCATGCGTAGGCCAGAATCGCATTGACGAGCAACGGACTGCAGTACTTCTCCCTCCCGGTGCGAAAGTCTTTGTAAAAGCACTCCCTCGAGAACACGACGTAGAAGGCATGCGACCAGCGAAAGTACAGATCCAGCAAGTGCTCCACAAAGGCAATGTCCTGAGTAACCCTCGTCCAAGTCAGCGACCTGGGCTCCGTGCTCGCCGCCCTCGTCTTCGGCTTTGCATAATGCTCATCTTCCGGAATCAAACTCAAGCCACTCGTGTGGCCAAAGTACCTGCTCTCGCCCGCATACGTCTGCGTGGGTTTGCCCAACAGCATGGACAAATCACCCTCCAGAGACTGCGGCTCCATCGACACGATCGTATTGCTCGGCGAGAACGTGACGGTCTTGCGCCAGGACTCGGCGAGCGCCGGGATATCGAGACGCGCATCTTTGCGGATCTGCTGTATGAGCTCGTAGACCTCGTGTTCGGGGAGCGTTCGGATGGAAGCGAGGAGAAACTCGGCGTTGTCGTTGGACGGGGCGGGTGGTGGTGGTGGAGGAGGAGGCTTTTGATTTTGGCTGTGGTGGAGCTGGGCTGGCGTTGACGATGCCGGAGAGACGACGGAGCTATCACGCTTTGTACCGGCGGCGGTCTTGCTGCGGCGCGACTCGCTCTCGGCGTCGTAGAAACAGGCGGTTTTATAGACGGCGGTGCACGTTGCGCAGACCGGGAGCCCGCCGTCACACTGTTGATCTGCTTAGCACCCGCTTCTCGTGTTGGCGTCCATCGTCGGTCGATCCCGGCCCCTCGGCCATGAGGCTGCGCGTGCAGTACGTGGATTGGATGCCTACCTTGGATTTGCGCTTGCGACACTAAAAGCAACGACAATGTTAGCAGAGAGTCGGAATTGATGGACCTCTCCTCGACGGCATGGATGGACTCACCGGTAAACAGGCAGATTGTATGCAGCGTCTCTTGTTCGCCTTGACACTCTGCTCGCCATCGTCCCTCCCCTCCTGCTTGACAGCAGCCGAGCCTCTAGCCATGATACCCAACCCTCAACCCTCCACCCTCGACCCTCAACCTTCAACCTTCAACCTTCAACCTTCAATCTTCAATCTTCAATCTTCAGTCTCGGTCTGGCAAGGTCCCTCGCACTTCACATTACGGCTCTGCAACGCTCATCAAGCATCCCAGAGTCGCAGGGGAACGGCGAGGGAAAGCAGTCGCCGCAACATTGGCCACCACCCGTGTGCAAATGTGCAAAAGGGAATTTCGGCTTCAGAACAACGGTCCGTAGGACGGAAAATGTAAATCCGTTGGTGACATGCGGTGGCGAGGCGAACGCGACCTCGATGATGGCGATTGGAACAGCTGGGGGGTGGCGTCGTTCAAAGGAATGCGCGCCATGATTCGCTCTCCACCCAGTCGCGAGGCCGTGTGGCGGTATCGCGATGTGGAGCTTTTGGTGCAACAGGCCGAGAGCGGCTCATGCAATTGCTGAATCATACATGGACATGTCGATGATTCCCATCATCGTCATCTCTTCGCCTCCTGCTGCTCCGAGCATGCGCTGTGAAGATTCCTGTTTCGCTTGTATCCTGCGACTCGTCTTCCTTGTTTCTTCTCGGTCGCCCCTCGATGGAGCATCGGGTGGAGCATCGGGCCGGAGATAGATAAGAGCTGCAGCTCCTTTCTTCTCTCCGTCATCGAGGATGCGGAACGTTCTCCAGGCGGCCAAGTGATGACTAGGTCCCGTGTCTACCCCGGATAAGCTCTGCAGGCCAGTTCATCATTATACTGGAAAAGGCTAGTCTATGGTCGACCGACATCTTGTACCAAAATCGCTGTCTGAGGGAATTCTGCAAGCAATCACGCTATCCTTGAATAAATCTCCCAACATTTTCCCATAGCCAAGGACCGCCTCGAATTGCCCTCCTCGTCACTGACTCTCCGGCTGGAACCCTACCGGAGCAACCCCCTTCAACGCGGGCAGCAAACTCCTCGTGCTCGCCCGCGCATTCTGCGCCATCACCGCATCGATGATAACCAAGGCCGCCATGGCCTCCACAATCGGAATCGCCCTCGGCACCACGCAAGGATCATGTCTCCCCTTCGCCTCCAGCACACCCTCCCCAGCTTCGTACGTGGCTGTCGTTTGCGCCTGCCCAATCGTTGCCGGCGGCTTGAACGCAACCGTGAAGTAGATGGGCGCGCCGTTGGAGATTCCGCCTTGGATACCCCCCGAATTGTTGGTCTTGGTCGTGAGCCGAGGTCGCTGGACGGATGCATGTCCCAACGGTGCCTGGCCTGCTGGGGTGGCGGGCGCTCTGATATACGGGTCGTTGTGAATGGAACCGGGCACCTGACATCCTCCGAACCCACTACCGACCTCAAACCCCTTGGTTGCTGGGATGCTGAGCATGGCGTGCGCGAGCGTTGCCTCCAGTTTGTCAAAACACGGTTCACCCAGCCCTGTCGGACAATTCCTGATCACGCACGTCACGGTGCCTCCTATGCTGTCTTCCTTTTCTTTGTAGGCCGCGATCAGATCTTCCATGCGCTTGCTGACGGCTTCGTTGGGACATCGCACAGGCAGGAACTCGTCGACTGTGGCGCGCGATATGGAATCGACGAGCTTGAGATATTCGGGGTTGGTGGCGCAGGTGGGGTGTTCGGGGGTGGGTGGGAAAAGGAACTCGCTGCCTATTGAGGTGGTGAAGGCGACGATCTCGATGCCGTACGCTTGTTGCAGGTACTTTTCGGCTATGGCGCCGGCTGCGACTCTCCCTATCCTATTGTTAGCGCCCTCTCCCATGCCAGCCTGGTTCTGGGAAGCTGAGAAGGGAAGAGGAGGGGCATACCGATAGTCTCCCTGGCACTGCTCCTTCCACCACCCGAGCTGGCCTTGACCCCATACTTCTCCAGGTACGTCCAATCCGCATGGCTCGGCCTAGGGTAAAGATCCATAGTCTTGTTGCCGTAGTCTTGTTTCCGCTGGTTCTCGTTCATGACGCGTAGGCCAATCGGTGTGCCCAGCGTAATGCCAAACTCGGTGCCAGACTGAATCTCCACCCTGTCTTTCTCATTGCGGGGCGTAGTGATCGCAGACTGTCCAGGCCGTCGTCGCGTCATCTGGGGCTGAATATCGGCTTCAGTGAGCGCCATACCTGGCGGGCAGCCGTCGACTATGCATCCTACACTCAGGCAGTGTGACTCGCCGTAGCTTTTCGTGAATGGTCAGTCAATTGCAAGGTTACGGCGTGCATGCAGAATGTTTTGCCTACGTGGTCACCCTGAAATGCGTCCCAAAAGTCGACATCTTTGCTGCTGTGGTACTGTGCTGTGTTGGTGAGACTGAAGTCGGTGAGATCAAAGAGTCAGCCGCTGTTTGTGCTATCTAATTTATTTTTATGAGACGCGGGATGAGTGACATAATGACCTACGGCCGATTTTCGGCCTGGAGCTTGGAGTCACGTGCCACATCATCCGGCTGCATGGTGCGGGGCAATCGATACCGGATTTCACGTCTTTCTATTTGGCCAGGACTTGCGTGTATGTATGGATTGTTTAAAAATTACGGAGAGATATTTCGACGTCAAGGGCTTCCAAATTAAGAGATGGTGCAGCACAACGCGAAGCCATTCACCTTTTCTTCCCAGCCTCGACCAAAGCACTCGCAGTTCCAACCCGCTCCTCGTACAACTGTCGGAGGGCATCGACAGACTTCTTCTTCATGTTGATCCGTCGTGGTATAGCAGGCGGTTCCAAGGTAGCCTCCTTCTTTGATGCCTCAAAGGATGGCATCCGCTGCAACAATGCGGCCGATGGGGTGCGTGGTTTTGGCCCGGGCACTGGGAGAGAGGTTGACTTTGAAGGCGGTCGATTCGTGACGGGATTGACAGTGGGATAGACTGGTCGTGCGAGAGATGTGATGGTGGGGGCACGGTTCGCTGAAGCCGGTAGGCTGGGGCGGCGAAATCCATTGAATGGTTCCTGGGTGATTATAGTGGGCGAAGTGTTTGAGGAAGTTGCGATAGGAGACTCGGTATGATCTGCAGCGTAAGTGCCCAAACCTACTGCTTTCCGCTTGACAGGTGGTGGAGCAGGGGGCTTCACAACCTTGGGGTTCGCCAAACCAGGCAAAGCCATACCTCTCAACTCCACTGCCGGCGGTGCTTGAGAAGCTTCTGCTTCAGCGCCCAGCTCCACCGACGCTTTTCGCGTCTGTACCAAGTCGGTGGCGAGGTCGGCGTTGTTAATCTGGTCAGCAGTCAGGGCTTTCCTCTTGGGAAGAACAATCGCAGGAGGCGCGGAAGGAACGACTGAATTCGTACCAGACTTCTTGTCATCCGGATTCGGCGCAACCTTCCAGTCACCGCTTATACCTTCTCGTCGTGGGGCAAATCCGTCGGTCGTGGCCGCGTTGGTCACGGGAGATGAAGTGGCGTCTACAGGACTGTCTGAAAAGATGGTGGAGTAGCGTGGAGGGGTTGTGAGAGGAGGCGCTGGTTTACGTTTCGTAATAGAGTCGCCCGAAGAGCGACCAGTCGCTGCTGCGACCCGAGGCGGTAGGGTAGGTGGCAGCATCGTCAAACCATCAGTCTTTGCCAGCTCTTCATTGTCCTGCATGATAATGCCAGAAGATTGGTATTCATCCCAAGACTTTCCATCTTCCTCTCCCCTCTTGATGTCTAGTAGGTCCTCCCAGTCAGCCTCATCTTGAGGTAGCTCCAGCGCTTCCTTGAAAGCAGCCTCGGTCTGGCCGCACGATTCCCTCAACCCCTGTGACCATAGTTCGATGGCCTCAGTCATGATTCTCCTTATAATCGAGGACATCTTGGCATCCTCCAACTGATCTGGACCATGCAGGAGGGCTGGTGCGATGCAGACAGCCAGATTCTCCGGGCTCATTTTATTCTGTTTTTCATGAGCCGCGACGGCACTCATCAGGGGAATCATGTGTCTGATAAGAATTTCGCGAGACACGGGCGGAAGCAAAGACCATTCCGAAGTGGGCGATAGGAGTTCGGTCAACCGCTCAAGACCAGGTAGGTCATCTGGATCCCCATATAGACGCTTGAGATCGCGATAAGAAGCCGGAGTGAAGATGGGCTGACGCAGACTGGCGTACCACAACTTGATCAGGGCAGCCGCCATGAACACACTGTATGCATCTTTCGGGTCCAGCTCGGCGATGATCTCGGTCTGATGCTCGGCATTTGGATACGGCGGTAGTGGTAGCGTGTCACCGTTGTCCTTCCAGACAATGTATTTTTGCCCTCGATCGTAAGCTTCTTTGAGTACGTCACGTAGCTTTGCGTGCGGAGGAACGCGGAACAGCCCTTCTGAATTGACATTGTTCTCCATCAACAGGAAGGACGACGTTTCTCTTAGTATACGAGGAAGCCGTGTTTTTCCGTTGCTACTTCTGGGCAGCGGCTGACGGGCAGCAAACGCTCGACGACCGCTCGCATACGGGGCAAATATTTCCTCGGAAACACGTCGATCGTAGAGGTAGGTAGAGGGTGGAATGAGGAGGTCTTCGATGGGGATATGCAGTGCGAGGTTGGTCAGGGTTGAGGCTGTCAAGTTAGTACAATGCAGATAGGTGGTTATCGCCCATGCATACCGTGAATGATCTTCCTCCTGAACTTCGGGCTAACAATCGTGGAGAAAACTTCAGTGAGGATCCTAACCCACGCCTTTTCATGCACGATATACAGCTTTTGCAACCGCTTCCGCATGGCACGCGAGAGCACATGGTAGGCCTGCAGAAACCAGCCCCAGCCGGGCCTGTTCTTCTTCGTCGTCGCAGAGCCATCCGAGTCCCCTGCGAAGAACACAACCTCATACTCGAAGCCTTTCACGAGCTCATCTTCCTCGGGGAGCCGCGCAAGAACGTACGGAAGGAGCGAGTCAAAATTCTCTTCTCTCGAATCCGGTAGGGCGGTCGCATTGAGGATGTATACGGGCCTGTTCTCCTTTGATGGGATCGGAGACTGGAAAAGGATGCTCGCAGCGTGCCGAGCGAGTTCTGGGGAGTAGTCCTCGGCTTCAGGGCGCGGGGGGACGGCGGAGAGAGACGTACTGCGCAGACGGCCGGCAATGTGCGCACGTAGACCACTCATACCTACAAATTAGCTTGTTATATCGGTTCAAAGCAGATCAAGCGATACAGGAATTTGTCTATTAAGTAGACACGTGCAGGTGTTGTCAAGACTAACGAGGAGCTGAGAGTTAGTGGCGGTGCAAGAATGAACGACGTCAGGCGCTCGGACAGGGGTTGGGGCACGGTCCACGCGTCTAGTGTTCATTGGCTCGGTATGGACAAAAGCAAGAAAGGCTGAGAATAACGTTCCATTGTACAACGAGCCAGCCAATCACCGGGCGCATTCTTCCGCATATTCCGTCCAAGATATATGGACGGTCTTGGAATTGAAGACACCCTCTCTCCCTCTCTCTGTCTCTCTGTCTCTTTCTCTCTCTCGGAAAAGTGCATCTCGGGGAACAACAAGAGCACAAGGGTTCGTCCACTAGACAAAGGAAAAGGTCCTCTCTCCATCCTGGAGAAGCTTTACAGAGAATACCTTGGTCCTATTTCCCGACATTCTGTTACCGCCGGAGCCATTGTACCGTGGAATTCACCACCATGCTCAAAAAGGATATCCAAGCTATCACGCATTTCTTTTTCAGAACCCAATCCGTCTTTTGCGGAAAGAGTTGACAAAAGCCTACCCTTCAGACCAAGCATCAGATGCCGTATCCAACTTGGATGGGTTTTGCAGAGTACTTCAACCTTGGGTCGTGCTGTACGACTTGATGCTATCCGCTGGCGGGAGTGGATCCGAGGTCGAAGTAAATTTCGATTTGATGCGCGGATCCAGCAGGTTTATCAAGGACTGGTTGTCGGAGAGAATCACATGACGCGCGATATCGACCTCGTTGAATTCGGCCAGCCAGTACGGCTTGTCTCCTGCTCCAAGCGGCTCTTCAAATGAATAGCAAACTTCGACCAGCAACGTGGTGCCTTCTGTCGTATTCCACAGATCCTTCGCCTGCGAAACATATAGCTGGCACAAAAGCGCTTGATGATCTCCGTTGGGTTCTTTGCCCCATACTGACTTTGGAATGGGTGAAATATCCAACTCTTTGCAAAGTTGAGATGCGATCCAGGGGTACTCCTTGATCGCCAAACGTAGAGCTTTACGTGCTTCTTGGGGATGCTTTAAGCGGGCATGTGCGAGAGCTACAGAGTACGCAAGGTTTGGCGGTATCCTCCATGTTCGCTGGAGGTGGTCAGATTCCACAAAGTCGACCAGTGCTTGGGCCTCCTGGCATCGAAGCGCCAGTTGATCGATGGACAACCTTATGCAGTACGGGTCTTCCTCTGGCGACATGCTCAGGATTAACTTAGACCACTCGAAAGCTGTTCGCCAAGTCGCTCGCACCCCAAGAGTGCCAATGTAGCGCCAGACAGCGAGCCAGAACTCGCGATTCTCTGGACGCCGGAAGTCAAGGCGCGCCCTCCCATTTGAAAGATTGTGCGCGAAGGTGGAATGTACCGAGCGTCCAAAGGAAAACAATGCGCGCTCCAACAGCTCACCAGCCGTCGCATTGTCTCGTTGTTGCTTCGCAATCTCGGAGACCTGGAGGAGTGTGGAAATGTGGTATGGATTGAAGTGCAGAAGCTGGATCATGCGCTCGGGATCCATGGCAGCAACGCACGTCTCAAACTGTTGCTGGACCGACTGGTATGTTGTGGCGTGAACAAAACGATATTCCACTGTCCCGTCGCCCCGCTTCTCCACAATCTCCATACCCAGCCCTCCCGACGTTGCTCGAGGCCATTCTTCTTTTCCTTGGATGAAGAGGTTTCGGCGAAGGCCTAGGGAAGCAAGGTTCCTGTTCCCCGGAGTGTTCCTGCCCGCAACTGCTGCGGCGATACCCCTTCGCTGCCGGGCATGAGGCTCGCCGTCATCGGTGCTATGCACGGCAGCGCGGCCGAAGAGCTTTTTCATCTCATTGGCAGCATGCAGATGCTCCTTGTCAACAGTCAAGGCGGAGTATAGACGCAGCTTCTCCTCGCTGATTGGGGAGCCCAGCTCGTCCGAATTGTTGCCTGATTCGGCGTTTGGATTGACGTTGAGGGCAAGCAACGCTTGGTCAATCTCATCAAGCTCCCGCGATTGTGCAGACGCTTGCGTGTCTTGCACAGGTTTCCCCCCGCCTTTTGCCTTCTTTTTCTTCTTCTTCTTGCTCTTCTTGGACGGATTTGGCGTGGACACAGGTTCCAACGCATCGATTTCTGCTTCTACGTGGTCGTCGTCCCCGTCCTCTTCATTGTCGTCTGCATCACCCAGCATTGCAAACAAGCTGGCTTTTGACTTTGCTGCAGGCGGCGGTTGCTCTTCACCCTCTCCATCGTCCTCTTCCTCTTGATCCTCTTCTGCATGGTCGTGGGCCAGCTGTTCCAGCTGTTTTCTCTCCTCCAGCTCCCGCTGTGCCCGTCGTAGCGCGCGTGACGACATTTTGGCGAGGTTGTGTTGTGTGGTGGTGGTGGCGCTGACGTAGACTAGTGCGAGGCTCGAGTTTGTATAGATAGTGCCTAACCGTGGTTGGCTTCCGTGTGTGTTCGCGGAAAGATGGCGGCACGGTATGAAAAGCTCGCAGAAGCCAACATTCAGGCAAAGTCCTCGGTGCGGATTCCTGCCATGTACCTCATGCAGAGCAATGCTTCCTCGCGCCTGTTGCCATTGTATTTCCCCATGGTTCACGCCGCGAGAGGCTAGCGTCGGCGCAAGTTCGGGCAAAGCCATCCGGCGGTTTCGAGTCCTCTACACCTGCACGGGATCGCTACACCCCCCTCTCTCTCTCCAAGACCGGCCCATCGCCAGGTGCTACTGCAAATGCGTCGAGCGGCACTGCAAGCCTTCCGCTCTACGCGTCGCCCGTGTCTGCGCAAGTTCCCCCGCAGCCGCGCCGTCACCTTTGTCCCCAGCCATGCTCTAGGCCAGCGGCACCTCTCGCGCCAGCGTGCCTCGTCGACCGTCTTGACCTCGTCCATGCAGCTCCGCTCCTTCACAGGTGCCCTGGTCGCTGCCGCCGTCGCTTCGGGTGCCTTCTACGCCTACAGGGGCACCAGGACCGTCGGCTCTCCCCTGGCTGCCGAGCAGGTGCGCACCGTCAGCAGTGACGCCGTGGAGCCGACACGGAGGGCGCTGGTCGTGGATCAGGGCTCGCTGTATACGGGGACCATCACGGGCAGTGGGCCGCTGTCCAAGGACACCGACGACTCTGGCCGGAAGGTGCTCGAGATGTTGACGCCGGAGCAGGCGACCGCGAAGCTCAGGAAGAACGAAGAGTCGTGGAGTGTAGGCCGTGGCCAGGGTGTCGTGCGTTATGATGTGGTCCAGAGTGCGTGCTCTCTCCTCCTTTGAAGGCTCTTCCCCTCTTGCCGGGTGCATCTCTCTTTGGCGCATGCACTAAGACAGCATCAGTACCCAGCAACGACCCAATCGAGGATGACCACGCCGAGAAGATAATCGAGGTGCCGCAGAATCTGGCTGCCACCGACAAGGACGCCGCGACGAGTGACTGGATGTTCTGGGGAGTCTTTGACGGTCACAGGTATTTGCATAACCTTCTGCGACGTCCTCGCATGTTGACCATTGCAGTGGCTGGGTGACTTCTGCCAAACTCCGCCAGACACTCATCTCGTTTGTCGCACGCGAGCTGAACGCCACGTACAAGACGGCGCTCGAGGACCCTGCTCTGCGCTTCCCGACGCCCGAATCGATCGACAAGGCTATCAAGACTGGCTTCATCCGCCTCGACAATGAAATCGTGCACGAATCGGTCAAGAAGGTGAAGAAGGCACAATCAAAAGTTGCCGCTGCCGAGCTGCTCGCCCCCGCCCTCTCTGGATCGTGTGCCCTTCTCTCCTTCTACGACAGCAGGTCGAAACTTCTCAGGGTCGCATGCACCGGCGACTCGCGCGCCGTTCTCGGACGAAGGGGCTCGAATGGAAAATGGACCGCAACCCCTCTTTCTGAAGACCAGACCGGCGGCACCACCAGCGAGGCCGAGAGGCTGCGCAAGGAGCACCCCGGAGAGCCAAACGTGGTCAGGAATGGTCGGATTCTAGGTGGTCTGGAGCCATCCCGCGCATTCGGCGATGCCTACTACAAGTGGTCCCTACAGACGAACGAAGAGCTCAAGAGGTCGTACTTTGCTCGAACCCCTTCATCGCTCTTGAAAACGCCCCCCTACGTTACCGCTGAGCCCATTGTAACAACGACCAAGGTCGAACCGTCGAGAGGTGACTTTGTCGTAATGGCTACAGACGGTCTCTGGGAGATGTTGACCAACGAGGAGGTCGTCGGCCTCGTGGGTCAGTGGCTTGATGCGCAGGGTGGTCCAAACGGTCAGAATGGGCAGACTCAGTCATGGCTTACGAGCTGGTTCTCCTCTCAGCAGAAGTTACCCGTAGAGCAGAAGATCTCGCCTGATGGGGAAGGTCAGCGTGCGCCTATCCGCCAGAAGCAGTGGGGCACAAAGACGTCTTTGAATGAGCGCTTCGTTGTCGAGGATAAAAATGCCGCAACACATTTAGTCCGGAATGCGCTGGGTGGCAAAGACCAGGACCAGCTGTCCGCTCTTCTTACCCTCCCGAGTCCATTCTCTAGGCGTTATAGGTACGCATCGCACATGTTTCAATTAGTGTCTACTGAACTAACCATCGTAGGGACGATTTGACTGTAGAGGTCATCTTCTTCGGCGAGGGCCCGACGACCGGCAACGTCACCCTAAACAAGGACGCCAGCGCTCCGGAACCCGAAGTCAAATCGAAGCTATGATGAGCAATACCCTGTTTTCTGGTAGAGCGCTTTCCACCATGCATGTGCATCTGGCACCGGCGTTCATGGTGCGGCGTTCCTGACAAGAAAGCGTGAGGCGTTGCAAGATGAGGGCAATCTAGCTAGGAATACTATCTGTATAGATCTTGTCCACTTTGGACGCGCTGTAGTATAGTATCTCAATCGAAAAATCAAATGCACACCGTATCCCATTATTTGAGTATCTTTCCCGTGTTTCATATGCGATCTGATAGTGTGATCGCCCAACCAGGCCAAATGAGACCTCCAGGGCTATGAAATACCTCACGTGAGAAAAGCTCCAGCGCGGAATAGCATCCGATAAAGCCACAAGCGCGTCGCCTACAGAACTGCTTCTTCCCTTCTGCGCCACACTTCCAGAACCCGTTTCAACTACCACACTGCTCACACAATTACCCTCTATACCACAGCCTCCTATTTTCAGCAGTACGACCGGTTATATGCAATCTATTTCTACGCGCCCTTTACCGCCCCTTTACCTCTATTTGCCTCGACGCAGCAGCACTTTGTAAGGGTGTCCACACTAGACAAGAGCTCGGAATGTGCAAAGATTGATTGAGATCTACCAAAGTAGCTAGCCCGTGCTGGTGGTGAGTAAAACGAGATATTTTGGGAACTACTTCGCAGAAGATGGTGGGCAAAATAGGGGCCCCCGAAATCTGACGGAAGAGATACTGAAGATGGCAGAATGGTACCAACGAGCAACCACACTCGTGCCAGTCATCGGAAAACCCCAACAAAGCAGGAGCCCAAACACCCGGAAGTGCAGCCAAGTGCTTGTATATGCCACTGGGACTCCTCCCCGATGAACAAATTTTTAATTCAGACAGCAAGATCCAGGGTGACTCTCGCTGAAAGGCGATCCTGAGATAGGACGAGTCCATGAAAGCCCACTTTTAAGGTGTTGTATCCACCTTGAAAAGTCTTGCAGAGGAGTTTTTGCCAAATCTGACAAGGCGGATCATACAACCTCAAATCCAAGGCCATACTGGTTGCAGTGGTCATGCAAACCATACAGCCAACCAGCACTTTCCATCTCCTCGCCATTGTCGTCAACCGCTCTATCGTCGTCCATTGTGGCTGCAACAACGATCGTCCATTCGGAGTTGAAGTCGCTGTGTCGACTCACAATCTCGACCATACGCTCCAAATTACGACTGGTGCCATTGCATATGTCCTCGGCTTCCGGAGTGGCAAATGGATAGTGCAACTGGGACCACTCGACGAACTCATCCTTGTAAATCTCTGCGTTGAAAGGGATCGTCTTGTACATGCCGCCGATGTCAATAGCAATGACTCGAGGCTTTCTGAACAGCGACGTGGGCTTCTTGGGCTGAAGCTCCCAAGCCTTCATCAACAGTGCCGCAGCTACATTTAGACGAGCGGTATAAGCCTCCGGGTCGCCATACTTTAGCGTCGCAGCTGGAATCTCGAAGCGAATGTCGCGGTACCGGGCTGCCGTCATCCACATATTCTTGGCATGTTCGTTCTGAGGCAGGTCTGGAAGGTGGCGGATGGACAGCATACCATCGTGATTGATGTAGCTCGCCATTTGCTCGATCACCTTGATGAGCAATTTGCCCTTGTTATACAATACCCAAGCAGCCTCCTCGTTAACCGCCTTCGATAAAACTAAAACGCCGAACCTGCCCCCCCTACGAGATGCTCCGTCTTCATTCGGCGAACCATTCCGTCGTCCGTACTTCTTGTGTTCAGACCTGCCATGCTTCTTGCAGGCGTCGCGTTCGCGCTTGGTCGACGTGGGACCACAACACTCTTTGACAGTCACAGGCTTATCGGTGTCCAGTGTATAACGATAGATCATCTCACGAATCTCCGGTGGAAGGCACTCGAGTTTACCGAGAGCAGTGGGTGCGACTTCGGGTGCGGGAGGCCAAGAAGTGAACGGCGTTGAGGAGAAGAAACTCGAAGTCGGCGTGTCGGGGAAGCTGGTTCGGATTTGACTCCTGGCTGGAGTGTTTGAGACCTTGCGCGGGATATGGAATGGAATGGAATTGTTCTGGAAGGCATGGTTGAAGACGTCGCTCTTCTCGGGAGTGTCAGGCGGGGTATGCAGTTGGAGTTTCTGCTTTTTTGGTGTCCTTCATTTATTTTCAGTATTCGATCAATGCCCCAAGACCTCTATACTCACGTAGTCTCTAGGGACGGTGAATCTGTTCGCTTCTTACGACGCGCAGACACAAAGCGGCCATTGAGTGCTCGCTTTCGGCCATGTGAGCTCTCCATACGCGGTGAAGCCGGCGAGTCATAGTTGCTGTTTTTAGAGTCGCTCGAGTCGACGGCGTGTCTATTGTGGTGAGAATTTGGCGCCGGGGTTGATAAATTTGACGGAGGGGATGGTGACTTCGAACGCCAGCTCAACTGCGATGTGTCTGACAGCGCAGGGGAACCAGCGCGACCACGAGAGGAAGCTGAGATAGAATGATTAGCGCGGAGGGACGGTGAATTAGGCAACCAATCATCGGGTAGAGTCGATTTGAAAAGAGTGCAGGATGCCATGGTGAGGTTGAGGGTGCACACTCTTCTGAATGTTCTAATGTAACGGCACCTTGGGTTGTTGAAAATTGATGCGCGCGAAGCATGGAAAGGAAGGGTGGGGCGTAAGAGGCTTTTGTCCGTCAGTGAAATACCATTACCTGCAAATGCTCGTTCGCCAGAAATCTCAGTGAAAGGTGGTTGTGAGAATATAACCAACTTTACTTTTTCCCACACCTTGTTTTGACCTTCACCTTCACCTTCACCTCCACCTCGCGGGAGCGGTATACGAGAAACAGTCCTATCAAATATTCTACAAAACCTATCCAAGATGGATAAAACACCTAATACTCTTCCTAAAGGAGAGGCTCTTATTAACTTGTCATATCCCGCGATCGCCTTTCACCAAGAGCCAGGCTCCTGTCTGCGCCACCCAGATGCTGCGCGATGCCCCAGGCGTTCGCTGCTTGGGGGCTTGTACATGAATTCAACCTGTATGATTAAGCGGGCTTTAACAACCAGCGCTTGGGTCATGCGGAGTGGACGAAGTGAGGGAAGAGGACAAAGCCCTCGTAGTCAGCGAGAAAATAACAGAGGAGTTCGTTGCGAGGCTTAACGATTAGATCCTGATGCGACGCGTTCGTATGAGTAAACGAATATTTTCTAGATAGTACTCTAAATCAAGCATCTGCCGAGTGAATATCGACGAGATTCCGACTATACCAACGCCTTTTTCGCCTGCCTTGCTTCCCCCACCTTTCATATATCTTGTGTGCGGTAAGGTCGCTGATGGGCTGCGTCGGTGGAAGGGAAAACGGCCGATTTCTTTTCGTTTTTTGTGGATCACCCGGCCAGCTGGGAAGATCGCTATACATAGAAAAACTCAATTATCATGTGGGCTGTCGTTCGGAGCGACCAGACTCGTCTCCTGGGCCTCCACATCATATGTAACCTCGTTCTGTTCTTGGCCCGATCTTTGACAGTTGGACCTCGACCGCTCAGAGGGTTTCCGTCCAGCATCGATAGACTTTCATACCATGCCGAAGTAGTTATTGAGGCGGCTCAGGCTGTTAAACATCGGCATCTAGCGAATCATAGAAGTACCACTGTTTGAAATCCATAGTGTCAACTCGTCGTTTATCGCACACGTATCTATTCCGCGCTTTCAAAATTCCTAGGTCTTCGAATGTTAAGAGGTTGGCGACAGAGTGGTTTCTTGAATTTAAGATTGAGACTGTTTCGCGATCATGACTTACTATTTCGTAGCACTTTTTCTCGGCTTTTTGGATCCTCCTCGTCCAGTAAATAAGGTGTCCGGGGTGGTATTTCCAACATCAACAGTGTCCAACTGACTGCCACGCTCAACCGGTAAAGGTTCTGGCTCCATGGATGATCTTGAGAGATGATGGCTTTCCAAATCCTGTGAACGTCCGGATTCCTCTGGAAGTGTCGCGACTTCAAAGTCGAAATCAGACGGGAGCTCGTCAACGACAGAGCGGATTCTATCTAAGTGCTTCGGCATCCATATATCATAGACATTTTTAGTGAACTTGTATGCTGTCCACTTCTCTTTGCCTTCCAGTTCTGTAAAGCCGAAGGCGTGGATGGGGTGACGATAAAAGGCAGTGTTTTTTCCCTTAATTACAGGGTAATGGCCGTAGATTCTCACTGATCGGTCGTCGTGGGATATTGAGAAGGCCAAGATTTGCCGGTGGAGCTCTTGCTCACGCTTTACGAGCCGGAAAAGCTCAACGATCGCTCTGACTGCAAGGGTCATGCTGTGAGCATTCTGTCGGTCTGCGATATTAAGTACTGCAGCACCACATTTTACTTCACACGTTAGGAACGGGAAGTACATATAGTACGTGGCCATAAAGAAGGACTGGTCGCCAGCGATGAAGTCGCCAATGAAAGGTGAAAGCTTATCGAGCTGATCTTCTGTAAACGCCTGGCGTTTGAATCCCACAGAGTAGTCAGGCTGCGGACGAGTACCAGTTAAAGGGATGGCGTTATTCCAGCCTTCGTTGACGCTTTCAATGAGAGATTCAAGTCTAGCGCTACGTGTAGCTAGAGCCTGAGCTGATGGAACGAGTAGCCGGCTAATGTCTTGGATGACCTTCGCTTCGTTCCGGCTATCTATTATGTCGCAAGTCTTGCTGAATATATCATCGTCAAATAGCGAGGCCTGAGGGATGTTTTGCTCCGTCCCTAGCAAGGTTTGCCAAAGACGCTTGCTATCCTCCTTGATTCCCTTCTCATTTGTCCCTACATAATTGCGCATGAAACTGCCCTTGGTTTCAAGTAGGGCCTTATAACGTGGATTCAGGTATGGTGCGGTCTTCTTCACTCTCGGCTTTTCGTCGCTTGGTGTCGCGAGGGAGCCTGACTCCGATCGTTTACGCCCAAGGGAAGGTGTTGACTTCCTCCTTGCAAACAGACGACTCATTGTGTCCGGCTCAAAATATTCCTTCGGCCAAGTTCCTTCCTTTCGCCAATGGTCGATGGGATCAATTTGGGTATTTCTGCTGCGAAATGGTGCTTCTTGATCGCTCGGCCTTTCAACGTTGAAGCCTGGAGATGTCCGTGGTCGCTTTCGGGGGGGCGCGGTTAGGTGGTCGTCGTCAAGCGGGTTTTCGACTTTACGCGATCGCTTTCGATCCTTGGATGGAGAAGCAGTCAGCCTGCCCTACAGAAGTTAGCTTGAGTTCGCTGAAAGAGCATAGCAGAACGAAGTCGCATACCTCTTTGCACAAAGTCTTGTTCGCCGGCAGAGGATGTTGGTGCTCGGTGTTTTCGCTGTACTCCGGGTTCAGACGTGCGCTTCTACGAACATGTCTCTGCGGGCTTGCTTTGTTGACACCTGGAGGATGTTTCCCTACTGGCAAGTCAGCGGTGGGCATTTGGCTGTGGAATCAGCGAAAGGTGCACCTTTATGTACAGACCGTTGCTGCGTGTCTTTTTGGGCGGCTGGCTTTTTGCGATAACTGGCCATGTCGATTGGTAGCTGCTGGGGAAGAGAGGTGTCTTTGTCTTGGTTGAGTCTCGAAGAATGCGAAGACAACAAACACCTGTTAGGCATGGGGTGAGAGAATGCTTGGCAATGATGTCTTATTTGCCCTCAGCCTTCTCGTTGTGTCCCTGCATTTGACCGTTTGCGGTTAAAATACTTGCACAGTTCCGGCGAGGACGCGCATGGTGTTTGTTCGGGGCAGATTCTCCCGGAAAGTTTATCTTAAACGCACTGTATGTCTGTCCTAATTTTGCTGCTCGACGACTTTGCCATCAAAGGAGTTGCTCACAATGCATCTAGTCTCATCCTTTCTTTCAGCCGGAGTGCTGTGGTCGACTGTTACAGCAGATGAGGTAGCCCATGTGCGGCGAGCGATTGATACCATTAGCGTAACAAACGTTGATGACGTCCGCGGCAACCTTCACTTGCCTAGGGAATGGAGCGGATTGAACATCAGATGGACCAGCAGCTCACCTTCCATCATATCTCATGATGGATTTGTCAAGCGACAAGACACCGATGCCAATGTCAACCTCACTGCGACGATCAACTTTGATGGCTCGATTCAAGAGCGTACGTTTAGCGCCAACGTGAAACGAGCCGTCACAGTAGACCCCTTCACCGGATACGCATTCACATATTTTACGGGAAACTCAGTCGCTGGTGAAAAGATCTATCTCGCAGCTAGTGATGGTAACAACGCGTTGAGCTGGAATGAGTGGAATGGTGGCCGACCAATTCTCACTTCGACGCTGGGCACCAAAGGACTGCGCGACCTTTTCATCATTCGCTCCTACGAGGGCGATAAATTCTTTCTGATTGCGACAGATCTCTCTATTGTTTCTGGAACTTCATGGGATGTGGCTGTACGCAAGGGTAGTCTCTACCTGGAAGTATGGGAGTCCAAGGACCTTAAGAATTGGTCAGCGCAACGTCATATCAAGGTCTCGCCTCCAACTGCTGGCAACGCTTGGGCACCTGAAGCATACTATAATGCAAGTATTGGCTCCTACGTTGTATTTTGGGCATCCTCTATCTATCCAGAGAGCGACACAAACCATACTAGCTCCACGTATCATCGAATGCTTTTTGCAACAACTCGCGATTTTGTTACGTTCAGTTCCACAACTGTATGGCAAGACGTTGAAATGTCTCGTATCGATTCAACATTCATTCAAGATGGGAGCACCTTCTATCGTTTTACGAAAGATGAGGGTGCTTCTGGCACCGGCTGTTCCGACATCATCCAAGAGAAGTCAACTTCCCTCCGCGCCAATCTCACGTCATGGACCAGAGTCACTGCATGTATCGGCAAGAATTCTGGCACATCAACTGTGAAGGACCGACGGTCTTCAAAGTAAACCCCGATGATGTTAATGGCCAAAAATTCTATCTGTTCGTCGATGAGTATACTGGACGTAGTTATATTCCACTTGAGACAATAAAC
This sequence comes from Corynespora olivacea, assembly GCA_019202945.1. NCBI lineage: Eukaryota > Fungi > Ascomycota > Dothideomycetes > Pleosporales > Corynesporascaceae > Corynespora > Corynespora olivacea. The sequence continues at coordinate 116,036 of JAGQEM010000026.1, forward strand.
ATCGACAGTCCAAGCTGGAAAGTCTCGGGCTCGTACAAATTGCCAACAAGCCCACGTCACGGCACCGTAATCCCTGTCACTGCTAAGGAACTCGCTACCCTCAACACCATAGTGGCTAGCAGAGATGTCAAGTCAGCAAATTTAGTCGCTAGAGCCAGTCCAGTCCTTCCCGGTCTATACCCAGATCCCAACATCGCCATTTTTGGCCGGAACTACTACATTTATGCTACAACAGATGGCTACAGTGGATGGGGCGGTAAAGATTTCTATGTCTGGAAATCACCAAATCTCGTTTCTTGGACCCGATCAGAAGAGTCACTTCTCACTCTAAACGGCACGAGTGGTAACGTCCCGTGGGCGACTGGCAACGCTTGGGCTCCAACAATTGCTGAGAAGGGTGACAAATACTACTTCTACTTTAGCGGCCAGAATCCTACGTATAATCGTAAAACGATCGGCGTCGCCGTTGCATCTTCACCCGAAGGTCCCTTCACTGCACAACCCGCTGCGATGATTCTTAACAACGAGAGCTTAACCAGTAATCAAGTCATCGACCCTTGCGCTTTCCATGATCCGTCAACAGGGAAATATTATCTATTCCGGGGAAATGGCAATCCACTTTACGCCGAACTAGCTAACAATATGACTTCGCTCAAATCCGGTACGATCAAGACCGTCACTGGCCTCACAGACTTCCGTGAAGGTAGCTTTGTCAATTATCGCTCTGGGCTCTACCACCTAACATACTCGATCGACGACACAAGGTCCGAGAACTACCGTGTAGGATACGCGACTTCGACACGCATTGCTGGGCCATGGACGTACCGCGGTGTCGTTCTACAAAAGGATACTTCAAAAGGGATATTGGGTACTGGTCACAATTCTATTGTGAATGTACCTGGAACGGATGATTGGTACATTGCTTACCATCGTTTTAAGATTCCCGGTGGCAATGGAACGAACAGAGAGACGACTGTTGATAAGTTGTAATTTAATGCCTCGACAAGACTTATTAAACGTGTGGTGCCAACTCTAGAAAGCGTGCCGGCATAAACGATACCTGCATAGTGATTAAGTCGGATATTAGACGTTAATCTTGGCCAAGTGTCGTCAAAAATATGAACACGCAGCTATACCACGTTCGGAATCAAAAAGGACTTCCCAATTGCGAAATACCTAGCTTTACCGTGCCGAGATTTCCATAATTGGTGACGCTGGCTACTACTTAGTCGAAGTTCGCTGGTCAAGTTCAAAGTTTGTCACCTTACTATTGGAGCTTTGTGAAATGTGGCCAGACTATCAGTAAAGAGATCAATGTTGACAATACTTGAGAATGCTAACCAGTCAAGGGTAGTTTAATTCAAGCGTACCGAGACACTTCGCCGGTAGAAATTAATGCCATCCGAACTTCCCCCAATTAAGGTTTCAGCTTTTCGACCATCATCCAGTACGTTTTCTGCGAGTCCTCGTGGGTGATCAAAACGTCGACCTCGGCCAAACTCAGCGTCAACCACGTTGACTATACGACCAACGTGAATATTGAAAAGCCTGCCTATGTCTCTGGTTTTGTTACCCGAGGCGACGATTCCGTAAAGCCATCCACATATTTTTCGGTGTTGTTGTATTAAGACGTCTGCTAATATTATCTAGTATCAACTTTACCAGTGGGAAATCCCAGCCCGAACCTCGGCTTCGATTACCGAAAGTGCTTACTAGGCGCGGCCTGCACGGCATCCGATCGTGTTGGCTCAAACGGATGGAAAATACGCTTTTGGGTTGTTTCAAGAGTTCGACTTCGCTGGTGGATATGTTGGTCAGGAGAGAAACACGGTATTTGAGGTTGTTTTGGACTGGGCGTTAATGACAACAAATACGGATTCATTGAGTATTTGAAACAGGCATTGCTATTCAGGTAGGGATTGGTATGGGTAGTCTCTTTATTGAAAGCCTCGTAGTAGATCATCGTCTGAGGTACTCCCGCGTTAATCGGTTGAATATACATGTTCTCAGCGTAGATTCTCCTAACATAGTGCACTAGCATATAGCTTCCTATGCGCATAAAACCCTCATCATCGGTGGTATGGTACCTAAAGTTTCTGTGCATTCGAAACATCGCTACGTTTCTCTCGAAACTTTAGAATGTAGCTCAAGTTAATAGGAATATATTAGGGCCGCGAAAGCTTACTATTCATAGTACCAGTGGTTGCAATACGCCTAGGATGAGTTCTTAGAGCGCAGCTATCAGGTCTAAACAGGTACATGACATTACATCACCGCAAGAAGCTAGTGAGCGCGGTCCGAAGATGGCGCCGATGGGGGCGACAGACTGGAACCTGAAGACAAATTTTCGCTTCAGAGAAGACAAGATACTTTATTCGCTAATGTGCGTCAGAAAAACGACGGTAAATTGATGCCGGTATGAATGAACCTGACCTGAGGGCTGGAAGGCAAAATGCTCATTAGACTATATGCGGTTTAGCCGAAAGACCGTGCACCGCACTTATCGATAAGATATTTCTCCACAACTTCAGGTGTGGCGGACTGAACTTCTCTGTTCATCACATGAGCATTGAAGGTTTCGTTTGAGCGAAAGACACAAGTATAGTTTCAGACTTTGTTCTTCCTTTTTTTCAAGGGCCGTCTTCTCAGTATGGCGAAGCGGAAGCGCAACCACACAAGCTCGAATGCTGTCAAGAAGCAGGTAACGGCAGCAGGGATTCCAAGTCCTCCGCATGATGCAGGAGCTTCACTCAGCGCATCCAGCATCGATTCAGTGATTTCGCTGGAGGAGCTTGAGGTCACCGTGGAAACACTACAATCGCTGGCTTCACATCCAGCCATTATCAAGTCGAAGGCTTGTAAAGACCTGAGAACAGCAGTATACACATTTCGTCAAGCGAGTACAACGGGCATGATTGCAGCTGGTGAGTATGAGCTATCTAGGTTGGGAGAATTAAAGGCTGATTCCGATAGAGGGCAACAATCTCACTGCCCGAATCTCTGCAGCGCTCACGGATGGCAGCTATCTAGATGCACGCATCCTACTAGCGGAGATGGGAATAAGGAAAGAGACGCCTTCATTGGGAGCTCTATGTCGATGGGTTCGTACTCTGGATATGATTTCCGGACTGTCGATACATGTTAGGGTGCCCGATCAAACTGTCGCGGGTCACAATGCTCATAACAACGAGTTGATCAAAGTTATGGCTGCTATCCTCCGTGTCACTGGCCCAACCGATACTTCATCTCACGGGACAGTGGTTTCTTCGGATCTTATTACGTTGCAAGAGACTTGGAACTTGAGAGGCACGAGTGAACCTACCCGACAAGTACGTCGAAGCATTGAGGACAAAACGATATTCGCATCTTGCCCTCCAGATCTTAGAGATCACTTCAGAATCATCGAGACAACCCCTGGACCTGAACGCAAGCCACCCAATCTCCACCCTGCTGTTCTATTTGCTTCAAAAGACGATACCGTCCTGCTGGGAGAAGCACCAAAGTCACAGTGCTACAAACACCCGATCGTGCCAAACTTAAGGGTCATCAAAGATGTACTCACAGCTGAAGAGTGCTCGTCCATTATTGCTGCGGCTGAAACGATGGAGTTTATCCCCGACGCACCGATGCGACCTCAAGGCGATACCAGTGTCCTTGCGCACAACTTCTACTGGATCGTCGATCGGGGTTTTCATGATAAGCTCTGGAATAGGGTCAAAGAATTCGTGCCAGAAGCTGTTACGGGCAGGAAGGTCCGAGGTATCAACCGAAGATTCAGAGTCTACAGATACGTCCCTGGAGCAGAGTACAGGTGTCACATTGGTGAGTGGACCGCCCGTTGTACACATCAATAGCCTTGCTAACGCAATTTCTTCTAGACGGAGCATGGCCTCCCTCCGGCATCAATGCTGCGACAGATGCCTATCAATACGATGCATCGCCTGCTAACGCTCGCCAGTCTTCCTTGTTCACATTTCTTATCTACTTGAATGACGACTTCAAAGGCGGCGAAACGACATTCTTCATTCCGAGTATATTTGAAGACCGCATAAATGCCTACCCGGTTAAACCAATTATGGGCAGCGTCGCAGTATTTCCACATGGAGAGGCGCATGGCGCTTTGCTGCACGAGGGCACTGGCGTGGTTGAGGGTGCCAAGTATGTGATACGTACAGACATCGAATACGACGTAGATGCGACTCGATAGATTCTGCTATCTATACAAAATTCGGAGATAGGATAAGGACACAGTTGCGAGTGCCGTAGCCGGTTGAATCTCAGATGAAGATGTCACAAATCCCTGATGACGCGATAGTGTTTCCCGATTCGGTAAGCGCATCCGCTGTCATCTGAATTCCGCGTGGTGGTACGACCATCATCATCAAACCCGGTCACGCCATTGTCATCTCACGACGCACCACCACAACCAGCTGGCTTCTGCTGGGTCGTCGATGATGAGGGATTCAATACGGATAGCTGCGGCCTGGTTAAAAGGCCACTCATCTACAAAGAAAGCAATACACACTTCCACTCCGCTTGCCATCTCTGCATCTCTGCATCTCATTCAAGTCCCAGTCCTTCAGTGCGCTTCGCCCCCAACTTGAACCGAACAACTATTGCAAAATGGCACCCTTATATCGTCGGCCTATGAAACACATCGACCGCAGAGAACTATACACCAATCTCGAGACGAGAATCCAATATCTCCACTCATTTTTGGACTTCAGTACCCGTACGCTGGAATCACATGCATATATACAGACCAATGCAGAACTAACGTCTCCAGGTGACATCGAAGCCCTCACCTCCGGAGCGAAATACATACGAGTCCTGATCCCGGCCATCGTCAACATCGTGTACAAGAAGCTATTGCAGTATGACATTACAGCACGCGCCTTTGAAACGCGATCAACATCATACGAAGGGCCTGTCGACTTGAATCTGAGCGAGAACTCGCCTCAAATACTTCACCGCAAGATGTTTCTGCGTGGTAAGTTGCTCCGGATTCTCGGTGTAACGATTCCAAGTCCTAATAAGTGCAGGGTATCTGAACAAGCTATGCAGCGACCCAACCAAGATGGAGTTCTGGGAATAGTAGGTGTACCCCGCGTTCATTATCAACTCCATCTCTTGCGGAAACATGAGAACTCCATAATGACTGTAAATAGCCTGGACAAGGTCGGCATGGTTCATCGGTCTCAAAACTTATTTATCGAGTACACCCACCTGGGGGTGACGCTTGGCTTCATCCAAGACATCCTCACGGAAGCTATCCTTTCGCATCCCCGCCTAAAGATGGAGCGCAAGATTGCGCTCGTCAAGGCGCTTTCCAAGGTCATTTGGATTCAGAACGACCTCTTCGCAAAATGGTATGTGCGGGACGGCGAAGAATTTGAAGACGACCGTCTCGTGCCCGAAGTCGAAGCCGAGGGGTATTTGCACGGTAAAAAGATTTTACGCGACAGCAGCGAAAGTGAAAGCGAAATCGAGGACTGCGACCTAGCTGCGGGGTCGTGTCCATTCAAAAACCTCGCTGCTCAGAGTCCGCGAAAGAGCATCCACGGCCCGACCAACATAAAGAGAACAAGTGTTGAAGTGCGAAATGCCGAAGTCGGATGGAGAGAAGCGTCAACAAGCCCACTGCCATCATCGCCCTCATCGTCCGGCTCCATGTCACCAGCCAGCGGGCTTCCACGGCCTGTGCACACGGGCGTGTAACTTCTTGTGTAATGAGTCAGAACGCTGTATGTGTATGGTTGTCCACGTTTGGCCCAACGATTTCTTGGGGGTTTTTTTTTGGTCTTTCACATGTCTGTGTATAGGGGTCATACTATTCCAGGGCATCCGGTAGGAGTTCAGGCTGACCAGCATGGTCCTCGGTAGAACTCGGAACGGCACGGGTCTCGTCATATTTCCTTTGAGCCGCCACCTCCATCTATTTCTGCAGCGCGCATGACCTCTGTGTGGCTACGTACAGCAAGTCAAATCGCTTCGAAATCATTCATTGCACGCATCACGTGACGGCGATACGACGCATCATTAACTTCACTCATGGTGTTGAGACAGATTCGTGATGTTTCAGGCGTCGCCGTGGCGTGCGCAAGGCCAGTGGAGCCGAGATGCCGGGTGGAAGCTCGGCGCCTTGGCCCGCGTTTGCGGCCAGGCTCCACGATAGCGATGATACGTCACCCTGAGGGCGTTCGAAACCGCATGTTAAAGGGGTGTCCACCGCGACGATTGTTGAGCATTGACAAGGACAGTGTGATGAGACAGTTTTGAGCTGTCGGGGAGGGCGAGTGGACTAGCGCCGAGGCGAGGCGACGGCTAGGTAGGGATAACGACATTAGATAATGATAGTCGCTGGCCAAAGTTTGGGGATATGCACGCTGGGCGTCTGACGACGCTGCGAGGGGTGAACACAGCGGATGGCGGATGGCATGGGGCGCCGGGTGATGTCGGTCGCAGTCCGAAAAGAAAAGCGCGCATCGCGAGATGGGCTGGGTACTACAACCTGTACCCTGTAGGTCCCATAGCAGAGGTGGTTGCTGGGCAAGCGTGGCTGCATTCTTCGAGAATTGCACTAACGCCCGTCGCTACCCCTGATTGGCGTTGATGCACCTATCCCTGCTAGCGTGGTGCTGGTGTATTCTGTGCCGGCTTACTGGGTCGCAGCTTCCTGAGGGCTTCGTTCCCCCCGTCCGCCGCCCGCTTTCGCCCTTTCCTCATCACAACACAACAGACCCGTCACCTCGCCCACGGTTCCTTCTCCTCCACCACACCTCAACACTATCTGACGACTGCTGTCCGCCCACTGCGACGGCTTTCCCTCCCCTATTGTCGACTTTGGGATCTGTATTCGGAAGTCCTGCGTCTGTTTTCCACTTGTCTGGTGCTGCCCGGCCATTCTTCGCGACACCTTGCAGTGAAGAGCTCAGCTTCCCTCCACGTCACCACTCGGCACTTGCGCTTTTGCCTTTCGATTCTTCCACTCCTTTGCGCACCTGTATCTGTATTTGTTTTAATATCTTGCCCTTCCCCCCCCCTCATCTGCTTTGCGCGCTCGCCCACGAGCCGCAAGTCCGTCTGCGACGTCATTCCGCAGCGCGCTAGCCCCTAGAATCTGATGCGCTCGACCTTTATCGCGACAGATGAGCGCTGTTTGTACTAAACTTCCACTTCCTTCACCATGCAGTCCATGTTCCGTCTCTCATGGAGCACGGAGTCGCCCGGCGACAAGATCATGGAGAAGTCTGCGCTGCACAAGTCAAGACCGATGCCGGTTATCGAGATGCCTACTCTCATGAACCAGATCAAACGAAAAAGGACAGATAGTCCTGAACCGGCACCGGCGCAGCACGCGCACGTGTTGAAGAAGTGGAAGGATGCAAACGGCGACGTGAAGCAGCAGCATGCCGTAGTTGCGAGTGCGACCGCTACAGAAACGTCGCGAAAGCCTGCCGAACCCAAAGACAACGTACCCAGAGCAGCTTCTACCGATGTTTTGGAGGCGCGTCCCAAGGCGCAACCGTTGAAAAGAGAAGGCGCGAACAAGAGCAAGGTTTCCAAGCCCCTGAAGCAAGCTGCCACAATGGATACTTCTTCTGCCGTCACCCCCTCGACCTCCATGGAAACCGACCAGTCTGCAGTTCAACAGGCGATTGAGGCTCATATCAACTACGAAATCTTGCTCAAGCACAACGAACTGCGTTTGATTGAGCAAGAGCTAGCCAAATGTCAAGTGTCGCTGGAGCAACTGCGTCGCTGTTCTCTGATCCCATTCCCTGGGACTGATGGTCTATCTGAAAATGTCAGCGGGGGCGTAGGCCCTTCGCTGCAACCGCCCAACGGGTTTACGGAACCACAGTACGCTGCGCCATGGGGCGTTACTGACGGTCCGTACACTCGACACTACGCCAAATGGTTGATTTCGGACATGAAATTCGATCCCGTTTCTGAACGCGCACTTGCGCAGCAAGCGCAGGGTTATTTCGGTGTGGGTGAAGGCCGCACGACGCGTGGCAGTTTTGCTGAGTTCGGTTCGACCAGCAAAGCGCGCACGTCGCGAACTTCGACTGGAACGTTGAAGCTTCAGGCTCTTGGTGAAAATCCAGCACCTGCACCGAAGATCGACCCTTTGCTGCACCAGCGGTCTACGGATAAGAAGTGGGTACGTCTATTCTGCGCACAGTGTGGGCACAGCAACTTCTCGAACACTCAAGGCTTCCTCAATCATTGCAGAATCAAGCACAACCAGGTGTTCAAGAGCCACGACGCAGCTGCTCTTGCATGCGGCGTTCCGGTGGACATGGACGAAGTGGGCGCACCGGTTACGGCAACCGAACCAACGGCAACGCCGACGAGCACACCAGCAATTACGTTCCCTGTTATCACAACACCTGGCAACGTACACCCGCTTATTCGCGCAAACCCTGCGGCGCTAGCTAAGGAGGTCCATCGAGATTTCAACAAGCCACGTGATGATACGAAGCCCAAGGCACCAGCAGTGGGGTTCTCTGAGTCACCTTCGACGTCACATCTAAGCGCTTTACTGGCCCAACGTGGCTTCAACGGCAATCTCAAAGGATTGGTGGATTCGGCAAAAACCAAGGTCGACATGGACGCGATGGAAACATCTGATGACGACCTGGCCGATAGTGCCACCCAAACTCCGACTACCGCAAAGCTAAACCAACTGGCTCGCCTGCCTGCCTCGGCGCCGAATGCCATGCCTGCGAGCAAGACATCTTCAGGGCGACCGGTGAGTCAGAAGGGACAGCAGCCAGGACCTCCACGCCTGCCACTTGCGTTTCCAGCGTCCCTTCATGGCAGTGGTCATCGCATGCCAGATTCTCCATTAGATCTCAGCCCTCATACAGTTGAGTCTAACCCTGGTCTAGTGAGCGATCACGATGATGATGATGACGAAGACGGCGACGATGCCCGCAGCCAGCCCGACTACATCATGCACGTTGATGATGTTGTCGTGGAGGATGCGAGCGATGTCGAAGGCGTGCAGCAGGAGCGTACAGGGTCTCGCCAGGGCCTGAACAGCTGCTGCTTTGAGAAGGGTGAAGGAAGCCGCAAGCATCAGATGGGGACCCGTTAAATCAGGTTTCTCCGTCCAGCTTTCTGAAAAGATTGTGTTTTTGCTTTCTCTGTTTCCTTACTCTCCTCTCTCCCAATACACCCCCTCTGTGCGATGGAGTTATCCGCCTTGCCCCCCTTCTTCTTCCTCTTTTTTACTCCCTATATACACTGTTGGGCGGATGAAGTTTTGCTTTTGGGGGTGTACACGGTTGTACCAGCAATGGGAATGGGCGGTCTTGCTGGGTCTTTGGTCGGTCAGCATAAGCTCGCAATAGCTTGTGCAGGCCATGTTTTGTTTCCCCCTTTTTTTTCCCTTCTTCTTCCTCTTCCTCCACCCCTATACCTCGAAATATGCGTCTGGAATCTCTTCTCTCATCTCATCATGTGCGCCCTAGGGTGTTCGCTAGGCGCTGGGTCACGTCTGTGTATTATTGCTCTGTATGGTCTCTTGGATATTAGCGGGTAGAATGGCGGGACGGGATGAGGGATCGTAAGACGCGATCTTTTCGTGTGTGACTGGAGAAACTCAAAAATGCGGCTTGCTTTGCAGGCCTGCGCTGTACATACTTTTAATGCTAGCGATCATTGTATTCTCATTTCACAATTGTTGTGTTGCCATTCCCAACCACTGATGCGAGCAAGGATCATTCCACTTTGTCTGTACATCACTTCGTATTCCACCCACACCCTGTGCCTGTGTTCCAGAGAGAAGAAACAAGGTCCCAGACGCCCTCTAGCCTACACCTACGCGGCCTAGACGACAGCAAGGTCCTTGCAACGTCGGTGGCAATACGAGGCCCCCCGCAAGTACCCGCCCCATTTTGTCCCAAGCGCATATGCATCCATAAATTCGTAGCAACCAATATGCTTCTACTCGGAGTTTCTAGCCCATGAACTCGACAGCCTGTACCCTGTTAGCTTCCATCCACATGCAAATCATCTCCAGACTCCTCTCCCCCTTCCATCCACGGTTTCGCCTCACTGCCCATCTTTCTCTTCCGCGCCCCCCGATCCAATCATGGCTGAACAAGTAGGGGATGGCTATACGTACCGCCATTACCACACAAGCAAACGCCACATACGGGCTCAGCCTCTCCCCAATCCTGGCACATTTCCATAGCGGCCCCACGAAGTAGTTCTCCTTGTTGCGGTCCATGATGCCAGGGAATTGGTAGTGGGCGTAGGTCGAGGTGCAGATGGTGAGAAGGATTACCAGGAGGAGGGATTGGAAGTTGAAGAAGGCCGTCTACGGGTTTTGATCAGCATCCGACTCTGACGTGAAGCAGATGGAAAGGGTTGTCCACCATTTTGGAGGTTCGCGATCAAGGTGGTGGGTGGTATGAGGTGCGGCGCGGCGTGAAGGGGATTGGGCCGGAATGGAGACGGATTTACGGGCGCGTGAAGGTGGGTAGAAGGAGAGGAAGATGTATGGCGGTTTATCGGAAGGCTGTAGCCCGAACAGATGTCCCACGTCGTCGTTCGCGCCGGGCAATGGATTATCTGGTTCACCGATGACGTCCGTGCTTTGCGGCGGCGACCATGATCGTCACACCCGCAGCAGGCGAACGAACCCTCGGGAGCTTCCCAAGCGTCTCTCGACATTCCTCGACAACCCACGACGTTCCCTGCTTTGAACCCATCCTCTCTCCCCCCCCACGACAGTCATTCTTAGCTACCCACCTTACTGTGTGTGTGTGTGCGTGTGTTCTGCCTGCAGGTCGGCGCCTCCTTTGAATCTCAACGGGGGGTCAAGAGTGCCACGACGTCGTCACATAAAAGAGGATTAAAGAGAATTAGATCGGAGATAGATTTCGCAGGGCCGCGAAAGAAACGGCAGGATGACGGAGGTGCGCATGCGGCAGCGGCAGAAGGGACAGCAGTTTGCGCCGCCAGAATGTGAGTACTCTGCTTTCCCCCTCACCTTCCCTAAACTCGCATGCATGAGCGCCTCGAGAGCGCAAACGGCTGGTTTGCATCCTGCCCTCTACCCAACCCGTCACTTGACCCTTTCCTTCCACCACACTGCAAAGCTGCACAACAGCATCCCCTCCACCACCATGCCCGGCCCCAAAGAAGAGGCCAAACGCACCCACCGCATCGCACCGCGCATCCCCAAACCCCGCGGCCTCGCCGCACTCAACCTCGACCCACCAAACACCCTCACAAACGCATCCGCACCATCCCCCGCTCACAAAAAGTCCACAGTGGAATCCTTCCTCATCGCCTATGGCGACTCCGACACGCCGCTCCCCACCACGATCCGCATCCTCGACGAAATAGTAACCGACTACATCATCGAGACATGCCATGAAGCAGCCGCAGTCGCCCACCACGCGCGCCGGCAGAAAATCAAGCTCGACGACTTCAAGTTCATGTTGCGAAGGGACACCGCGAAGTTGGGGAGGGTGAGCGAGATCTTGGAGACGGACAAGGAGTTGAAGAGGAAGAGGAAGGCGTTTGATACCGACGAGGGGACCGTGGTCAAGGGCGCGGATGGGGAGGAGGATGGCAAGGGTGCGGCCAAGGTGGGGGACAAGGGGAAGGAGGAGAGGGATAAGGGTGCGGACAAGGGCGAAGATGGCGAGAGGAAGAAGAAGAAAAAGAAGAAGGATCGGGGGATGGATGCGGCGGGGAGTGTGAGGAGTGTGAGGAGTGGATGAGTGGATGAGTGGATGAGTGGATGAGTGGATGAGTGGATGAGTGGATGAGTGGATGAGTGGGTTGTATGGCACTGCAGGTGTGGGGCTGGTTCGATGGTCCCACGGGTATATCGATGTGGTTTGGCGTTTGGTCCATAGGGAAGCATTTTCGGCGTTTGGCCTCAGGCTTGATAATACAATGATACCCTTTCCTCGCACCCATCCCTGCCTACATGAGTCATCCATAGCGCGCGCAGGGATTCACCGGATTGTGAGCAAGAACAAGAGTTCGGGCTTGAATTAGTATCTACATGTCCGACGAGCTCGTCATGAACCCGGGGCCAGATTCGCGCGTAGAACACATGGTTTTCCGTATTCATACATGATCGCTATGGCCTCTCAGCGAGGCTTCGTCCTTCGCACCCCGCCTCATCGCACCTCCCCAGATTCGTTGCCTCTACGCCACATCGTCGTGATGCCTGACTCATGACATCGTGCCCCGTACGTAGCTCGTCCCTACTTTTCCCTTTGCCCGGTCTAGAATGCAGAATCAATCAATGAACAAGTCCCACAATGGTCAAGCAGCGCCATGAAGAGCCCGCTCATGCCTCCTGCTGCTGCCTTTGCTGCCTGCCCTTTCCGCCTCGTCCTCCTTTTTGTCGGTCACCGTCGCGTTGGCCGCCTTCGGTTGGGAGAGCAGCATCGGTACCGAGTGTGAGGGCGGCGGTTGCAAGCCGGTTCGAGAGGTCGATCTGCGTGCGGATGGTGTTGGCGAGGTAGGAGACGACGAGGACGTCTTGGATGTGGGAGTTGCTGAGGCACATTAGCTCTTGTAGGATACAGGATGGAGGAATCAACGTACAAGTCGCGCTCCACATCGGCCGGCTCAACCTTGGGTGCCAGACTGAGGGCGTTCAAAAGGAATTGGCCCAGGGCGGACGATGGCTCGGCTTCTTCATCGAGCACGTTGTTAACGTAGTTCGAGACGCGCTCGAGCATATCCAGGACGTGCTTGACTGCATTCTCCAGAGCCTCCAGGTCGGAGAATGTAGACTGTGACCGGTCCTCGCGGTCTTTGGCCGATGAGATGAGTTCCAAAGCCGACTTCTCTCCCTCTCCGTACTTGAGCTCATGGGGCACGGGGATGAACGAGCATGAGTCGGCCGCACGCTCTGCCGTGACACCAATGGGTGCGGAAATGTATGTGCGTGACTCGGGCTCCTTTCCGGGCTCCGTTGACACGGTGAGGTGAACGGCCGGGTGCGGGAAGGTGCCGTCGCCCTGCTGGCCGTAGAAATTCTGGATCAGGGCAGAGAACGTGTTGAGGTCGCTGCTCGTCGCATACCAGCCGATGAGGACTTCCTTGGGGTTTGCGCGAAGGTGGAGGGCCAGCATCTGCTTCTGGTAGTCCATGTCCACCTCCACCTGTTCGGCATTCTCGGTGTGCGGGACGGCATAGCAGTTGCGGATCTCGACCTCGGTGCCATCTTCGCTGCGGGTGCCCAAAAGCGTGCCGATAACGCGCTCCTGGTCGGCTGGTCGGCGGAGAGAATGGTCGATGATTGCGAAGAGGGCCTGCGGTTGGACGACTACATTGATGGGTGCCGTCGAGGGCTGGCCCAGGGCGGGACCAAGGGGGCGGGCGAGATGCAGGTAGGCGTCGTTGTTGGTCATGATGAGCGGTTTGTGTTGGACGGGCGGATCGGCTGCGTGGAGTGGTCGTGGGCGTTGGGAGAGGAAAAATGGCGGGGTCCGCAATAATGTGAAGCCGCAAGCGAAGTGTACGCCAAGAGTTCGGACGTTCCTGGCAGGGGTGGGGGCGTATAAAATAATTTCAGAGGCTGCGACACCAGAGACCTGCCACAATTCCTCCTGTTCACTGGCTCCGGACGGTCGAGAGACGGGAAGATACCCGCTCGCTTTGAAAACAATCCGGTAGATGGGCGTCTGATTCCTTGCGCGCCGATCGATCAAGGATCCGTCTTCAGTCGATGCCGCCTTTTCGGGGACGTGGAGGAATGCGCGGAGGTCGCGGGGGGGCCCGAGGAAGAGGTCGCGGAGGGGTGCGAGGAAGGGGCCGTGGGGGCGTCCGAGGCGGTTCACGAGGAGGACGACAGAATGGCTTTGCAGCTGCGCGGGTGGAGGACCCAATCGATGTGTAAGTGGAAAGAAATGGAGGCTGGTTGACTTCGATATTGACCCAGCGTAGACAAGAAGAGTTCTCAAACTCCTCTCAATCCGAGAAAGAGCCAGATGCGAACGACGGACCCTCTTCGGACGAGGAAGAGGAAGAGGAAGAGGAAGAAGCACAACCCACCTCGAAAGCGTACCACACCCTGCTGCAATCCTTCGTATCACACAACAAGTTCGAATCGAATGCAGCCCTGAGCGAACCACGGCGGAAGCGACGGAAGCTGGATCACGAAACGCTCACCCCGGAAGTCGACACCGTGCATGTACAGCGAGATGCAGAGAACGATTCGGATGATGAGGATGATGGAGAACCACTCGAGCTCGGGGAGCAAGAAGGCTCTGGCTCCGAACCAGAATCGGTGGAAGGAGTGAAGGAAAGTCACGAGGAGGCCAATGGCGCGTTCGACGCTCATTTCGAGAGCCCCGACGGAAATGAGCTGGCGATGCGATTGAAGGCTATACAAAACGCTCAATGGACGACCGCGAAGCTAGGTGCGATAAAAGGCGGGAGAGGCATATGTCAGATACCTGGGGATAGTGATACTGCACCCTCGAGACGGAAAATACGCGGCGTACACGATCTTCGATTGAAGCCACGACTCCAAGAAAATGCGAAAAAGGTGCTGGGAAATTTCGACGATGTAGAGCAGGCTATCGCACCTTCTCTTTTCGACTACCAGGATTTGCTATTCGGGGCAAGGACCGTCAAGAACGCGGAGCGACTGCGACACATGGCCTGCCTGCATGCGCTCAACCACATCGTCAAGACAAGAGACCGAGTGCTGAAGAACAACGCAAAGCTGGCAGCGGCAGAAGAAGACAACGATGCTGAATACCGCGACCAAGGCTTCACCCGCCCGAAGATTCTCTACCTCCTCGAGACGAAGCAAGCGTGTGTTCGCGCCATCAACTCCATCGTTCAACTGTATGACTTCGAGCAACAAGAGAACAAGAAGCGATTTCTGGACAGCTTCTCGCTGCCCGAAGATAAATTTTCGGATGACAAGCCAGAAGACTTTCGCGAGCTGTTCGAGGGCAATGATGAGAATGAATTTCGAGTCGGTGTAAAGCTCACCCGCAAGACGTTGAAGTTTTACTCTACTTTCTACAATTCAGACATCATCTTCGCATCTGTACTTGGCCTGCGTCGAGCCATCGAATCCAGTAGTGAAAAGAAGAAGGATTACGACTTCCTCTCTTCGATTGAGATGGTCATCATGGAACAGGCCGATGCGACGTTGATGCAGAACTGGGATCATGCCGAGTTCGTCTTTGAACATCTCAACCTTCAGCCAAAGGACGCGCATGGCTGCGACTTCTCCCGCGTGCGGTCTTGGTATCTCGACGGGCAAGCTGCTTACTTCCGCCAAACCATCGTCCTATCCGCATACCTCACGCCCAAGATCAACACATTATACAACAAGCACATGCGCAACTACTCCGGCCGACTGAAATTCACTCCAGACTACACCTCAGGTTTAATAGAGAACATGAGCTACGGCATCAAGCAAACCTTCTCCCGCTTCGACTCACCCTCCCACCTCACAGACCCCGACGCCCGCTTCAAATTCTTCAGCACCACTGTCCTCCCTCAAATTTCTCGCCTTCCCCGTCCACCGCAAGGCGGCGTCGGCGTCCTTGTCGTCATCCCCTCCTACCTCGACTTCGTACGCGTGCGCAACGCACTCGTCGACACCGATCTCTCCTACGCATCCATATCCGAATACACAGACATTACCGACGTACGAAAAGCACGCTCGCATTTCTCGAGTGGACGGCATTCCTTGCTC
This sequence comes from Corynespora olivacea, assembly GCA_019202945.1. Classification (NCBI taxonomy): domain Eukaryota; kingdom Fungi; phylum Ascomycota; class Dothideomycetes; order Pleosporales; family Corynesporascaceae; genus Corynespora; species Corynespora olivacea. Next base: position 131,745 of record JAGQEM010000026.1, read on the forward strand.
CTGTATACCGGTCGTGCGCACCACTTCCATCGGTACAACATTCGCGGCGTCAAGAGGGTTGTATTCTACGGGATCCCGGAGAATCCATTGTTTTATGACGAGATTGTCGGTTTCATTGGTAAGACGGTGGAACGTGGGGAAGTCAGCAGGCAGGAGGCGAATGTGAGGGTCTGCTTTTCGAAATGGGAGAGGTTGGAGTTGGAGAGGGTGGTGGGGAGTAAGAGGGTGGGGAAGATGATTGGGGATCGAGGGGATGTGTTTGACTTTTTGTGAGCGTCGGGTAGTAGCGGAAATGTAGGAGTTGTGACTTTGATGGACGTGGTTGTGTTGCGACGATCAAGTGGTTAAGTCGGTCCTCTGTCGTGTAGGTACTTTTGTCGGAAGACCTCTACAGACCTACGGGTTCAAACTTCGCTGGTAGTGGTGTTGTTCCTATCTGCGCGATGGTTGACATAGAATAGCGATATAAAGATCAAAACACGATGAATAAAGGTTGAGAGCCCTGGGCCTTTAGACACGGCTTACAGCTGAAAACTCCGCATACATATGCAGTTTGGATCCTACGACGTATAAAACTGGTATGTAGGATCCGCGGAATTCAGCATAGTTCCAACAGTCTTCGTTCTACCATCTCTTCGTAGCCGGTGCTGGGGTCTGATACGTAGTCGACCTAAAATCGAACAATAGATGGTTAGCAAAGTTGATCCAAGGTAGCGTCAGTCCCAGTCGCCTTTCCCAACGTATCGCTTTACAATCAGATAGCTACAGTCCGTTCGACTGACACGGTGCATATTCTTGGGAGTGACATACCACTTCGCCTTATACGTTGACGTCCCAATCACCGTAACTGTCTTCCTATCCGAAAATGTCGCAGACGTAACCACCGATTTCTGGATCCACGTCGACCATGGTGCAGCAGTTGTCACGTCCAAGACCGGGCCTACAGACACAGCGGTCGTCTCGGCCCAGGCACCTGACCAGACGGTGGGCCCTGGAATAGGATAGGTCGTCGTGCAGGGACCGCCTGTGGTTCGAGATTTGGTTTCTATGGAGCAGTACACCTGGGCAACATTAAGACCCAGTAGTAGATGGGGAGAAACCAGGAGAGCGTACATCGTAGACAATTCCAGGGTCGCTGTAGTTATACGCACCCGGGAAGGATACACCTTCAGGTAGCTTGACAGCGCCGTCTCCAGTAACTTCGATCTGGACACAGTCGGGGTAGAATTGCGCACCGCGTCGTGGGTTGTTAAGATAGGATGCCTAGGAAACGGAGTAGCAAGTCAGTAAGCAGGGGCGCATCACGTTGCCTTGGATATCGTTTTATCCGAAATAACCAAGCGGCATAAAGACCCTCAGGCCGGCTCCTGGTTTTCACTTACATCACCTTCGTGGAGTCCAATCATTTCAGCTCGAATAAGATAACTGATTGTGTGAACAAAGTCCTCCACAAAGGAAGCAAGATATCAACGTACTACCCGGCTTTGAGATCCTTTGGAATCCGAACGTTCATATATCCAAAGTTCTTCGCGATGTTCGATGTCGTCGACCATTTACCTGGCTGGGGGAACGGAAGGCTTTCGTAGAGGCCTTCATGCCAAAGCTTGACGAACGAATTCTCTGTTGGAGGATCGGGCGAGATATAGACGAGTGAAGGACCTATGTATGCAATTGGTCTCTGTCCCAAATCAGGAAAGGCATACGCACCATGATGAGATGAAGCAATCACATCATCAGTTTTGTTCCTGTAGTCGTGATGCCAATCGAAGGCTTAACGTGTAGGTACACAGTCAGAATATGGCCTGGAGTCCGAAATTTGCTTTACACGGTCCAAACTCCATAAACTTTTGCCACAACCCGGCTCCAGCATTAGGGTATTATTTGAGTATCGGATCTACTTACTTAGATTGTCTCCAGGCTGGACCTTGATGGTATCGGAGGCTTGAATATCACCCAAGACATTGCAGCGCAAGTCGATGGAATCGAGGTCTTTGACGGGCGAATTGGCATATCCACCTTGATGGGGACCGCCGTTGTATGCTGGAGTTCGAACCCCGCGGAATGTTCCTTGGTCTACCCCGTTTACGAATACGCCCTAATCCTATGAGAAGAATTCGGTAAGTGCGATGAGAGGGTAGCTGACCCAAATATACGTATGTGCATATGCAGACCGAGAAAGGAGCGAAAGCAGAAGTATTGACGCGGTAAACATGGTGCCTTGAGTCCAGAGATGGCAAAAAGAAGGGGTTCAACGAAAGAAGAGAGCTCGTAGTATACATAATGTCGACATCAAATATACTCGAGACTGTCTCTTTGCCGAGCGGGTGGCTCAATCGCCATGCAATCTATTCTCCCACGCCTATATTGCATGTTGAAATTGAATATATCACGCATGCTCTGTCGCCATATATGATGAGCGCTTCAAACAGGGTTCTGGAAGTGGCACCCATGTGATTCGGTTTTGGTGGTGAGGAGGTCTTGATATTTCCCAGGATCACCTTCCTGCAACAATGAGTATCGTACACCTCTTTCTCCCAACTCTTTCCAACTCAACATGATGTATCCTCCGCCTCGTTCTTCATTACCTCTACTCCAAGGCACGTGGTCACAAATTTTGTCCAAAGAAGACCTTCGCGCTCGGCACGATACCTCTTTCTCCTTATCATCGCACCAGGCTTCCAAGCCTCATTCTTAGCGAGTTATTCCCGCGGTGGTTTTATTGGCTTATCCTTCTGGCTCGTTTTGTCTCGCAGGTTTATATTCACCGGTGGTCGGACCGAAGAAATGGCTCAAATACCAAAGTAGAGCCCAATGTCAGCCTCACGACCCGTTAGATGTGGCTCAAAAGATTGGCAAGTGTGTGGCACATGATAGCCCAGGCTCACTAAGCTGATCTGAGCGTAGCTCCCTTGAAACCGGATCAATCGGAACCTTCCCCGAGCGAATCAGCACGGAAGTTTTCATCACGAGACCTATGCCGATATAGCCTTACATGGCCCAAGCGTTGGGCTTATGTCATTGGTGTGTCTCGCTCTGGATCTTAGCGCGTCTGTGCGGCTCTGATACGGAGGCGTGCGTTCTCTGGTTTGCTGAGGGCGTTCGTGGGTAAGCCGTCATAGCCGAGGAGTTGGGGGGTTGGAGGTGAATGACGGATGTCAGGTGCCGCTAGCGGTGGGTTGGGGACTCGTGGCAAGCCTTGTTGGGAGAGGAAAGACTCGACGGTGACCCACATTGGTCAGTGGTCGACCGGATATACGGTCTTTAGGTTCTGATATTTGTGTGTTCCTGCATGTACAGGCGGAACGATGCTTGGGTTGAAGGTATATAAGTAAGCTTGTTCCCCGTCCTTGAGCTGATCGAAAAATACCATTGGAGCATCTTCATAGTTTCATACCATAAATCAAAGAAGCTTCTACTCTGATCAACTTAGTCTTGATCAACACTGATGCCTACCACTTCCTCTCTCATCACCGCTTGAGAGGCCTAACCCAAACAATCAACCAACCGCGACCTTACATTACCGGTCGCAACCACCCTAGATATCTGCCCGATGAAAGGCCAATACTCCACGTCCATCAACCCCCAAGACTTGTCATCTCGTCTGAGTCGCATCAAATCGCATTCCGTCCCCAATGAATCCGACGCTGTCTCCCGACTCCCTCGAATGTCCGGAGGAGGAGCAGGAACCTCCTCCTTTACCTCAACATCCCGAACCTACACCAACGACATGGAACTCAACCAGCTCCCTACATGCACCAAGTCCTCCACCATGTCGACCAACTGCAGCGATGAGAGCACAGATAGCCAGGTCTTGCGACTGGAAGCCCGAGGCATGCGAACTTTCCCATTGTCAACTAGGGAGAGCAAAGAGAGCGCTGAGGTTGGACGGGGGCAGTTTTCCAAGCCAAGGGTTGCGAGAAGGAGTGCGAGTAATGAGAGTGCGAAGAGTGAGGCAGCTGGCGAATTCAGATACTATGGACGGCATGCAAACTTGTGGCTGTTCAATGACTTCTCGATCACTGACAGTGTCAAGAAGGGATGGGGGAAAGTGTTCTCGGGGAAAGACGACCACGAGGAGAATTAGTCCTATTTTCGAAGGTTCGAATGAGGTAGCATTGACGGGGGGTTCGTGGGGAGGAATAGGCGGGCATACTATAACAGTTGAAGAGAGTTCTTTCGTTTCGTCGCTCGCTCGTCGTAAGCGTTTATTTCTATATATACAGTCGCTGGGTTCATACCAATACACATACCATCATTTATCCAAACTTACCTGTGGATCCTTCTCTTCTCTTTATCCTATCTCGCGTGATGATCATCTGTGTCTGATCTTCTCTAACAGCCGTAAGTAGGCTTGTCGTGTTTTTGTTGACTTATGAACCCTCTATTCTTTGCTCGCATGAAGTAGACGCGCTGTGCTCTCAAGCGTTTGATCTTGCTCTTCTAATTCTGCAGAGTGTTCATGCAGATTCAACAGTGAAGCTCGAGAACATAGGTATCGTTTCCACGTAAAAAACCGTGCGTATGCAGCGGATTTTCCATGGAAAGCTTGACTAGGCGAATCCAGCACAACAATATGCTCGGTATTGTCGTAGAAGAAGCCCGCAATGGCGACCAATATTGTAGCGATCGGAATCCTCATTTTAGCGGTTGCCAGGTTTAGCAAGGCTGAACGAATCTCAACGCGATTGATTCTCCACCTCTTTCATCATCTCCTTCCGCTACCCAACATCCTCGAGATCTTGTAAGCACCAAACCATAAAAACAACTCCTGTATCTTTACCATTCATCTTAGATCTTCATTCTGTGATCCCACCTGTTACGATGACAACCCAACACTATCAGTCAGCCACCAGGACTTTTCTTCTATTTCACGACACTGCTCTCGGGGATCAACGGCCGCAAAAGATTATTTATCGCGCATAGATAGAGGCGCTGAATCAGCCAGGGGGAGGCCTACAAAACATGGGTTTGCCTGGAATACCGGTCTTCAACCCCAGTTCTTCCTCTCCCCACTGCGCCTCGTCCCGCCTTGCATTCTCGTGTACCCCACTTTGCATCTCGACGCCACCCACATACTCTGTCACGGTACTTAGGTACCTTTGTTTGTTTTGCTTAGTCATTCAGGCGCTGCTGCCTGTTCGGGCCCGGAGGTACTATCCTCTGGGCCACCCACACTAGATATCGTAGCTACTCTGGATAGCTCCTAATACTACATGGTTACCATGAGTTCAGTTGCCTCACCGTCATATACTCACATGGTATAGCGCCTCAACAAATGCACTGCCTTCAAAAGGTACCTGTTGCCTACACCTTCAGGTTTGCCTTCTTTCTTCCCAAGTTATCTTGCCGGTCGCAATTACGCGCCGTACGTAAGTAGTCTTCGACATGTTTGATTTGTGTTCGGAGAGATTACTGGATAGCGAGGAGAGGTTCATGGGAAGGAATGGACATCGATTTGTTGAGATTTGGGACCGCAGGGTAAGCCAATTGTGGTTTCAATGATCCTACACCAAATTTCCGATTGTGCTTCACCGTGTTTGAAAGAAGGATACCTTTGTCAAATTCGTGCTTTGATGCCCTGCATCATCAAGCTGATGATCTTGCTCCCCAGGACGAAGACAGACCGATTTATCGATCTGGTGAGCTCAAAGAAAAAGAGATAGCAGGTTGGGTGCACGAGGTATATATGCAAAAGGTTCTCTGGAGCCATCATAACCTCACACCACAAAATAGGATCGATCCGCAAGTGGTTCCGCCCAATCTGGCCTGAGAGTCTTGTAAGCCACAGTCACTGTCCATTCTACAACTCCGCTCATGAACTCGAAGACTTTCGCCAAAACCCTCTCGCAACCCGCAGCCCTCTAGCGGCAAACTTCCCTATTCTCGGCCAACCTACCTTTCGCTGGCCCGTGCATGGCGCATCCCGTCTTCGTTTCTCCGTGCAGTTTCTCAAAGGTTGCCTATTGTTACGCAATGTTCTGTCGGTCCTCTTCGCCCAGAATCCCCGACATCCTCACCCACGGCACCTTGGTTTTCAACGGAGTCGGATGGGGCGGAAAACGGCAATGGAGATACGAGCAGCAGAATATCCGACGTAGCACGGTGTTTGCTCGTTCGAGGCGACGTTGATTGGACATGGGACTACACGCTCCTTCTCACGCATGATCCGATGTCGTCTACCACGTATGTCCTGATCGCAGGATTGACGGCTACCGAGATCGATCTGGTATCCTCATACCTCTCGCATATGTCGAAATCGTCAACCTTATCAACACATCCGACACTGGTTCCACTGATTCTCCTCGATCTTGCAACCGATGAAACATCCTCTCTACTCAAATTGCGAATCCGAATGCTCAGCCAGATTCAGCAACAAACAGGCATGGACCGTTTCAACTTCCTCAAGAGCGCCGTGGACACAAACAATTCCCGACCAAGCACCGATATCACAACACGCCACGTGAAGGAAAGAAGAGATCTCGACCTCGATAGTATTATGCTACGGCTGACCTGTCTCAGCGACTGGGTCGCCGCACAAAGAGGTGTTGTTGGGCTTCAGAGACGTGTTCTCGAGGTGATGGATGGTATGCTCACAGAGGAAGGGAAGGGCGTTGAAGTGCTCCGGGAAAGGCTTGCCTTTATTCGTGAAACGTTGCTTGCGGCGGAGCAAAAGTGTCAGTACCTGGAGCGCTCCATTTCCGCGCAGGTACAAACCGTGAGACACATGGATGCAGTGACACTCGAGAACGGCACTGACGGGTTTTCAGATGTACTCTCTCATTGCCCAGAAGGATAACCGCTTGAATCATTCCGCGGCCCGAGCAAGCTGCCAGCTCGCCTCGGATAGCCGACGCATTGCCATCCTTACGCGCCGTGACAGTACGGATATGCGTATCATCGCCGCCGTCACACTCATCTTCCTTCCCGGCACATTCGTCGCCACAGTCTTCTCCACAGGCCTCTTTGACTGGGGAAACGGTGATTCCACATCAGCAGGCAATGACGACGCTGGCAGCAGCAAGATAATATCGAAGTACGTTTGGGTGTACTTCATGTTGACAGGCGCATTGACAGCCGTGGTGTTGGTCGCTTGGGCACTGTTCTCTTGTATACAGAGAAAGAAGATGATGCGCCAACTTGACTTGAAGCTTGATGAAGAGACTGGCAGCACTGACTTGTTTTCCGGTGAAACGCTATATGAAAAGAGAAAGAACACGGAATCTACATCAACGGAGAGAAGCCTTGTATTGTTTGAGAAATGGAAGCAGGGGTGGAGTTCTTTTGGAGGGATAGTAGCGTGGAGGAGAAAGCATGATATTGAAGTGGCAAGATGTGAAGACCTCAAAGCTGCCTGAATGGGGATGGAGAAATTTGGTGCCGGTTGCACGGCGTAAGTAGGGGAGATTCTGGATCCGTCCAAAAGATGGCACAATATGTCAGATCACCTCCTTTTTCCCGCCCGATGGTAATTGCAAGAAATTATGCTTTCTACCTAACCCATTTGATACAGAACTCGGATACATCATGGAAGAATAGATAGTTGCCAGTCCTCGATATAAAAACGCCTAACCCTGGCTGTCCATTCTCAATCATCCCTCGACATCAACTTTGAGCAACGAAGGATACCGTCATTAACCCATATAGCCGTCGCCTTCTCCCACCCCCCCACCTCCTCAGTCCTTCTTATCCCCAATCGAAATCCTCAACACCAGATTAATGATCACGGCCGCCAACAACGCAGCCGACAGCACCGTCGGACCAAACCGATCATCAAAGCCACCCTGACCCCTCTGCCGGATACTCTTCGCGCGCCAATGGAACGTCGTAAGCGCATATATCATGGCGGAAACAGCTACAACGGTAAAGACGATGGCGCTGATCTGGCCCGCGCGGTCACCGAAATTAAGGAGCCCGACAGCGAGGCCGCCGAGGATGACGGTGAAGTTGAGCCATGAGAGGAAGGTGCGTTCGTTGGCGAAGAAGACCTTGGGTTCGACACGCGTGGGGAGGGCAATGCGTTTGCCTGGAGGGTAGGTGTTAGTCGGGTGTGTGAGGTCGATGCGTGATGTGTACTGTTATTGTTGCTGTTGGTATCACCCTCTTCGCTGCTCGGTCACTCTTTCGCTCTTTTGCGGTGTCAATAACGCCGCCAGAGCAGAGGCTCGAGAGCAGAGATGGGAACGAAAGAAAAGAGATGAATCGGAAGGAAGGATAGGTACCTGGGGCCGTCTGAAGAAGCGGTTGTGTGGACATGATGAATGACGATGATTGTATACGATAGGACCCCACCAACACAGCGCTCAATCAGTCGCACACAATTGCCCTTCGTATGCTTGCCTGAGCGAGAGTGCTGTTCCTCACGAGAAGAAGACGGTGTGGGTAAACAAACAGCTGATAATCAACACTTTGCTCGCGGATGGCGGCGGCGGTGGTGGAGAAAGGCAATTGCAACAACCTTACCAAAAGCTCTGCTTCCTCTCCAGATGCATGTCAAGCAGGAGCTACCCTGCACATGCCGTCCAATCAACATGGCCACGTGATACGGCCCCGCTGTTTGTGTCGGCGAGATGGTGGGTACGTGCACAGGCCGCCGGCGGTCGTCTACCAAGCCGAGTTGTCGTAAACAACATCTCACCGTACCATAACACGATACAGAACTGCGTCTTTCTTCTCCACATCATCGACACACGTCATTTCTACAGACACATCCACAATGGCTGTAAGTGGAGGAATCCCAAAGAGAGGGAGGCGGTATGAGGAGTGTTTACTGATGTTTTTGGTTCCAGACCATCGGCGCACCCCTACCCACCGAAGAACTCGCGGCAATCGCAAACACTGTATGCACCTGCCCATGGCAGATGGAAGGAATACACTGATGGAGTTTTCCAGGCTTGCGAAACCGCCCTCGGTTCGGCAGAGAAGTACGAGCACACCCAGGTCGCGGACTGGAACACTGTGATCATCGTACGTCTCCTTTTCTCTTCCGTCCCCACACCATGCCTCACGTTCTTCCTTTTCCCACCACCACCGTCCCACCTGGCGCCTTCCTCAATCAATCTCCCCTCCCCTCTAACCTCACCCCTATAGAACACAATCCTCCAATCCCTCATCGAAAAGACCAGCACACCCAGCACCGCCGACGACGACAGCAAATCCCACCCCGCCTACAAATACATCGCCAACAGCACGATAATCCAGCACCCGGGCCACCCGTCTGAGCCCTCCACCGTCGGCCGTCGCGGCATGCACAGCGCAGTCGGCGCCTTCTGGAATACAGACAAGGACGGAACGTTCTCTTATAAGTGGGAGGGCGCCGACAAGAAGGGCATGGATGTCGTGATCAGCATCAACTGGATCGGGATCTAGGAAGGTCCCGAGTTCGGTTTGGTGGTGAGGGGGAGAGGAATAGAGAGGGGGATGGATGATGACGAGGACAGCGGGGAAGTGGGTTGGGCGGGTTGCTGTGAACTTTTTCACCCAACCTGCGGGGGTGAGAGTCCTGGCTTGGTGATGGATGAGATGAGTGGGTGAGTGAGCGAATGCGCAAAAAATGGTGTTGGCGGTGCCTGTTGCAGTACGGGCGGGTGCTTGCATGCTTTTTTTTGGCTTACCTGTTGCATATTCAGCGGCTGTGTCTAAACCTTACTTTCCCTTCCCTTCACTGTGCATATGCAGGGTCCTGTCACTCTAGCTTCCTTCTCACGTCGAAATGCCATTAATGTCTTCCCGGTCCACCACTGTGCCTGAGCCGTTCCTGAATGTGCCGCGGCGCCCTGTATTGTCGAGCACTTGGTCTCATGTTGTGTAACATTGCCCGAGACATGGATGCCAACCACAACGGCTGTCAAAATCTGCCCATGTATCACGCAACGCCGCGGCCAACATGCCACGGCCAAGCGTCATGCTGGGTATTTGATCGAATAGCTAGGCAAAGCCCGATGCTATGCGGACTTTTCCTGCATCGTGGGGGGCCTGTGGTGGCGGAATGCCATAACGCAATATGCAGGGCCTTTTCGGTGATTGCACACCTCACTTTCAACACCTCGCAAGCCATCGTGGGGCGTCCGTCAGGTCGAGCGGGAACGGAAACACGAACATGAATTGAGCATATCGACTGAGCCTCCCCACAAGAGCCCATAATGATAGGAGCATCGCACATCCCCTCTCCACCGCTCTATATATATATCATCACCCCTAACCTAGGACACGATGGAAAAGATGCAAGTATGCGCGCTGCCGAAGCAACAGAGAGTTCAGCACAAAGACGAGAAACAGCGAAGAGAAAACAAAGTATTATGACCGAGGCCTTTGAGAATTAGGCCCTGGTTCCCACACCATCGGTCCTGGTACCGGTACTTCGTTCGCCGTTGCTCTGCTCGCGCTTGCTCAGGCGCGTCATAATCTCGTGCGACGAGGTTTTGCCGCCGTTCTTCTCCGTGATGAGTTGCTTCAGCCAGGTGTTCTCTGTTTCTAGCTGCTGTATCCGAGTCTCGAGGACGCTGACGCGGTCCGACATCTCCTTGGCGGTCTTCTCGAGGGTCTGCTCGCGCTGCTTCTTCTTGATACGGAAGCGGGCGCTGGCGGCGGTATTGCGTCGACGCTTGTCTTCCTCCGCCGCGACGCGGGCCGCCTCATCTATTGACTGTTGACTGTTTGCCTCACTGTGCTCCAACTTGCGCTTCTTACCAATGGAAGCATCGAAGCCCGGGACCACGGGGGAGATGGCAGACGAAACAGGTGACGTGTAAGTGGGCGCCACGGAGAAGCTGTTTGGCTGGGGGTGCTGCAGGTTCGAGATGGAAGTGTCGATGATGGGGTTGGGAAAGTTGGAGAAGTCGGCAAACTGGAAGTCACCTGTAAAGTTCCCAAAATCAGACATGGTTCAAACAAAGAACTAGCGGGGAGATGAGATGATCATGAGGTGGGTCGTGGTGTTGTTCAAAGAGCACGGGCAATTGCGTGCTTCACAGGCACTATGACTTCGCTGCTGCTCAGCGCCAGGGCACGTTGGAGGACGCACCCTTGGCGGTTCGCGACAGTGTGCGCCATGTGAGTGGCTGTGAAGGTTGCGAAGCGTGGGGCAAGTGGTGCGATGCAGCGCTTCCGGCGGGGCGCGCATACGCCCATGTGCAGAGGCGATTGGGCGAGACCTCCAAGCGTCGTAGGTCGACATCGGAACAACGAACGGGACAGCAACACAAAGAGACATGTAGAGAGCACATACCGGGCAGAGAGAAGTCCATCTTCGAGTCACCAGCGCCGGTAGGGTTGGTGTTTGTGGGATTCGCTTCGCTAGTCCGCTGTCCGTCAACAGCAAAGTTCAAGTCAAGCGGCAGGTCCATGGGGAAATTGCCAGTGTCGGTGAAGTCGGCGTTGGTGAAGAGGGCAAAGTCGTCGTCGAGGTTCGCCGGATCGATGGTCTGGTCTGGCGGCGACGATATGGTGTTTAGGTTGGCAATGTATTCAGACACGTTAGGCCCGCGACGGCCGGTGTAGCTAGACATGGGTGTTGTCGCGATGCCAGCAGTGACTCTTGCGAGACAACCACTATGAGGAAGCGTTTTCGAACCGTGTATCGGGGGCCTTTTTTTTTGGCGTCTTCTGCGGGATAGGTGCGGAAGACGGTTGCGTCAGATGAGTAATTGCGTAGGCAGTTCCGAGGCTGCGGATATCGGTGAGCCGCCGTGCAACGGCGACAACAATCAAAAGGCTGGGTTGATCTGTGGAACAAAGACGATGGGTGTCGCGACGTGTGGAGGTGTGCGAGGGGAATCGATGGAGAAAGGGTGACGTGAAGAGTCTTTGCGTGGGGTCAAACTGCGACCGACTTCGATTGCTAGTAAACGTAGTAGCTAACAGATAGGGTTTGGCACCGGCCCGAACCCAGGGAAGGCAGGCTAGACGACACCCACGGCTCGAAGGAGAGGAACAACTGCGCGTACACACAAGGTGGCAGACTCCGGCCTCTCGCACATTAATACACCATGATCGGTGCTGTTCTTTGTTTCGTTGCTATTATGCCTTCCTTCCCCGCTCGTCGATTGGAAAAGGTCGGAGCAGAGAGGATGGACGGCGTCCTATTCGGGAAATCCCGGGGACTGCTCAAGCGCCGACGCCCTGGACCGTCATGTGTGCGCGTTCTATGCAGGGCAGCCCGCATGTGGGATTTGTCATCTCGGCCCTACCTGGCGTTTACCGCACTCGGAGGCTGAAAGCGAACTCGAACCCTCATTCTTGGCATAGATACCTCTCGGCCCACTCCAAGCTCTCCTGCCCAGACTCTCTTCAGACAGAAACTAAGCGCATTTGGTTCAACCTACTAATGGGGTTGCTTTGCCGCGTAGTGATGCAATGCTTCCGCCTCCGCCCCGCTAACATCACGTGGCCCACTGGCGTTCCTTCCTGACGCGTATCCCCCTATCGATAACGCGACAAACAACCTCCAGGCGCGAAACCGTCCATGTAGCCCACCATGGCGCCCGACCCGAGAGCAACCGTTCCCGACTACAAGAACATCCCACACTCGCACCGGCTGCCTGTCGCCCACCGCGAGGTCCAGCGCATCTTCAACAAGCTCTCCCGCGCCTCCCTGATCAGTCTCGCAATCCAATGGCTTGCAAAGAAGAACCGCGACTTCTGCCGCCCGTACCTTCTCGCCGATGCCGGCCAAGAGCAGGAAGACGAGCAGTACACACCGGCGCAGAGCTACGATGAGCTCCTCGAGATCTACAAGCAGCTCCAAGGGCGCAAAGGCGGGAAGCGCGAGGTTCAAGATCGCATCCTGGAGGGCGATTGGCGGACAGGCGTATCGATGTTCCAGCTGGCAACGGCAGACATACAGTATCTGTTGGACCATACGAATAGCCTACGCTGGACGGCAAAGAGGCTGGCGCGCATACCGAATGCCAGGAGTGCGGTTCTGGATATGGAAGTCACGAATGACTCGGACCACTTGCCGCGATTCCAGGCCCAGACGTTCATGGCAAATCTGGCGCGGGAGCTGACGCCACTCATGAAAGCGCATTATCTGCTCATCAAAGTGAAGAACATGCCCATGACAATATTGAGGGTGTACATGCATGATTCGCCGTACAGCACAGAGGCATCCCTGGCGGCAAATACCGGGTCCGATAGCGCGAAGGCTGTGTTCTTCATATGGCCGAATGGCTCGCCGTTTGTCTACTCGTCCATCGCGAGCCATCTGGGGCAGGCCATTGGCGACGATGGTCGCCATCTTCGCGACATCGTCCAACAAGCGATACCAAGAGCTTTCTCGCGTCCTTCAGCTCGATACCAGCTCGCCGGCACGAACTTCACAACAAAATCGATAGAGGCGCTGCTCGCTTACCGTGGCCCTGGAAAGAGCAACGCCGCGACAGGCGGATGGTGTATCTTCCAAGACCACAGTTTCAGCCAAAACGCCCTGGACTTCATCACCAGCCAAAAAGGCGACGCACAGGAAAAGTCCAAGTCGAGTTCAAACAAGGACACAGCAGCCGGCGCACCTTCTATTTCAGGCCCAGGCAGACCGTCCAAACGCACCCTGGATTCCACCGAAACACCAGAAGCAAAGCGTCGGCATGAGGTAGCAAAAGGCCGGTTCGGCACCTCCGCCCTTCCCAATGACGGTCAAGGCCTCGAACGCTTCGAGGTCCGCATCGACGATCCTTTCCCCGCTTCTCCCGACGCCGACAAGGACGATACTTCACTCCTCGACGGCCGCCCTGCAAGCCGCGACCGCCGAAAAGGCCGACCCTCGCTTCTCGACCGCTCGCTCGAGGAGATCGAAGAACTGGAGGAGGGAGAAGCGTGGGTACCCGATGTTCGTGTTGTATTTCAGGGCTCGCATGTGTTCGCAGGCATCAGACAGCTGGTCGAGCAAGGTGTTGTGGACGGAGAGAAAATGCCTGGGTGGATGACGGGCGAAGCGGGCGTCACTGTAGGTGCTGTCAAAGAGGGCAGGATACGGACGAAGAGGGGTACTGTCCCAGGCGTTTGAGCAAGCTGTCATGTATTGCAATGTAGCGTGGCGTTTCAGGGTCTTGGTCGTATAGCATATACCCTGGGTGTTATTGTTCAGTGTGTGGTATGGCGTTGATTATGCTCCTCATTCATGTAACGATCAGTCTGAGACTTTTTTTCATATATTTCCCTCGTGGTCCACTTGATGTGGGGGTGTGGCGAGGTCATGAATCCCACGTCAAGCCCCCGTCCTTCGCCGACTACTCCTCCTAACCCCTTCAACAGCCGCTTTCCCCTCAACGCCAGCCTTCCGCTTCGTATCCCGCCTCCCCTTCCCACCTTCCTCCCTACTTTCCCTCTTCCTCTTCCCCGCCACCTCCCCTTCTCCCTCCCTCGCATCCCCCTCCTCCTCCCCCTCCCCACTCACCTTCGTACCCACATCCACCCCCTCCCTCCCCAAAACCCAGGCAACCTTCTCACACTCCACAGCCTCCACCCCCAACCTCCCCACCACTCCCTCCACCCTTCGGGCCAGCTCGCCATACTCTTTCACAGTATACTTGATGATTCTTCCCCAGCCCCCGGGCGCGCCTCCCTCATCCCACATGACCCATCTGAACAGCTCGTCGGAGAAAAACGGGACATGCGCAGGCGACGAGACGGACAGGAGGAGCGAGGCCGTCGCAGGACCTATCCCCTTCAACGTGATGAGCACCTTGAGCGCCGCAAGCCCATCCTGGACATGCAACGAGAAGGCTTCACGCGTCGTCGATTCCACCAGAGACGCCGTGTTCGATTCCACCAGCTGCAGAAGCTTGGGTCGAAAGGTGCCGTGTCGTAGTTTCCACTCTACCAGCTTTACAACCTCTTCCTTGGTCAAAAAGGCATTGTTGCTTTCTTTGCGCTGCTTCACGAGCGTGGGGATCGCCGTGTATCGCTGTTCATCTAGGTTGTGGAGTTTGTCGGGCGCGCTGGAGGCGTAGCGCGAAAGGACCTGTGTGAATGCGGATTTGGAGATGGAGGTTGTGATTAGAGACGGCATTGTTGCGTGTGTGTGTGTGGCGGCGGGATGGGCGCGTTGGGGTCGCGCCAGGCTTGAGGCTGCATCGCGAAGTCACGTGTTTTATACTGGAGCGTGACTGTCGCCTATAATAAGATGGCTGTGGAGAAGCAGGCACAGAAAAGCAACAGCAACAGCATGCCGCCCGCTTCTCCTGGACCTGCTAGCAAAATAATGCGACGAGTCAACAACCACCAAACAACTTCCCAGCATCTAAAACAAGAAAGCATGCAGAATAATTTATTTCGTGGATCCTCCTCAGTACATGCCATTGAAAAAGGCCGGGCTGAAGCGACATTCCAAGCTACCTATGTACTACCACTTGACCATCCATCTCCCATCTTCCTATTTAAAAAGTGCCTACGAAGAGCTACATCCAAAACAATCCTTCGAGTGAATCGGAGAGAAGAACCACGCACAAGCACGACTGAGTCTCAAATCACGGATACACAAGTCCACCTACAGAGTCTTCCTCGGCCTTCCCCTCCCCCTCTTACCCGAGCTGTTACCACGGGTCGGTACCATCCGGGGTCGTCCTCGTGGCCTCTTGGGTACCACTACGGCTGGTATCTCATCCTCCGATTGCGAATCACTCTCCTCACTCAATTCGACCTCTTTCCTTTTTATCTGGTTGACACTCGTGAAACTGCTGACAGTTGAGGATGCTCTGTGCGCGGATACGGCTTTGATCTTCTTCCCCGCCATACCCGGCTTGGAGAGGAGAGAGTTCGTAGTTTGAGGTGGACCGGTTGTGAGAGGTTCGGGGGGAAGAGCATTGCGCTCATTGGCGAGGGGCTCGTCTTCAGCTGCTAGAGTATCAATGTAATCATCCAGGGACTCATTATCATGCCCTTCAAGATATTCCGCAATGCCCATCTTAGCTCGCAAATTCTCTTCGGCTTCTGTAGCGGCAGCGGCAGCTTGTTCCTTGTCTGCTTCGGCTTTGCGCGGAGCTTCCAGCTGAGCTTCTGGGTTTGCAGCTGCCGACTGGGCGAGCATCAGAGCAGGTTCCCCTTGGGCGTCCTCGCGAAAACCATCCTGGTCTGGTGTATTGCCAGTGCTCTTGCGGGGGCGGCCCAGTGGGCGGCCTGGCGGTCGAATTCGTGCTTTGGCCGGGGCAGGCATGGTCTTCCGACGCTCTGCCCGCTCACGATTTCGTTCACGATTCCTTTCGCGGTTGGGGTTGACTTCGCCGTCCTTGAAATTGTGAGGGAGCTCGGTTGGTAAGTCCTCCTCTCCTTCGTTCTTGCGGGCCAGCCAATTCGACTCTCGAGGCCTGGGACGACCAATATACTCAGCTGTCTCTTCTTGGACTTCTTCGTCCGAGTCGATGGTGAGCTCTTCGTACCTGAGAGACCTCTTACCAGGCCTCCCAGGCTTCGCCGCAGAAGTCTCGGGATTTCCCTTCCTTGCACTATACGCGTCATCCGATTCAACCCTATAACGGAACTTCTTGGGTCCCTTTTCTTTGGCCGCATGCTGATTCACCGGTATTTGGGCAGGCATGATGTCGGATTGGAGAAGGACAGCGTCCATTTCACCACCAGTCGGTTCTTCGTTCGATTCGCGCTGCCGTGCAGGCTCCGGACGCTCGGGTCCTGGGCGCTGCTCGATCGCACTCAGAAGATCAGGATCGAGAGACAGCCGCACGATCTTGGATTTGCCTTTCATTCTGGCAGCGATGAGAATGAAACGGTCCTCCCGTTTGGCTTCCTCCAACTGTCTCCGCTGCACCTCCTTACGATATTGCTTTCCAGAGGTGCTTTTTGGCTGAAGCGGTACTTCTGGGTTCTTTTTCTGTTCCTTCTTCTTCTTCTTCTTCCTCTCACGTCGGCCGTTGCCTTCTGTTTCATCGCCGTCATCCCGATTTCGCTTGCCGAGTCGAGGGATCTCGTCGTCTTGGTCAGGATCGGGATAGGTCGAGTTCACGCCGTCGCCCTGGTAACTGTCATGTGAAATTGCCGCAGGTGCGATAAATCCGTCCCCAGTGAGGACTCGGCCGTCGGGACTGTTCTCGTTCACGGGCGAATATGCAATACGATTGTTGTGTGTTGGGTCCAGATCTTCGTCCATGTAGCGGTGATCGAGTGATGGGTCATCCAGTTTTGCCCTCTCGGCTTCTGCTCGTCGTTGCTCCATGGCGAAATCGTCTTCTCGCATCCAATTTAGGTTCGAAATGCTGAAGTCCACCAGACACTCGACAGATCGCGGGTCCGCTACCTTCTTTGTGTCGTGTCCGAGAAGTGTGCCCTTCGGCTCATAGGGGTGCTGGCGAGGGTCACGTCGACAGGCGCCCGTGTTGCAGACCCTTCGGCAGTGTGGACAAGTCCAGCTGTAGTTCTCCATAATGGTAAGTGGCATGGCGTCGTGCGCACGAAACAGTGTGCCGTAGCAATAAGCATGGTCACAATTCGTACAGAGTGCCATCTTCCACTTTGGATGTCGATGCAGGCAGAAATGGCATGATTTGTGATCCCTAAGCCACTGCTTTGACTTCTTCTTGGACGACCTGATGACCTGTCCGTATTCGTCAACGCGTACTTCGGGCTCCTCATCACTTTCGCCCTCGGGGTTAGGGTTGTTGATGTCCACGAATGGTCGGGCCTTCAGCTGCTCCTGGCAGACGTGAGCGAGCGTCTTCTTCCCAAAGTAGCGTCGCTCTTCCGCCAACGGGAGTGGGGTCTTTTCTGACCTTTGGCCGTCGATGTCGATTATCTGGGTTCTCCACTCTTCATATCGATGGAGCAGATCCTTCCACTTGAATTGCTCAACCCATGTGTAGCCAGACTGGCAAGCGCAACTGCGGCCCATGCAATAGCAATCCATGCAGACGTCGTACGGTTCTTCGATTTCGGAACTGAACAGGTTCTTACATGCCTTGCAAGTCAGGAAGCGATTGAAGATGTTGGACCTGCAGTAGGCACAAGTCACGTTGCCATCGTAGGGGACGTATTCGGGGTGTTCCCGCGAGTCCGGTGCAAACATCTCGGACAAGAGGATGGACTTGTACAAGTCGAACAAGTGCCTGAAATCGCGCTGGACGTGGCGGATCTTGACGGAACGTTGGATCGCGTCAGCCTGCTCACCCCCCATCTCGACCTGGGCGCGGGCCGACTTGATCAGGTTGGAGTATTTGAGGAGGGTGTAGTAGACTATGGTCTTGTTTTTGTACTGCTCATCCCGGCAGACAATGCGCGAATTGGGCAGTGCCTCGGACAAGGCGAGCTGGAGGGTTTCGACGGTCGTGCGGTTCCAGGCAATCTTCATGGTGCGTGTACCGCGATTCCAGACCTGATGCGGGGCCAGCGGTGGAATCAAGATGAAGTCTCCGGGGCGCTGCTCGACAACGTACGTCTGGAACGGGGCCTTCTTCCAGGCGATCAGCTGGGCGAAATGGTTCTCGACCTCGATGTCGTGGCCCAGAACCGACAGCCAGTACTCGGAAACGAGATGGCGGTCCTTGGTCTCGGTCATGAACCAGATGGACGAGCCGGGTCGCTCGGGCTTCCCGTCGTCGCTGACGGACCTGGAAGCGTTGACCATGATGTTCTGGCCCAGCGAGGCGCACATCTCGCGATGGGCGGGCGTGTACGTGCCCTCGTGGCCGATGTAGCACATGAGGTTCTCGGCGCGCATCTCGGGCGGCAGACTGCTCATGAGGTCTCCGGCGCGTCCGATGCCACGGCCCTTGCGAAAGCCGGGCTGGTCGGTGGCGCCAGGCCCGCCCACGTCGCCGGTGCTCTCGTTCAGGTAGAACAGGCTCTGCGGGATGTGCTCCTTCAGCTTGTCCTGCCAGACAGGCGGGCAGTCGATGTCCTTGAGGTAGATGCGTTGGCGCGTCCTGTCGCGGTAGCGCTCCGGGTCGTCGAAGAACTGGTCGGTGAGCTTGCCCATGTGCCGGAGGTAGTGCTTGACGGTGAGGGGGATGTTCTCCTTGGTGGTCAGGTTGCGCGCGTTCTCCACTGCGCCGCGTCAGCCATGCGCTGCGCTCCTCCTCTCGCCGGGCGGGCGCGCCTACCTTTCTCGCCGTGGTTGTCGCGCAGCCACGACGGCGTGAAGGTCCAGGGATCCAGCACCTCTTCGAAGCCGTCAATCACCAGCGGCTTGCCTCCGATGATGACGTGCAGCAGGACGAGCTTCTCGAACTGGTCCATGCCGTTGGCCTCGATCATCTCGCGCGAAATCCGGTCGGCATAGCGGAAGTTCTGAGCCGTCTCGACGAACGTGCGCAGGTCGAAATCCGGCGGGATGGGCTCGAAGGAGGCCCGCGGGCGGGCGGCGGGCATCGTGACGGGCGGCGACGTGCTTCACGGTGCAGACTGCCGCGGGAGGTGGACTGGAGTCGACGCGATCGATACCAGGCGGCACGTGATGGCGTGCTTCCTTCCTTGGCCCTTGGCGCCACTCCTGCACCTTCACTCGCGTCTCCCAAAGCATCCCAAAAGCCCCCCACCTGTCCTTGCTAGCGCCGTTCTCCACCGCCGAACATGTCTCTTCCCAGAGCACCACGCTTGTCGTGTTTGCGCCCCAATCCCGCGTCTTTCACCAGAGCCCGACGACGACATTGCCAGCCATCGCTCTTCTGGGCACGGCACAGCACAACTTCCACATCTCCAAGACCGCCGACCCGCCTTGCAGCCTCCAATCCAGCCCTCGTCGGGCAGAAGATGACCACATCCGTCCTGCCAGGATACACCCCACCCACGACCGGCCTCCTCTCGTACCTCCCCAGACCGGTGGTTCCATACGCAGAACTCATTCGGCTAGACAAGCCTACCGGAACCTACTATCTGTTCTTCCCATGTCTCTTCAGCACGCTGTTTGCCGCCACCATGGCAACTCCCATCGCAGCTCCGACCGCGGTCCTGAGCACCACTGCATTGTTTCTCACGGGAGCCTTGGTTATGCGAGGAGCGGGGTGTACCATCAACGACCTCTGGGACCGTAATCTGGACCCGCACGTCGCGCGTACACGACTGCGACCTATTGCCCGGAAAGCAATCACCCCTCAAGCTGCCATCATCTTCACCGGAGGCCAACTCCTGACCGGCCTTGGAGTTCTGCTGTCGCTGCCATTTGAATGCTTCTGGTACGCTACGCCATCGCTCCTTTTCGTCGCAGTGTACCCGTTGGCAAAGCGTGTCACCCACTACCCTCAGTTCGTCCTCGGCCTCACCTTTTCGTGGGGCGCAATGCTAGGATTCCCAGCTTTGGGCGTCCATCTGCTTTCAAATCAAGCTGCATTGGCCACCGCCGCCTTCCTCTATTCCAGCAATGTCGCCTGGACCGTCCTGTACGACATGATCTACGCGCACATGGACATCAAGGACGACGCAAAGGCTGGTATCAAGAGCATCGCTTTGAAGCACGACAAGGAAACCAAGACCATATTGAGCGGTCTTGCCGTCGTCCAAATCGGGCTTTTGGCCGCTTCTGGTGCTGCTGCAGGGCTTGGACCGGTCTTCTTCGTCGGCTCCTGTGGAAGCGCCGCCCTCACTCTCGGTACGATGATCTGGAGAGTGAAACTAAAGGATGTCAAGAACTGCTGGTGGTGGTTCAAGAACGGAGCTTGGTATACAGGTGGGGGCATCGCGCTTGGATTGACGGGCGAGTATCTTGCCCATCTCCTTGGCTGGTACGATGCCGAAGAGAAGGGAGAGGAGACCGAAGCGTGAGAAAGAATGCGTCTCAAACAAAACTTTTTTTGGACTGGAGGTAACAACGGCGTTGACTGGATTTGACGGTTCGACTTCGTCTCATGTACATTAACCGCGTCTTGTAAAAAGAACCCATGTACATCTACCGGCTACATTTCAGATACAGGCGAATGCACTTTGCATAATTTCCTTCTCTCTCGAATCAAAACACCAACTCCATCATGCCATCTTTCCATTCCATACCCCGCCACGCCTGCTATGAAACAATCATCCAGCCGGCTAATCGCATACACACTCTCACTCTTACAACTCCAGTTCTTGGTCAATATGCTTCCACCAAACAAGCTACAATCTAAATATTGATACCCAGTTGACGGCAAAACATGTTCATCGTAATGATCGATGCCACACATTATATTCCCCTCGACTCTTCCTTGTCCATTTCCAATGTTTTCATCCCGATCCTTTCCTTCCGTCCTCTCTTTCTGATTCTTCCCCATCCTCTCCTTCGCCCAACATGCGTCCCCTCTCCATCCTTCCCATCAGCCTCCTCCACACCCTCACATCCTCCACCCCAGCTCCTTCCATCCCAACATCATACAATCTCCTCGAAAACTGCACAGGTTCCTCCTTCCTCTCCTGCTTCGATTTCTTCTCCCAACAGGACCCAACCCACGGCTTCGTCCGCTACCTCAGCCAAGCCGACGCCACGGCCCAGAACCTTTTCTCCGCCTCAAGCGACAACACAGTCACCATCCGTGTAGACAGCACGAATGCAGCCCCGGGCGGGAGACCGAGTGTGAGGTTGCAGAGTAAAAAGCTGTACAATCGCGGGCTATTTGTGCTGGACATCGCACACATGCCCGGCAGCGTCTGCGGTACGGTCCCAAACAAGCCAACAACACTCTGTAAACGATACAACAAAACAAAACAAGACGAAACAAAGCGAAACGAAACAGAACAGAGAAACTGATGGTAAGCAGGGACGTGGCCTAGTTTCTGGTCCTGGGGCTCCACCAAAACATGGCCCGAGAACGGCGAAATCGACATCATCGAAGGCATCCACACGTCCACCGCCAATGCAATGTCCTTGCACACTTCAGCTGGCTGCACCATAACCGGCGCCGGCAGCCGCGGGAAAATCGTCACGAGGGACTGTTTCATCGGTGCTGCGGGCCAGACGTCGAATGCTGGGTGCGGGATCGAATCTTCTTCGCCTGCCTCGTTTGGGACGCCGTTCAACGAGAGGGGAGGTGGTGTGTTTGCGGTGGAGTGGACCGAGAGGAAGATCGGTGTGTGGTTTTGGGCGAGAGGTGGGGTGCCGGGGGATTTGATGGGGGGTGGGAGTCCGGATCCTGGTGAGTTTGTATTTTGCGATGTTGGACTTGGTTTATACCACATGGCCGCTGAGAGTGCGATGTGCTGACTCCATCGCCCCCGTCTTTAGGTGCATGGGGCGCGCCGGACGCGAATTTCGAGGGCGAATGCGATCTGGGGAAACACTTTGTGGACCAGAGGTTCGTCATCGACACGACGTTTTGCGGGGATTGGGCGGGAGCTTTGTGGGCCAGCCATCCGACCTGGTAAGTTTCTCAGACGACGACGAGGAGAAGGGTGACAGGAAGATGGGTGCTGATTTTTCCCTAGTTCCAAGTTGGCGCCGAGTTGTGCTGATTACGTGGCTAATACCCCGACGGCATTTACGGAGAGTTTTTGGAAGATAAATTCATTCGAGGTTTTTGGACAGGCATGAGGACATGGTATCAAGTTGGGGGTGTTTTCAGGGTTTGCCGGAGTATGTAGCCTAGGCCGTAAGGGACATTGTCAACTTTTTCCAGTTTGATTCCCAGTCAGATAGTGCACCATGAGCCTTACGAATCCCGACTTTCTATTGACATTTCTTATGTACGGCTCGCTTGCTACTCTCCTATTTATTAGTGACATGATTGCTCTATTGTTTCAGTCTCGTGCAGGCGCGGGGGTGGGTGGTGTAGGAAAGGAGTACGGAACACGCGAGATGGGGGGTCTCGATATAAAGATCAGCAAGTGGCGTTTGTCGGATCACAGTGGCTGCAGTAGTACGCAGCGTGTTTGGAAAAAGAAAAGGTGTAATTATTGCTCATCATCACCATCCAACCCAAGCAGACAGACTTCATGGCTGTCTAGTGAGCTGTAGTTCAGGCATCTCAGCACGGCCAAAGTGAAGTGATGAAAAATGAAGTACATGCATTAGCATGAATATATACTCATACAAGCAACGAATGTTGTAAGAAGATCAAAACGCCAACTCAGCCACAGAGAGCGAGTAATCTCCATATGTACCGGGGCGCCAATTCATGTCGTAAAACCTCGAACCATGCAGTCTACGAGGCATGCTCGGAGAGCCGCAAAAGCAAGCGCAAATGCAAGAAGGGGAAAAGACTAAAAGAAAGAAAGTGGTATCATGAGGGGTATTCTCCAAAAAGCTCCGTTCCGGTTCCGTATCGTAGCCAATCCATCCATAACCTTAGCTGGAAGATGGGCGCTTAGATCTTGTCGAAGTCGTCTCCAGGTCGTCGCACGCTGGGATGATGGGCGAGGTCTGGCTTGACGAGGTGCGCGAACTGCGGGTTGACGTTCATCGGGCGCGAGATCTCAGGCACATGCGGTACATCACTGTCCCTATCCCTTCGCTTGAGCCAAAAGCTGCGTTTCGTCTGGCCGCTTGTTGACCTCGAGTAGATGGATGACGTCCTCTTGTTCGCATTCGCAAACGGTGGGTTGGGCGGCGTTGCGCTGTGGTATGATGGCAGGATTGATCGACGAGCGCTGCGGATTGCGTTCATTGGGCTGCTGAAGTTGAGTTGGTACGGATTGCTCTCTTTTTGTGGCGAGGGGGGTAGCGGGGAGCCCATGTCAATTGGAGGCGTCGCGTGGCGTGTAGGTGGGGTGCCCATGCGCGAGCAGGTGCTGCCGGCGTATTGCGAAGTAAGGGTGAAAGCTTTGTGTTTGGAGTCTCGGAAGCTCTGAGCTTCGATATCAGCGGGTGTCTCGGAGAGGCTGATGGCACCGTGGGACCGGACGCGGCGGGCGGTGATGAACCGGGCCTTGTCGCAGAAGATGAAACTCTATACAGTTGTCAATATGTGGTATGCGCAACCGAAGGCCGGGATGAGGCTCACAGCTACGATATTAAAGAACCCGATGACGGTAGCTAGAATACCAGCCGCAACAAGCAGACGCCAGAATGGCATACCCAGTGATTGTTGGCTTGTGGCTTCCTTGTTCATGTTTCCTAGCATGTTGAGACCGAGGACCATCATGGCACAGCCGAGAAAAACGAAGCCATGACTGGGCGACAACATCGGCCAGTTGCGAGCAAAGTATTCGCGGAAGAGAGAGCACTCGGAAACAATGAGAAACACTGTAATTTGTTAGATGCTTCGTCGAACGTTCCATAGCCGGGCATGTACTTACAGCCCACACCAGCAGTAACTACGTGACTAGTAGCATCAAAGAAGAAGAACTGCGCGCGTGAGCTTACAAGTTAAAATCGGGACAGCAAGAACCGTACCTTGGAGACGATAAATGTCTTGATCAACATGACCACGCTGCTGGCGACTACAGAGCAGAGTGCGATGATGTTGAGAGCCCGCACAACGTTGAGGATTATGTAGCCTGGACCAGCCAGATGTTCTGCTGAAAGAAGAGCCATTGTCGAGGTATGGATATTGCAGATTTGCTGGAGAGGTTGTAAAAGTATGGGGAAGAAGAAAAGCTGTCCGGCAGTGAAGATGAGCGTCAAGCGATCAGGCTCGAAAGTCAAAGTTGGAAGTTAGACAGATGCGGATGAGAGGACACAGAAAGGTTGAAGTAGTGGGAGGCCCACGCCGTACGGCAGGATACACTACTGCTCGACAACAGGATCAACAGACGCAAAAAGAGACAATAGGAAAGGCTATGAAGAGGAATAGAAAGTGGGAGGTGAAGGGGAATTCTATCGCCAGGCAGCCAGCGGGTCTCGTAACGGGGAAACGCACAATAGCTAGAATAGCGCTGGCTCCTTTCACTTGATGAAGAACGAGTGGCCCAAATTACTCCACAATTTTTGGATGCAGCTCGTACTGTCCCGAGTGAAACGCGGTATGGCGCGCCCCGAAGGAGTCTAGCACTATCGATAGCGAGCCCACGTCGACTGACATGAGTGACTGGACCCAACGTTCTTGATGCAAGACAATATCGCGACCCTCGTGGATGAGTGGTGGCACGTTTGGAGGTCGCGGAGCTGTCGCGTAGTGATTGGCCCAGAGGGTTTGGGGGAAGCGACGGGATCATGTTTCAAGTCCACGACGGGGCATCGGACCATCGGGCGGTTACATGTTGACGGCCCTTGTATCGTTGGCGCGAATTTCCCCAATATGCGTCGTGCGACGGTCGGGTGGGAACGAGGCGACCGACGGCGGCTGCAAATTATGGTGGCGAGGACGCGGTGCGCATCTCCAGGCGGGCGCTAAGCGGGGGGTGTGGAGATCAGGCATCGGTAGAGCATCCTCCACCTCTCGTCTTGTGCTTCAACCTTTATTGTTTCATACCAGTCCACCAATTTCGTTGCGAACTCTAAAGCTTATAATCTGTGAACATCCGCAGCTCAAAACTCCAACGTGTTGTTCGCCACACACACACGACGTATATACTAAACTTTGCCAATACCCACAGCACTGATCACAATATGAACCTGCCGTCCACCCCTTCATCGCCATATTCAACCCAAACCGGTATATGGAAGAGATGAATCGTGGGATCAGCACCCATACCACCGCACCGACCCATCCCTTGCTTTTGATCCGCCAGGTGGAACCATAGTCCAACCCGTACTGCCATTGATACTCCAAATTCTTCTCCGAGCCGTCCATCATCAACGCTATAAAGACACAGGCTCGACGGTCTGAGGAGTTGATACTAAGTGATATACCAAGTCAGTAAAACTCTCCTCTGCACTTTGAACACCAGGACTACTCGTCACGTGGAATCACACAGTTCTTGATAGTCAATGACCTACCTTCCACAGACCAGATTTCAACCTTACCACTACCTTGACCAATGAAGACGTAGAGAGTTATTGGGAGTCTATCGGGTAATCTAGTTCCGTCCCTTGACTACATCGACCTCGTGAAGTAGGACTCCTGAATTAGCGTTTCAGGCACGTCCAACGCCGTCCCATGCTGCAATGCAACGTACCTACACATGGATCATGGTTCATAAAGCCGATCGAAAGTGCAGAACAAATGATAAGTCCAGTTGTGTGCCAAGATCATGGTGTTGTGTCGACTTGATACCGCAGTATCAGGCCACCACCTCCCAGTTTGGATTACATGAAGACTTCCCTTACTAAAAAGAGTATTCTAGAAAACGAATTCACTCCCCCTCCACATCTTCACCCTGCATCTCCTGTCTAATTCATTAAGTTTATCCTTCCACATCTGCTCAACGACCCTGACGTCCACATAGCCCTAACTGTCTCGCTTTCGAATTCGGTTTCACAATCTCATTCTTGACAGATTTCACGAGGCCATACTGGAGTGCGGGCTACTCTGGTACTTCTCGAGAGATTTGAGAAAGTTTTCGACAGTCAGGAAGGTGCCACGGACGTTGGTGTTGTAGGTTTTGTCCCAGAGAGACGTGGGCCTTCGAGTTGGAGAAATGACATTTCAATTGATACGGTGATTTGTTAGCTGCTAAATATAGTTGTAGACATCAGCATATTGTGTTCAGAAACCAAACTGCCTGTGAGCTTATCCTAGGCAGATACAATTGCCATATACTTGGATTACGTTGATAAATGAAAGACCGATGCAAAGCGTCGAACATCACGTTCGAGCTTGCTTACTCAGCACATACCCGTCAGCCGTCATAGGCCAAACTCTCACCACCCTGACCTCATCCCATCTAACAATTTGCGGCGAACGCGGAGGTCTCCCACTCTCTCCTCACCACCAACAACATACATCGTCCACCATGTTCTCAAGAAGGGCCATTCCCTCGGTAACTCACCCATCCTCTACCCCGTAAATGGATCAAACTCACAGCTTTGTCATCAGGCCTTCCGCGCCGCCACGCGCGCAACTCGCCCTCTCGCCTCCACCATGGGCCCCCGGTTCCTCACACCGATGCAAATGCGCATGCTCTCCGACGAGATGCGTAGCGCAATCGACAAAGCCGTTGCCTCAGCACCTGTTGTACTGTTCATGAAGGGTACACCCGAGACACCCCAGTGTGGTTTCTCGAGAGCAAGCATACAGATACTGGGGATGCAAGGTGTGGATCCAGAAAAGTTCACAGCGTTCAATGTGCTCGAGGATCAAGATCTGAGGTCAGGTACGTCATGTTGAGGAAGCGATGACGGCATAGTGGCGAGAAGCATGGGAGCGGGCTATGTATGGAGGCTTGAGATGCACAGAAGCTGATTGCTTGATTACAGGCATCAAAGAGTATTCGGAATGGCCTACGATACCGCAACTCTATGTGGAGAAGGAATTTGTTGGCGGTTGCGACATCCTCATGACGATGCACCAAGACGGCTCGCTCGCGAAGATGTTGGAAGAGAAGGGCGTGCTTGTACCGGCGACAGAGGATAGCCCCGAGCCAACGAAGTAAGAGACAAGGTGAGATGAATGGAGTTGCCAAAGAAGAAGCCAGATTGAGTGCGCCATAACGATGAGGTTTCTACTCAATGGCTACCCAGCTATGACGGGAATGCGTGCGCTGTACGATTCGGGGTATATCTGTATTAAATGTATAAAAGGGCATCGGCTTTGCATCTCAAAACACTGGCGAGTATAAGATTGTGCTTTGTGAGTGTAGGATTGGATCTTTTTCTGATTGACTCTTTTCTACATTCTACTTTTAAAAGCTACTGGCATATTTATACCGGCCGATGGTTGACTTTCCTTTTATCGACAGCCTCGTTCTCTTTTTGAACCGTTCTTCATGTTACTTCCACCGTCCGAGGTGGAACATCCCAAAACCTCTCCCCAGGTCGCGCTTTCCTCTTTCAACCCAACCCTCACGAACCTCACCCTTTACGTCTCATGCACCCCTTTCTCATTCTGATTGTTAATTCCACCCCATCAAACCCACCATGCCGACCGAGCGCTCCACTCGGGCCCTCCGCTCCGGTCGCGGCATCAACGTGCCCAAGGAGTCCATGCCTACTACCTCTCGCGCCAAATTCATCTCGGCTTCGAGTGTCTTCAAGAGACCGGCAGTACCCAAGAAGCTCCAAAAGAAGGTTGAATTTACACCCACGCTCGTCACCAGTCTGGCCCGCCTCTCGGGAAGCCCTTCAAAACATGGAAGCGCTCGGAGGAAACGGGCCACTGTACATCCATTGGCACAGGCATTCAAGGGTACCCGCTCTGCCAGTGGGACACGACAGGGTGCAGAGTAGGCTGATGGAGTATAGATACCACGAATGAGTACCGTGCCCACCTCTACACAACCACCACCGGCAAGCTCAACGAATCCTACAACACCCTCATGGACAGTCGGTAACCCCCAATCACCCCATCCATCCATTCATCCATCCACAGCACTAACCCCACCCCAGACCTCCACAACTTCAACCTCGTCGCCCTCTCCTCATCCCCCACCACATCCTCCGCAAACCCATCCCCCATCAAGCTCACCATTTCCGCGAAATTCGACCGCGCCCGCCAAAAGCTGTTCAACCCAATCGGCGACTACACCATCAGTACCTCGACCATCAACGCCTCGGGCGAAGTTGTAAAGACGCCCGTCCTACTCAATGACAAACTCGCAGCCTTCGCGGACAGCTACCGGCAAAAGGTTGAAGAGCTGCGAGCGATGCAGAAGCAGTGGGAGCTCATCGTAGGCGAGCTGTGGAAAACCGGTCTCGCCTGTCTGGGCGAAGAAGCCATGGCGCAGCTCTTGGTCACTTCGCCAGAAGCCGCGTCCCCAGCCTCGGCGGACCAAGACTCCCTCTTTATCCCCGAGCATGTGCCCCAGCCCGAGAACGGGAACGGCAAGAAGCGCGTCACGTTCCAGGAGCCACCGCCTGAGCTCCCCGACTTCTTGTCGGCACCGACTGTGTTGAAGCCGGTGGCTCAGACCCCCGTGTTGTCGGACGAGGTGGTCCAGGAGCTGCAGACCGCGGTGATCAATCTGGGAAGTGAGCAGCTGCAGGAGCTGAAGAAGATTGGCGAGGACCAGAAGAAGTTGTGGAAGAAGAAAATCGGGAATGTTATGCGGGCGCTTGCTGATGACTGAACGGCAGGAGGAATGGTGCTGGATTGAGGATTGTGTGCAGGGTGTGTTTATTATATGCCATGTACCGCCGAGAGGCAAGTGTAGATCTGGAGGGTGAAGGATATGTGCAGTCAGTCCATTGCATCATACATCATACAGTAGTTTCAACTTCAAGAAAACAACATGAAAAAGCTACTCTTCAATTCTTCCCATCCATGTAAAGTACACGCGCACTAGCATACAAAAAAGCCACAGGCCAAGTGACCATCCCACTCAACATCTAATCAGTCTATCAGGATATGATACGATCCCAGATGAAATCACGCACCCCAAAATGCTGATGCGGTTCCCACCTCCATCTCCATCTAGTCAAACGAGCTCTTGAACGTCCACCTCTGATCCTCGGCCGTCGTAAACGGAACTCCCAGTTCAAACAACCTGAGCACCGCATCGGAGAAGTCCTTGAAGAAAACATCGTTATCCCGCGCATACTTCTCAGCATACTGCCTAAAGCTCTTATCCTTGATGATCTCCATGTCCGTCGGTAGCATCATCAGACTCTTCGTCTTGACGTCCTCGAACTGCTTGGGACCGTTCCATTTCTTGTACGCCCACTTTTCCTCGAGCAGCAACTTGTAGTAATCGTTCGTCAACGTCGTAGGCGAGAACGTCCACGGTCCGTCGAAGCCAGAGCGATCCGTGTGGCAACGTCCCAGTGCGTGGGCACCGGACAGGGCAACCATTTCCTTGTCTCCGAAGCCCATGCGGCCGAAGATGGCGCGGATGTGGGAGGCGCCTTGTGTGGCATCGGGGAGACGGCCGTCGGGTGTGCAGAAGGCGACGTCGCGGTCTGCACGACCTGGTCGGAAGGGGATCTTGGGCCCTTGCATCTCTTGGATGGCGCAGACACCGGCGAGAATCCAGAGATCGGAGTACGAGATCCAGGGGTTTGCGGCTTTGATGGGCTCGAGGAAGTCGCGGGCGGCTTTGAGACCTGCATTTGCACCATGGTCGCCTTCAGGCGAGAACCTCATTGTGGCACCATTGGAACCACCGGTTCCTGTGGCGGCGTCGTATCTATGATTCGGTCAGCGAATTGCCCTGCTCCATTGGATCTGGTTGAGATGGATAGGAAGCGGCGGTAGACGTACGTTCCAGAAGCATGCCACGCCAATCTCAGCAACACCGGCCCGTAACTCCCATCATCGAAATCATCCTTCTCTTCCAGCCTCTTCGCCACCTGATCGTAGATGTGCTGATAGTCCTCGAACGTCGGCGTCGTCAAGAACTTGGTCTTCGATTTGACTTCCTGGCCAAACCATTCAGGCTTCTGTGTGTAGACACCGTAGCCCGTGGCGAGGGCGAAGAGAGCGCCCGCACCCCAGATCAGGCCCTTGGGGTTACCTTCATACTTGTCGGGTTGTTCGGGGGCGGGCGATGAGTATGTGCGGCGCTGGTAGTAGGATTGGGTAGGCGCGGTGAAGCGGGCTGCGCGGGTGGTTCGGAGAGAGGGCGCAGAAGGGCGCGGGGCGCGGGCCAAGGTTCGAGAGGCGGAAGCCATTGCCTGCGCTTTTGTCGCGGCGATGGCGATGGCGATGGCGAGGTAGAAAGACCGAGAGTAGGCGTGCAGTGTCGATGTAGATAAAGCTCGGAAGTGGAAGCGCTTCAGTCCCGCAATTCCAATCGATGAAGAGAGCGTGCGACGAGAAGAAGACAGGAAGCTCTTGGATGCACGAACAACCTAGAATGCTTCCTTCCGGAATTCCATCTCCTTCGCGTTTTAACCCGGGCGCACGTTATCAGAGTGGGACCTTACACGACCTCCGGGCCGCCTCCGAGCCAATCACCAATTCGCATTTCACACATCGTCTAGAACGTCGCTGCTCAGATAAGCTCGACTGTCGCTGCTTGCAAATGGGGTTTGCCGTCGGAAGCCGAGTTAGGGGAGGATTTCCGGTGAGAAGGGAAACAGTACCAGTGTCGGAAGGTGCTGGAAGAAGAGATGTCGCGAGGTGGGCCAGACTGCGTGTTTATGGGCTTGGAAGCTGCAGAGCCTCCAGCTTCCCCTCTTTTTGTCATCCTGACTGCGCGGCCTGTGATTCGGTGCGCGCGCGTTTGGGCCCGACCGGCGTCCCGAGGGAGGGGTAAGAACGTTCGAGTGAGCATTAATTGAAATGGTATCCATGAGAAGTGTCTATATGTTCATATGCCCCATTGTTATCCATCGATGCAAAAGATGAAAAGAAGAAAAGAAGAAAAAAAAAACTTGGACAGGAAAGAGTCGAAACCATTAAACCAAGACAAAAAGGCCAAGACCACCTTTCATCAGTATGCCAGAGCGCGCAAACTCCATTCAGATGCCGCCTAGCCATTAAGCCCATTCACCCATTCACCCATGAAACCCGGAAACACCTTGCAATCGTCGTATGGGAATTATATGTAGAAATCCGTGCTGGGTGTCGAACTCCCGGAAAACGGGAATGTGATAAAGGGAAGGGCAGGTGGGCCTCCCCTAGCTCTCACGGCCCCCACCTCCTTCTCTAGCTTTGGCTTCAGCTGCAGCCACGAAGTCATGTTGGGTTCCTTCGGTATGGCGATGGCTCGACGATATGCTGGGCAGCACTCCATTTCGCCCAAGGTGATGGACAGACGCGATGCCTTCTCGACGAAGTACTGTTTCCGCTGCGCCTTCCGTTGCGAGTAATCGAAACTCTTCGACTGCCGCGTAGAATCTTCCCAAGCTTGCATCGCTTCCGCGAACCGACGACGCTCTTCGACCACTTCTTGCTTGTTTGCTATCCATGTGCGTGCTTCGGCGAACCAGCTCGTACGATTCGCCGAGCTCTCACGCTCGAACTCGGCGACCAGAGCCTGCGCGTCCGATTTGAGATAGACGGTTTTGAGAGAATGCGTCGTGGCGGGGCCGACACCGGTGAAGTTGCCCCATGAGTCGAAGATGCCGGACGGCAAGCACTTTTGGAGATAGGAGAGATCCTCGCCGTTGGAGTCTTTCAGAAGTGCAGCGACATCCTGCTCTTTCACGATTCTGGTCTGCAGACAGTTCTTGCACCAGCGACGAAGGAAAGCCCAGTACGTCTTGCGTGTTGAGGGAGTGCCGCAGCTCATACAGCCATGACCGTGTCGGAGGTGGGCATATTGGAACTCGGTGAGCTCCGAGGTCGGTGGGTCAGGAAGGGTACCACCATGGTAATAGCTTCTGCTGTGCTTCCAGAGCATGGGGTTGTCTCTCAAGAAGCGGTAGCATGAAGCGATCTTGGTGCGCATCTCGAGCAGTTGGGCAGGATCGGAGAACGAGAGGATGGTGAACCAGGTATCCAGGTCGATCGATTTGCCAACAACCTTGCCTCGACGGAACTTTGGTGGCGGTATGTGCCGCCTCGAGAGCGTTCTGGGTAGGGTTGCCGCATTGGAGCTGTTGGAAGCAACAGAATCGGTCGAAATTCCTTCTCTTTGGGCCTCTTCGTCCTCGTCACGTTTCCGTTTTCGGTCCGGCTCAAAGTCGACGCCCGGGATCTTGGTCAACCGCACACGCTGGGTTTTCGCCTCTCGATTTCCTGCTCCTGCCAGCGCTCGCCTGCCGGTCGGCTTCCGATAGTTGATGACGGTGCTGTAGGCCTGGGGTGGTGCATCGGAGGGCGTCTGCTTGTTGACCTTGAAGACAGCTTGCTTCGAATTTACCATCGCGGCCAGCAGGTCAGCAGCCGCTGTGGAATCCAAGCGCACGGGCGGCAGACGACGAGACACACTTCCTCTCTCCTGAGCCTCGCTGCTACCATAAGGACTGCCGACGGTTGCTGTTGTTGAGTGTCTATACGTATGTGTACAGGTAGGCGGGGGGGGGGGCGGATGAGGAAAGCGAGGTCGACCTGAGACGTTGTCGATTTTGAAGCCGAAGCTTAGCTTAGCCTGGGAAAGCGCGCCGGAGAATGTATGGAAGCGAGCAGGTGCTTTGGCTTGGGACCCATGGAAAGGCAAAGTGCCGCGCGGGTCATTTCGACATCAGCCTGTTCTGTTGCTGCTTGCTACGGGTGTTCATTGCAGCCCGGATGTATGCGCCAGAAGCTGTGCCGGCTTCCTGCCACGGCAAGATTGTGGCAGGCCGCATTGTGCTGCGGGACTGTCCGTCGATGTGCTCTGTATAGCGCCAAGCGGCGCTAGCCCCATTCGTCCTAGGCCACCGTCGGCGGTCGATCAACCATGAAAGGAACCGGCCGGGGGCGAGAAAACCTTGTCAGGCGTCCAGACTGCGGTCGCATTCGGTATCCCTTGAAGAGGACCACCGTGGCGACGCAGCGCTGCCTCCTGATCTGGTCATGGCCGCAACAGGTGTGGGACTGATTCGTGCAGTTTCATGTGCGCCCACTCCAGAATCTACCATGTGGCAGAGGCTCCACCATCCGTCCACGGTCAAGTCTTGCGCTGATCTCAGTGCGCTCGTAAAAATGAAACCACGTGAGTGGTGGCCAGCGGCGACTTCCTATTCAAACCATAGTCCAGTTCGTCTGATTACGATCCCGGAAGGTGTTACCGGCCAAGGAAAAATGCGGGGGCAAGCTCGCGCGGCGACAAGCCAACGACCGAGATCGGCGTTGAGATCATCGAGTTTTCTGTCACGGTAAGCTTGCTGACATGCCGATAGCTCTTTCGCCTTTCTCTCTTCTCTCTCACGCTGCTGCTCGGTGCGATTGACAGGATTTGGACTGTGCCTGGCTTGCGTGACTCGACTGAAACAAGGTGGAAGAGGCAGAGGACCGGCATTTGCGCTTTGGATCGATAGAGAGCCCGACGAACCATCATCATG
This sequence comes from Corynespora olivacea, assembly GCA_019202945.1. Lineage (NCBI taxonomy): Eukaryota > Fungi > Ascomycota > Dothideomycetes > Pleosporales > Corynesporascaceae > Corynespora > Corynespora olivacea. The sequence continues at coordinate 165,490 of JAGQEM010000026.1, forward strand.
TTTTCCAGGAAAGAAAGTAAGCAAAATGGCTCCTTCTCCTTTGCCTTCGCATCTGATCATTGCCAGAGCACAGTCAAGAGTCGCCGGAACCAACGGCTTCCACATACGAGGGCGCCGGCTACGAGGATGACGCACCCGATTTGATTCCTTGCCCGGCGCACACCACGGAGCGCAAACTCGTGACCAAAATCGACCTTCACGTCGTGCCCTTCCTCTGCGTCATGTACCTGCTGGCCTTCTTGGACCGTGTCAACATCGCCAATGCCAACGTATTCGGGCTATCTTCCGAGCTCAATATTGTTGGCAACAAGTACAACAACGCCCTGGTCATCTTCTTTGTGCCATATATCCTGTTCGAGATCCCGAGTAACATCTTACTCAAGAAGTTGAAACCGAGGATTTGGCTCAGTATCTGCATGTTTGGCTTTGGCTTGGGTATGTAAATGCCTCTTGGACGACACCACGGGCACACGCTTATTACGGAGAGTAGTTACCATGTGTCAAGGCTTCGTGAAAAACTATAGTGGTCTCCTCACCACACGCTTCTTCCTGGGTCTCTTCGAAACAGGCATGTTCCCAGGTGCCTTTTACTTGATAGGGATGTGGTATCGTCGCGGGGAGGCCCAGAAACGCTACACTTTCTTCTTCTCCTCCACGACACTTGCAGGGGCATTTGGTGGTCTCCTCGCTAGCGCGATTGGCAAGATGGATGGTATGAGGGGTTACAAGGGCTGGAGATGGTAAGAATACCGCCCATATTGTACCCTGTATGTGAATGAGAACCATGCACTGACTCTACACTCATAGGATTTTCATCCTCGAAGGCGTCCTCACCATGCTCGTCTCGTTTTTCTTTTTCTTCTTGCTACCGAATTTCCCAGAAGAAGTCAAGTGGTTGACCGAGGAGGAGCGCGTCTATGTCAAGGCACGGTTGCAAATCGATCAGGGCAAGAGCGCTAGAGAACGTCCCATCAACCTTTCGGACGTTGGCCGCGTATTCAAGGATCCGAAAATCATCGTTGGTGGATTCATGTGCGTATCTACTTTCAACCCTCCGTCTTCTGCTTGGACTCTGCTAATTCGACCCTGAAGGTATTTCGGCCTCATCGTCCCTGCCTACGGATACGCTTACTTTTCCCCCGCCATCATCCAATCTTACGGCTACTCCCCCATCCAGACGCAGTTGCACAGTGTGCCACCCTGGGCCGCCGCTTTCGGATTCGCCATGATAATAGCATGGTTCTCCGACCGCCTCAAGCACCGCTTCCTTTTCGCCATCTTCCCAATCCTCGTCTGCATATCCGGCTTCGCTATTCAGCTCTCCGTCTACAATAACCGTCAAGTCCAATACGCGGGCCTCTTTCTGATTGCCATGGGCGCATACACTGCCATGCCAGTCATCGTGTGCTGGTTCAACATGAACTTGGGCGGGCATCACAGGAGAGCCATCGGCAGTGCGTGGCAAGTAGGTTTCGGAAACATTGGAGGCATTATCGCCATTTATGCGTTTTTGAAGAAGGATGCGCCGAGGTATGTGCCAGGATACAGTATCTGTATTGCGTTTGTGTGCTTGAGCGCTTTCAGCTGCTTGTTGTACTTTGTCATGTGCACTTGGGCGAATCGGAGCCGGAATAAGGCGGTGAGGGATGTCGGGCTGACCGAGTATGAGAAGACGGAGTTGGGGGATTTGAATCCGGATTATAGGTATTTGCTGTAGAGGAGGCGACGAGTTGTGGTTGTTTGGACAAGGTTGCAAGTTGTCCAGGATAGAAGTGGAAAGCTTGTAGAGTGAAAAGGGTCGATTGTCCATTCGGTCACCATTCCCAAAAGGCCGCATCTTGTGTCTCATACCGAATTCCCCCTCTTTCAAGTCACGCTCGGTGCAGTCATAACACTCTCCGCATCCCCACTCTCCTGGCCCCAAATCTCCTTGCTCTCGCTCTCAACCCCCTTCATAGCCCTCGCCACCTCCTCCAAACGATTCGCCACCTCCAACACCCCTTTGTTAACCTTTTCAAAATACCGATCGTTCGCCTCTCTCCGCTTCCGACTCAACTCAATATCCTTCTCCGTCTCGCTCTCCAACTTGCTCCTCTCGAACGTGCTCCCCAACGTCGCACTCGGCACAGACGCACTCGGATCCAGTTTGTTGATCCGTTCCGTGGTGGTCGATGCGGAAAGCAGATCAGCGGCATCGGTCCCTGAAGATGCTTTGGCCGAGGAAGAAGACTGCTGCGATTCTTCCGCTTCGGAATGCGCCCAGGCTTTTGCGAGGTCAATCTGTGCCTGCCTCAGGTCTTCCAATGCTCGGGAATGCTCGCTGCCGAAGACGGTCATACCGGGTCCTTTTATGGCGCTGAGCTCGACTTCTTCCAGCGTGTTTTGCATCTCTGCCCATATAGCTTCGGCTCTGGATGACGCTTCGGCGTCTGCGACTGCGCTTTGCTGCTTTTGTCGTCGGATGAATGGCGCACTGGGGTTGGAGGAGGTGATGCTGAGGTGCTCGCCATCGTAGGTCGAGGTTGGAGGGAGGGGTCGTTTGGAGTCGGGCGCGAGGAGTGAGCGTTGGCGGGTTAGTGGGGTGCGGCTGGGCTTTTCGGGGGATGTGGTCCCGGGCGCGAGGAGAGATACGTTCGAGGCATTGTGGGAGGGAGGGCCGACGAAGAGGGTGGGTGCTGGGAGACGGTTCGAGGGTGTTTTTGTGACCCTGTCGGTGGTGGAGGACGACGACATTGTGGTGTTTGGGTGGTATTAGCTTGTCGGTGGACTTCAGTAATACATTGGCATAAGGTCTGTCTCTGAGGGATTGGAGCGTCTACAGGGAGATGCCTGACTTCAACGTGCTAATTCAAGGAAGCATGCATATGTCAAAGTACGCTTGGGCCTCATGGTGTTGTGACGACGATCGAGCGAGGCGATAAGATAAGATCCCCCGACATCACGCCAGGTCTGATCGGTACTAGCGTTAGCGACTTGCCAAGCCGCACACCACGAAAATACGTTCGTCTACATCTCCAACCTTCGACCGCCATACTAACCATCCTCACTCCCCAGCACCTCTCTCGACAACACCGCCAAGATGGGTAAAGGTACGCATTTCCCTCCAGAGACACACCTGCAATCCCCCAAAAAATAGTCCATCTCGCACATCCCGCGTCTTCTGCGACGAACAATGGGCAGCCCTTCTAGATCTCGCGCTCACAATTGTATACAGGCAAGCCGAGAGGACTCAACGCCGCGCGCAAGCTCCAGAGCCACCGCCGTGACAACCAATGGGCCGACCTTAACTTCAAGAAGAGGCTCCTCGGAACCGCCTACAAGTCTTCTCCCTTCGGTGGCTCCTCGCACGCCAAGGGCATCGTCCTCGAGAAGGTCGGCGTTGAGGCTAAGCAGCCCAACTCTGCTATCCGGAAGTGTGTCAGGGTTCAGTTGATCAAGAACGGAAAGAAGGTCACCGCTTTCGGTACGTCTTGTCTGAGCAGGAGATCACGCCATCATGGAGCCGAGAGGGGACTCCGGGTGGCGGGGACGGAATACGGAGGGGGAGTGAAGAGGCCTGGCTAATGCGTGTGTAGTTCCCAATGACGGTTGCCTCAACTTTGTGGACGAGAACGACGAAGTCCTGCTCGCTGGTTTCGGTCGCAAGGGCAAGGCCAAGGGTGATATTCCCGGTGTGCGTTTCAAGGTCGTCAAGGTGTCGGGTGTCGGTCTGTCCGCGCTGTGGAAGGAGAAGAAGGAGAAGCCCAGGTCATAAGCGGCTCGCCAACCTCAACCCGCAACCCCAAAACCCAAGCACGCATAAACATGGACGCCTCCACCACGAACTGGAATGTGGCGATGACTGATGGATTCGAGGACATCATGGGAGGCCAACGGAGTCTTTACATCATCTTTTGAGGAGTTTCCTGTGCTTCGAGATGGGTACACTGAAAAGATATAGGATCAGGCTCGGGTGGTTAGGTAGAAATTCTAATCACTTCGAGTGCCCAGTTGTCGTCTTTGTCAAGTTGATAACATGTGATGGTAACAGCTGGACCAGTGACCATCCTATCCAACTTGCACAAGGGTGGATAAGAGATTTGCATAGCAGCAGTACGCTCAAACACAGCCATGTAATGCCGTCCAAACACGGACCATAGAACCTACAACTCCAGCTTTGCCATGCCCAACAAAAGAGAAGGGTATCTATCAAAAACGCCGAAAGATGCAACCATACCTCATATCCAGATCAAACCCGTCATAACACACACACACACACACACCTCGTAGCCCTACTTTGAAAACAAATCGTTAAACCCAGCCTCCAAGCCCGTATCCTCAACCTGCTTTCCATACGCATTGTCGAGATATTTCAGCTTGGGACTCCCGAACAATTCATCCTGCCTCTTCACGCTCTTGGGTACACTCCAATCGACATCGTGCTGACTCGCCTCGCCAAACTTTTTCGCCTCCTTGAAGAAGTTGTGCGGGACGTGCGTCGTGCCGGGCGCGTTCCACGGATCGACGCGATCGTTCTTGGGGACGATGGAACCGCGGGGCGCGGCGGGGACTTTGTGGCGGAAGGGATTGGGGTCGGGGCGGGCGAAGAGGGAGTGGCCCTGTGGTGGGGAGTTGGTTGCAAAGTTGGGAGGAGGAGGGGGAGGTGGGGAGGGGCTGCGTTTTGGGGCGAAGGCGTGCGGGATCACGGCCGGGGTGTTGTTGGTGAAGCGTTTTGGTGTGGGTGTCCAGTCCATTGCTATGTCTGTTGCGGTGCGGCTTGTTTTGCGGGGGTTGTAGGGGGTCGCCCATTCGCTGTCTTCGGTCGCGATGGATGCGGTGGTGAGGGTCGGTGAGGGTGGGTATGCCGAGCTGGGACCGCCGGCGAAGCTGGAGGTGAAGGACTGGGCCATGGTGTCGAAACTTGAGTTGATCGGCCGTGAATTCGTTTGCGTGGACGGGTTCGGGTTGTCGGAAGGCTGCGTGACGCTGGGGAGATGGGCGTCTAGGGGCTGCATGAAGGTCCTTGTCGAGTGGTAGCGGATGCGGACGGTGTTGTAGCATCGAATGGTGCCCCAGGCTAGGATAGCGAAGATGGCGCCATGGGTGTAGTGGAGGGACTCCTGTGTCTCCCGCTCGACATTGGCCAAGCTGAAGTAGGCGTAGCAGCGTCCTGCAAGCAGGAAGAGCCGAAGAAACCAAACGGTCTTGAGCCCGTGCATACTGCCGCCGGGTCGGTTCGTCTTTTGCTTCAGTCTCGGGTTCCACCATATGGTAAGAAAGTCCGCGACGAGGGCGTACTGGACGAGTTGCAGCATGGAGGGAGAATTGAAGCAAGGCTCCTCTACGCTGCGTAGAACAAGCGCCTGCTTGGAACAGACATGGAAGTCGACGTGCTGGGCCCGGTCCTGCGATGCCATCATGCCCAAGGTATGCCAAAGCAGTCCGAACACGACGCTGGCAAGATATGTCCACTTCGCGACGCCGATGATTGCCAGTGTGACGGTCTGTCGGAAGGTGCTTTCAGGCACCTTGTACTTCCTGCTCTGCTCCAACCGCCTTCGCAGATGGTCTGCCTTGGCAGCATATCCCGCTGCACGTATCCGCTCCTGGACCCGATCAATGCAGTTTTCGCAGACCTGCGGGTAGCGCTCTTCCAGCTCGGCGCGGTATTCGTCCACGCTCTTGAGATACTGGGCATACTGGGGGTCGTCTTCGTCGGGGATGTATTCTGCAATCGTCTTGTTCAGGAGGAACTGGTTGTGCTGGCAGATTTCGCAAAAGGGCGATTCGCGCAGGGGGAAGTTCATGATGGGCGTGGGAGAGCGCGAGCGGGCGTACTGCAGAGCTCGTGCTGCTCCTGCGGTTGCTTCGAGAGGAGGGTCGGAGATGTTTCCGCGCTGGAGAGCGGTCAGCAACGGCCGCCTGCAGAGTCGGTGTGCAAGGCAGGGAGAGCGACTTGCCTTGTCCAGGTAGTTTGTGGCATCGCAGTTCCGGCACAACCACTGCCTGGGGATTCCATCGTGCTCGTTGCGTGAAGTGGTGTTGCAGTAGTGGCAGCGCAGGTTGCGCCGCAGCAGCCTGACCATCTTGACGCCGTTGCGGGGGGGGAGGTTGGCTGGGAGCGAAACGGTGGAGAGCCGGGCAGTCGGAGGGAGAGGATACACTCCATGCGCGCTGCGATGAAAGCCGTGTCCCTTTGTGCTGCTGTCACTCGGAAGCGGAGAGCGGATTGCCGGCGACTCGGAAGGCTCTGCCAAGCCCGCGGCGCGAAATTTCCGCATGCGTTGTCTGTACGTACGAGCTCATTGCCGTTGCCATTGCCATTGCCATTGCCCTGGACGATGGCCCGATAGCCCGCATCTCGTCCCCCAATCCCCCCTCACGTGCATTCACCATGAGCCAACTATCCTCCGCCGCGCCGCTGCGCACAGCGAAGCAGCTGTCGAAGCAAAAGGATATCCTGCACGTCAAGTCAGCCATCCGTTGGCATGAACGCCAACGAAAGCAGCGGCAGGCCATTGCCGCCGACGCCTACGAGTCCAAGCAAACCGCCCTCTCCCGCATACGATGGAACCTGGATCACGTTGTCCGGCCCCGGCGACGCGCGTTTCTGGAGGCGAGGCAGGACTGGAGAATGGGGCCTCTGAGGCCCAATCGTGCCATTGGCGATGAGCAGAGCACGTATGGCGTGTTGACCCAGGGAGACATGAGGCGCCCCGACATTCCCGTGAGGGTGCATGAGAACAGGAACCAGTACCTGGAGAGGATGGGGCGGGAGGTGGAGTACCCCCTGGTGGTCGACGACAAGAAGTATTTTCACATCGTGAGAGACGATCGTGTGGTTGTGATCAGGGGCAGAGAAGAGGGCAAAATCGGTGTGGTGCAGGACGTGATTTCCCAGTCGCATGAGGTCATCATCAAAGACATCAATCTGGTAGGATGCCTCCATTTCCCTTCCACGCCGACGGCAATGGCTTACAGCAACAGCACTACGCCGACTCTTCCATCTGGAGCGCACCGCCTGGCGAAATCCCACCCCCGAAGCGCACCACCGAAGCTCCCCTTTCCATCGACGACGTTCGCCTTGTAATCCCTTACCGCATCACCACCGCTTCTGGTCGCGAAACCTTCCAAGACGTCATCGTCGACAAAGTGATCATGGAGCGCCACACAACTGGCGTCGACCCTTTCACCGGCATCGACTACGGCCACGAAGAGTTCCCCGCCGAGCACCGCTACGACCCCGAAACCGAGCGCCCCGTTTTCAAGCGCTACGTTGCCGGCACACGCAGCCTGATCCAGTGGCCGTGGGAGAAAGATGAGGAGGCGCTCACGCAATACAAGGAAACGGACAAGGCCGAAGTCAAACAGCAGAGGCGCATGCGAGACAAGATTCTGAGTCCACTCAGGACCATTGCAGAGTACAGGAAAGAGCAAAAGGAGCGGAAGGAGGCAGAGGCCAATGCTTCCAAAACCCTCCGCGAACAAGAGGACAAGATGCTCGACGCCATCGATCAGGAAATTGCAAACGTGGAATCCAACAACACCAAATTCCACGCAAAGTCCAAGCCCCTGGTGAAGAAACCTGACCACGACGATGACACCGGTCGCCACAGAGCCGACCCCGAGGAACAGACATCCCGCACTTTCTACCCCACGCTCGTGTACCCTCCCTTCCCCAACGAAATCACCGACGAACTGGCCCCCCACATCCGCGAAGCGCGCTGGCAAGATGCGAAAGAGAAGCGCATGAGCGTCACGCAGGACGTCCTCGAGAAGGAGAGATTGGAGATGGAGATTGCAAAGGACGAGGAGAAGAGGAAGAAGCTGGAGAGGATGAAGACGCCGCTGCAGTTGAGGTGGGAGGTCCAGAGGGAACAGCAGTTGAAGGACCGCAAAGAGGTCGACATGGATACGTTGCTTGCCGCGTTGGGGAAACACATGGTTGAGAAGGGGGGGAAGGGAAGGAAGATGGGAAAAGTGGTGGTTGCGCCGGATGTCGAGTAAAACGTGGTGTATGCTGGAGGGAGGAGCGCGATGCGATGGATTTGCCCTTGTAACACATTGTAGATATATGGCTGGGGGGTTTTTTTTTTTGTAGGATTATGGGGAGATGAAGATGGGATTGCATTTGGATGTGTAGCTCCTCCTGTACAATGTGAAACTTTCCCTGCATATCATCGCCCATCTACATGCAGTGCTGGGTTGTCGCCTTGGTTTGCGTTCTTCGTTGGGGTGCCATGCTTTTCGAATACTGGGTATCTCTAACTTGATAATCATTCCATCATTCAATCAATCGCAGTTCCAAACGCCGTTCGCTATGCTCCCCCCTCCCGAATCAAACAAGCATCCCCCAAAACTCCGCCCTCCCACGCCCCCTCCCCTCCAACTCCTCCCACTGCACCAAAAACCGATCCACAACCCAAACCACCAACCGCCCACTCAGACTCAGACTCCTCACGCGCGCAAAACTCTCCACATACACCATGCGCAGCTTGCCCCTACTGTTTGCGCCCCTGACGTCGAAGAACTTGAGCATCAGCGACGCGAGGATCACGATGACGGCTGTTGCAGGCCCGTTGGTGATGAGCAGGTCGGGCAGGTCGCGGGCGGCGGCTTCGTAGGGCGTTTGGGGCGCGGCTTGGGCGGGCGAGAGTGCGGGGGCGGAGAGCAGCGGGTGGAAGGTGGAGAGGAGGGTGCGGAGGCAGGTTAGGGGGGTGGTGAGGAGGGATTGGTGGATGCGGCGGGCGCGGGGGAGCGTGGTGATGTTGTAATGGGATGGACCGATGCAGGACTTCCTCTCCACCTCCACCTTCTCCATCCTTGCGTCTTTCTCTTCTTCCCCGCTGCTGTTCGTTTCTCGTTTACTTTTCTTTTGTCTCTTCGTCTGGTCTGTATCCTGTGGGTACGTCCCTGCCCCCCCTGGCCCTGCCCGTTCCTCGAGCGACTTTTCAAATTCCACTGCGCGTTCCGCGGAGAATGCGTCGCCGCTGCTGACGACGTAGGTTCTGTGCGTGTATGTCTTCGTGTCTAGATTGCGGAGTAGATGGAACATCTCGTGCGTATGTCCGCCGCTGCCCAGGACGATCAGGACGCGAGTCGCGAGAGGTCGTTTTCGTAACGGGCGCGTGGGGGCATGAGAGCGGGGGAGGATGGCGAGGAGGCGGAGGGTGGAGGCGACGAAGAGGGTGGCTAGGAGAGCGAGGAGGAAGGAGAGTGTGTAGAGGGACGAGGGCGGAGGCGCCATTGCAGGCGGTGGATTGGTAGGATTGGATTGTCGGGTGGTCTTGGGAAGAGTTATAGGCCGTAGGGCGGCGCTGTGCGTGTCAATTGGGCGCGAGACATGGGTTTAGGGGTTGGAGTTGGAGGTCGTCTTGAGCGAGCTTGGGTTACGTGTTTTGGCGGGGTGTTTCCCCCGAGCTAATTCCGCTAAGGCGGGGCGTGAGATCACGTGCCTTACCTTGTCCAGGCGCGCAATCTTTTGTATAACTTTCATCGGAATGGTTTGCAGGTACGAACACTCGACACCGCATAGATTGGGGTGCTTCCGTCACGCTGTCTTGCAGCAATGTGTCAGAAGATTCGTATGCACTTTCCACATTTCGATGATGCGGTTTCGGATTGTGTTTTTTGATACAGAGTTTCCTGCGAAAGACTCATCACGCAGCAGAGTGGTAGCCAACATCAGACTTTCTGCACGTTTCAAGGCTCAGGGTATCCCCTCCATCCCACCTTTGGTGCTGGACAATCGGCGTTTGCTAGCATCCAAGGAATTTCATAGTACAATATCGTCCGTGCGGTAGTGGTCGGCGACAATGCGGTAGAGGAAGGAAGGAGCGTGACCGCCACTGGCAAAATTAGCATATACCTCCCGCAGTAGGATGGTGTTGAGACTTGCAGATTGGTGATATAAAGGTCGACCAGATCAGCCGGTACATAATCGTACAGCGGATGCTCAACGTCGACCTTGTCCACGAACTCCCCGTCCTCATAAGGTACTACACTGCCCGCGTCGCCGTATTCGATAAGTTCGTCGAGATCAAATGGGTAGACTGGGCTGAGCTTGTAGACACCGCTAAGCACAACGACGGGTGTCTGGTGGCTTTTGGCAGCTTGCGCGATCAAGTGAGCGCCTGCTGCTGCGACGAGTCCTCCGTTCGCAAGAACAGTATGTGTGGCTAGAATGACCTTGTTGACTCGTGACATGATGGCGAAGACGTGCGAATCGGGAATCACGTACACCGGAATGCCGAGTTCGGTGAGACACTTCCACTTGTCGTCCTCGTCCTGTGCTTTTCCGTCCTGCTTCCTTCCAGTGAGAAGGACTTCGTGGGTTGCTGTGTGGTCGTGGGGATATGTCTCGGCATGTACGACGGTGAACTTTCGGTTCTTTGCGGCTTTGGTGAGGAACTTCTGAACCGTTGTCGAGGCTGTGTGGGTGAGGATGATCTCGTTGGCGTGAATGTGTTCGTGTGCGAGGTCCGCAATCTGTTTATCCGATTGTTCCAGCTCCTCTTGCAGTTCCATGATGCCGCTCATGACCTCGCCTTTCAAATCGAAATGCTGACTTCGATTGAGTTCCATGAGTCGGTCCAGGTTCAAGCTATGCGCGCCCTTTCCGTCTGGCGATGCCTGGCCGGTTGGCGTGCTGACGTTCGTTGAGCTTTCTGCTGGCTGCGAGAAAAGACCAAACAGGGAGTTGACCAGAGGAGCGGAGGATGTGGGCGCATAAGAAGTATGTGAAGTGAGGAGAGACGGACGCTTCGCCAATTCGCCCGAGTCAGACATGTCTGATGTGTACAAACTGGCGTCCATGGGTTCCACTGCCGCGTGCCTGAGAGGACTGAACGACGATATGCTTGAATTGAGCGGCGGACGGAAAGGTTGATCATTCTGTGTGGGTGTGCTGTGGCCAGTGTCGCTGGTGCCCGCGAGGTCTCCGCCCGCATTGTCTTCCACAACCTCCCTGATCAGACCCAGTACACGGCGCACAATGTTCCCTACGACCACTTCGCGGGGCTGGGCTGCGGTCAAGCGCCTGCCGACCCCTCGCACCCGCTCCAGCAGCTTCATCGCATCGTGCCCTTTGAACTCCCCCACCACCTTCGAGATGAGGGCGGCGGTGGCGGTGGCGCATGGTCGCGAGTTCCGGATCTGGCGTCGTTTGAGGAGACTGGACAGTAATCAGCCACCGGCCGTGCGGTAGGTGGGGATGGTACACGGCAGAGCCTTACGATATGAGGTGGTCTACTGAGTGGTCTGCCGGTGTCGACTTCAGAGACTTGAGGAAGGACGTCAGTCCTGGCGCTAATGCGACGGCGGGAGCCATCTGGGTGTGTTCGCCCCAAGTGCGTGTGGCCTCGGACTCGTTACGGGCCAAGATGGGTGCGGATGGGGATTCGATCGCGGATGGCGGGGTGTTCTTTCAGGCGTGCGCACGCAGGGTTGCTGAAGACGAAAATGGCGGGCAATCTATACGGAGAGTTCCATAGGCAGCTTCAGGCAATCTACAGTGGAGAGTGGGGGGTGGAAAGCACCGTGTGCATGGTACTGTGTATCCTGTGTGTCCTGTGTATCCTGTGTATCCTGTGCATGTACCTGGCTGGCTATGACTCTGTCGAGGGATTTCCCAAGTAGTCCATTCCATTGGTGGCGCACTCTAGCTAGCGCGTCATTGCTGCTCTCCAACACCTCGGGCGAGACACCTCATCCCCAGTTGTCTCCGACCATCGCCTCCGCGAGCTACGCCACGTGCATCCATCTCACTGCCATACAGCCTCTCCTCTGCTGCCGAACAGGTCATCGGAATCAGACCGTCGACTGCAACTCCAGCGCACGACAGCAGCCAGCCCCTGCGACTATCTTCTGCCTATCGTCACTCCGCATCCCCACGACACCCCTACGCGCATCTCTCCAGTACCCTGGAATCTGTCCATGGCTGGCGTCAGATGAACGTTCTCGCACACATAGGCACGCCGCCTCCCAGCCCGCCGCGTTCACGAGCTCCATCTGCCAGTAACATCTTCCAAACGCAACCTCGGACCCCCTCCTTCCAGCCAGCAAACGATGCGGGGGCAGAATTTATAGCACCTACAAGCAACATGGTCGCCAGGATTATGGACAGCCGCAGCTATACCCAGACGGACGCCGCAGCGTCCGAATATGACGAAAAGACACCCCTCCTCCATGACGGTCCACGCGGCCCCTATGCAGAAGTGCAGGCTTCCAAGAGGCGCTTGTTCCCGCAACGGATATCGCAGGTCATTGTGGGAGGTATCACGCTGGTCTTTTCACCTGTGATTGCCGTAGGCCAGTATGTGATTGCGTGTTTCTATCACGAAGACGGTCACTTTTCGCTGGTTGCGCCGGTGTACCACGTTGCGCGCTCCTTTACGCGCACGCGCAGGAAAAGAGTAAACCCTCAAAAAATGCAGTCTTCGGACTCGCCCGACACCAACGAGAAGGGGAGGTCCAAGAGGCGTGCCAGCGTCGCGCAGTCAAAGAACGCGAAGCCAACCAGAAGCAAGCGCTCGCCTTCCATCACCTCGGTAGCATCGACATCGACAGCCATATCTTCCGATTCAGATTTCGACAGCGAACGCCCGCCCACAAGGGACTCCGACCACGACATGCCCTCCCGCAATACGAGGTCGAAATCGGCCATGTCGTCCACCACCGAAGAGATAGCGCCCGCGCGCCGGCAGATCCGCATCAAGTTGCATAACGAGGAAGCTCTGCGGCACCGTAAAGCGGCCAAGAAGACACAATCCCACGGCCCCAAGGGTGGCTCAAACCAGGTTTCGGCTGAGGCTGCGGCTGCGCTGAAGTCCCCCACTGGTCCCATATCATCAAAACAACTGACCAAGTTTCCACGGGCGCCAGAGCCCCCGCGGCCCTTGGTTCCGCGGCGCCAACCGTCCTATTCGGCCACGGGCGCATCGGCCATCGGCCCGTACCAGAAAACGCTGATTCTAGATCTCGATGAGACTTTGATCCACAGCATGGCCAAGGGCGGCCGCTTCACCACCGGGCACATGGTGGAGGTGAAGCTGCAGCATCCCGTTGGCGCCGGAGGGCAGATAATCGGCCCCCAGGTTCCTATTCTGTATTATGTTCATAAACGGCCTTACTGTGACGAGTTCCTCAAGAAGGTAATATCACGAACATCGTTAGTGCGACGGCAAGACTAATCCTACGCGCCCAGGTTTGTAAATGGTACAACTTGATAATCTTCACCGCGTCCGTGCAAGAATACGCAGACCCTGTCATCGATTGGCTGGAAGCCGAGCGCAAGTACTTTGCGGGAAGATACTACAGGCAACACTGCACATTCCGCAACGGGGCTTACATCAAGGACTTGGCCCAGGTCGAGCCCGATCTCAGCAAAGTCATGATCATTGATAATAGCCCCATGTGCTACATCTTCCACGAAGGTGAGACTCCCGTGCGGACGTGCTTGTACGCCGGTACGTGCATGTTGCTGACGTGCTTGGGATAGACAATGCAATCCCTATCGAGGGCTGGATCAGCGACCCGACAGATAACGGACTGCTACACCTCATTCCTTTGCTGGAGGGGTTGCAATATGTCACCGATGTGCGCGCTCTGCTTTCGCTGCGTTTGGGTCAGCCGCAGACGGCCTGAGCGCACCGTTCAGCGGGAGCGGCACACTTTTGCATCTTCTTGTCGGACATCCTTTTTCTGTATACGCAGTAGCATTTTAATAACAACTGTATTGTACCATAGCGGAGATGCTAAGCTGGCAGTTTGATGGTGGAGAGGATTGGAGTCGAGAGGAGATACCCAAGAGCAAGAGAACTACTATTCATTGCACGCTCGTTCGCTCGTCTCCACTTGTTTTCTCCCATTCTAACCACCATTTGAGCTTGCTGACGTATGGTAGATGGCTCCGGCGGCCGCACAAGAATTCCCATACCTCTGGGGCTCTATCAGCAGCTGCATAGGCTCTTGCGGAAAAAGGACCTCGGGATAGAACAAGTCAATGAAAGCCTATCCTTTGGGCAAAGTACCAGGGGCTGTATCTACCTCGAATCAGTTTTGCAGAGTACTCCATCGGGCCTATCGCCTGACGTTTCACCACCGTGAGCGATACGTTCTCGGGTTCCCATACTTTTTCCGTCCATGCGTTCGCCGTCGCCCCATTGCGTATTTATTTTTCCATCCCAACATAATGATGACGGCGCGTATTCGCCTTCTCGAGCTCTGGGTTGCGCCTACCGGTTCTTGCCATTCGCCTGCCCTGCGTATCCCACGCGGCAAGTGGGCGGCTTGGCATTCATTTGTAACGCGGTTTACGGAAGCCACCACGGGGGGCATGCTGCAGGTACGTACCTTTTGATATGCTCCCGCACACGCTTATCGCAGTAATGTCCATACCCTCCAAAAGCCCCACGAATACCACTCCATGTTCCGGAAGATGCGGGATCATGCGCGGACCTCTTTCATTTTACCTTCCCGTTGCCACTTCTCTGCGCGTGGTGTGCATGTCCGGTTTCACGTCACCTACCATCCACTACACACGAACGTTCGTTTTGAAGCCAGAAGTGATAGAGTGTCCATGGATTCGGTCGGAAGAAGTGGAATTGGTTCGACATCTTCTTGTTCGAGTCGCTTGATATTGTGTCGTCGTTGAGATAACGATGGTTGATCCCGGGTCAGTATGTTTTGCTTTTGAGCTTGGGGGGGGGCGTGACGTCTTGGGTTGTGCTGGGACGAGTGGAAAGGTCTCATGGTCTTCCTCGGGAGCATCGTTGTTGACGATGCCAGGAATCTCGAATACCCTCTCTTTGACAAAGTTGTCGAAACCGTTCGGAATGCCCTTTCAGATGGGCATCGCGAGGTCTTTCGCGAGTGTCCGGATGTTCCTCATTTACTGGAAGATTTGAATGCATTTTTTGGACGCACCGTGAAGGATACGAGGAAGCTGCAGGCCTGCTTGTCGAGGGTGACTCTCTTTGCGCGTACGTTTGCGCCGTTCTTCGATCTTCTGGGCACCTACGGACATGTCAAGGGGGAGTGGGTTGGTTGGTATTGGGGTACTCTTCGGCTGGTCTTCGAGGTCAGTCTAGAGTTCGGAAGACGAGTGTTCTAACCCAAGCTCACAGGACGATCAGGTCGGCAGCGACTATATACTTTTTCTTGAAAAGATCGCCGATGTTTTGGCAAGTATCGTCCACCTTCTACCCAATTATCAGCAGCTCAACGATGCCTCCAAAGAACAGCTGCATTTCGGGCCGGACGAACGCATGCATACGCTACTGGCTTACGTTTACACCGACATCATGCAGTGTTGGCTGGATATATACCGCATGTTTCTTAGAGGAGTGACAGGTACGTTGCTTTTTACGTACACAACTGAAAATTCCGCATCTACGGCACGACGCTCCCGCATGCATTTTACCAATAATCGCACATGTGAAGGCGAAAGTTGCACAGGAGGATTTCGCCATTCATTCCGACTCAAACGTCAGGTAGTAATGTGGTAGGTATCAGCTAACAGATTGCAGGGGTCGCATTACGCCATCGCGTCCCTTCACCCACGCCGTCTACTTTACTCTGGCGACCGCTCGACTCTCGTTTGGCGCAGTTGGAGGCTAGACTTGTCCACCATACAAAATGGGTGCATGAAGCAATTGCGTGTCTGCCTGGAGATCATGCGACGAAAGCTCTGCATCGAAAAACGTATATTGAGTTTTTGGATCATCAGCAAATTGAGGCTGAGAGGAGCAGAGGGCTTACGGCGGAGCTGAGAATGGCGAAACGAAGTGGGTGCCCTTACATCTGACCTTGAACTTTCCTGCATGATTTGACTGAGTACATTGAAGTGAGGAGAATCGATAAGATTAAAGCATGGCTTTCGAACAATTGCGCTTACCGAGATGCACTCGAGTATCGGGCACAACAACGACATCCGAATACCTGCACTTGGTTTCTCCGTTCAGTAGGATATTGCAAATGGAAAAATGCACCTTTCGTTCAAGCCTCCGCCAACAATATTGACGAGCTCGAAGGGAATTGGCATGATAGAGTTCTCTTCATACAAGGTGAGCTAAACAATTTCCAGTGTTGTTCGACGATTGATGATATCCGTAGCAAACCAGGGATTTGGCAAAAGCTTCATTTCTGGCGCTGTCATTGATGATCTTGATGCTGAAGCGGAAGACCTCGACATAGATGACGAGCATGAATCGCCATCGACAGCCTTCTTTCACTTCAACGCCGCCCACTCGTATTGCACGCATCCTGATGATGCTTTCCGCGCTCTTGTCTTTCAACTTGTTCATACCCATAGACATGACCGGCAAACTCTCGATGCAGTCTCACTCCTCATGCGAAAAACGGCTCCACATGCACAAGCATCCTCTGACGATATTGTAGTAGTCCTTTCACTCCTTCTGCGACAGCACCCAACGTTTCTTGTCATCGACGGGATCGACGAATGTGGTGATCTTGAATTATTCTTGCGCTTGTTACCGGAGATATGCAAGAAATCTGATACACGAGCCATTTTGTTCAGCAGGCCAGAGATTACGATCCCATTAGAATATCAACAATGGGCATCAGGCGCTCCACACATCGTCAAATTGACCGAGGATTCAAACAGCGAGGATATCCAGGTGTATGTTTCGGGGAATTTGAATCGAATGGCTGACCAAGGTTTCTTTGGCATTAACATGGACCGTTCACTACTCCCAAGGGTTGCCGGGAGGAGCAATGGCGTGTTCTTGTGGGCTAGCTTGGTATTGAAGTATCTTCAATCGCCTAATCTCTCTTCTGACGACCGACGAGCCGCACTGGAGCACATTGATCAACTGGAAGGCTTGCAGTCTCTATACCGGCATATCCTCGCCATGCTTAGCCTCCGACCGGATAGGGAGAAACAGCTTGCTGCCAATTTGCTGAGCTGGCTTTCCTTTTCTATCAACCGAATGTGCGTTCCAGGTCTTCACACCGCCGCAGCTTTCTCCCCGAGCTTGGGCACATCAGGCACCAACAACCTCTCCAATTTCATCGAATCGATACCGCGGCTTACCTGCGGATTGGTCGAGGTCACAGACCGCGGCATCTTCTTTGCACACCGTTCTGTCAAAGAGTACCTTCAATCTCCCGGATATCAAGAATCGCCATTCAGTCTCTATGACCAAGTAGACATGCATGGCCACCTTGCTGCACGCTGTCTGTCGTTCCTCGCACACGATATGCCTAAACGTCCGCTGGGGAGACTGCAAACTCATAGTCGACCACCGCCTGTGACAGTGGCGACGAGCAGTGGGATGAGTAATCGGACTAGCAATTCTGAAGACAGCGGGTATAAGTCTATGTATTCAAGTGTGTCTGAATCCGGAGGCTTTCTCGCAGTACCTGCAGCTACACCATCGACATTACCTCCAGTACCTGAGCGATTCACCCCAGCTTTCGAAGCAGACATTCCCTTTCTACGGTATTCGAGTCTTTGCTGGCCTGTTCATCTCACGCGCGCTTTATCAACCTCAAGCTCCACTATTTCAACTCCATTCACAGTACCATCACCACCATCATCACCGAATACGGCTTTTTCAAAGCTTCCCTGGCTCCCACCCCTCTCCGCATTCCTAACCGATCGCTCTGCGGTAACAACTTGGATTGAAGCCTCTTGGCGCTTCAGTCTTCCTCCCAACCTCTCACGACTCGTTCCGCTTCTCGATGCTCTGCGCGCACATGTCCCACCTGCGACTATTGAAGGAAGAGAGTTAAGGTGGGTAGTGCATGGCATGAGGGAACTTTGTGAGGCATTGAATGAGCTGAAAGAGAAGTATGGGACGACTTTGAGGGATAATCCAGGGCTGATTTGGCAGTGGAGAGGGATGGGGCAGGGCGCGTGAGGGGTGTAGAGGGGAACGGGAGGGAGAAGGATAGTGGGTAATGGGAGTTATTGACCGGTGTGGGATGAGTGTGTGGGGAGGGTTATTGGGGGATGAATACTGCAAGTTGCTCGTGTCAGACTTCTTGTCAAAAGTCCTTCATTCTTCTTGCAGAAAATTTGTTGATGGGGTTTTGAAACCAGACCGATCTATTGGGCTATTACTCATGATGTAAGATTTCGGGTTACGCATGTGATACCATCACCAATGTAAAATAAATTTAAATAATTCATCATTCCTTCTTCCAACCAATTTTTGTTCTCTCCGCAAACCCCTCCCCCAAATCAAACACCTCCTTCGCAATCCACACCCTCAATCCCGTCAGCGCACATGCTGTCCCACGCCCCGTCGCCCTCTCACCAAACTAATCACGCCGTGCCACGCCCCACCATTCCGCGCCCTCCCCCCTCGCCCTAAACCCCTTCCGTCGCATCCGAAGCCCCATTAACTCCAAAGCGGCGTAGCATACCCGAAATGATTGGCGCAATGTGCCCTAGAAAAAGGGCGCTGAGCCCGCTGTCTTCGATGCTTTTTGTTTCTCCGGCAGCAAAATTGCTGCTTTGGGTAGGTTGGGGGTAATTGAATTGGGGCGTAGGGCGACGACGGGGTGTGGCTGGCTGGCTTCCTTTTTTTGGGAGCGGGAGTGATGTGGTGGGAATGGGGACGGAAGGGGGAATAAAGGCCGAGGGGCCGATAAAGATGGGCGTGACACTTGAGTCTTTCAGAATCCAGCAGAAGAATGGCCTTCCTCACGTGCATGAAGTCCTGGATCCAAGCTCGGAGTTTCAATCCTTTCAGGCGAGCAACGCAAGAAAACCATGACCAGCTTTCACTTCAAACAAAGGGATGCTCGCCTTCTTACTCTCAAACTGGCGCAGGCCAAGACTTGCCGGGGGTTGCTCAAGAACCCGCACTGCAGTGATTGGATGAACGCGGAAAAGCTGAACCGCTGAACCGCTGGTACATGATGAATAACGCATCCATTTTGAAACCACCCACCTCTTGAATATCCTCGGCAAAATGGGATCAGACAATCCCATTCGAGTTCACCCAGAAAGGGACCGACACTTCGAAACAGAGTCGGGGCAGTTTGGTTTTCCCTTGGTGGCAGCTTTATATGCTGATCATAGCGCTGCCGCGCTCGCGCTCGTAGACCTTCCTACATTGCTTGAAGAGGAGTCTACTAAGTTCAAACCTCTCCTGAAATTTGCATCAAAGAAGGACCACTCCAGGGATGACTGGCATGTCCTTGCTTATCTATGCAGATTCGGCGATGCCGACGTACTGGCAAGTGTGTTGAAGATTTGGAACCTTCAACATTGATGCCTCCATTGTTACACAATGCTTTCTCTGGGAGTCCTCGGAAGCTATCATAGATATGCTCGCGGAATTTGAGGCCTTTGCAATACTGTTGGAATCCCTTTTGCTCAATTATTACAAACATGGTCGACAGATGAGCTGCCCTCATATCGGCACTCCAAGGCCATATCAAGGAAAGCGGTCGAATTGCGGTCATCAAATTTTTGATCGGAGCCAGAGTGCAGTTGGACGATAGCCTTAGAAAGGCTGTGACGAATGCGCTCTTCTATATGATATCCCAGTCATATAATGAGGAAATAATCAGTTTCTTATTGACCACATCGTTCGTGGACCTCGAGTACGTGGACTCTGAAGGTTTAACTGTACTTTCTTATACCGCTAGACAAGGACAAACGCATTACGTTGAGCTGTTTCTGGCCGCTGGCTCGGATCCGACGGCCCGTAGCAGTGACGGGGTTACCGCGCTCATATTTGCGGTAAAGTTCGGCGCGCCTAGCTCACTCCGCTGCATTCTTGAAGATGCAAAGTACGAACCAAAAACGCAAGATGATGACGGTCGGACAGTCCTTTCATAGGGTGAAACGGTAGCCTACGGATGGGGTATAATAATGGCCCGGGAATTCTTGAAGCGGCCAGATGTGGACCCAAATTTGAAGGACAATTCCGGTCGAATTATGTTGATACGAGCAGTTAAATTCGGTAAACTCACGCTTGTGGAGGTTCTGCTGCGATCGACTGTCATTGATTCAGAATTTGGGACACGTTATAGATCAACGCCCCTGGGGCTCGCGTTCAAGCTTTGTTGTGAGGAGGAACGTCGGGTATTTTGGGAAATCTCGCGACTTATATATCTAGGGATACGATATCGTTGTTCTATGCTACATATAGTATGATAAGGAGTAGTAAAACTACTACATATGAGGTAAAACTTTGTAAAGGATCTAGACTGAGCAAAATGTGAACA